>JANIJU010003056.1:76270933-76332101 GCA_025504685.1 Leucosticte australis | reverse complement strand
ATATGGAAGCACTGTCTTTTGGGCACACCAAGAGAAGCATACAAAATAGACCAAGGTTCAGATATATGGCAGGTTAAAGTTTGCATATTTTTCTTGTCTAGAAATATCACTAACATAAAACCTGCATACTTTTCATGCTTTTCTTGTTTTTTTTTTTCCTGGCCAGCAACAGCTCAGTTGGATTTACTTCACGTGTAATCTGACCAGGAGTCTGACCCTTTCTTGTGGTTTAACCCCAGCCAGCTGCCAAGCCCCACACAGTTGCTCGCTCACTCTCCCACCAGTGGAATCAAGGAGAGAACTGGAAGGTAGAAAACTTGTGGATTGAGATAAAAAACAGTTTAACAGGGAAAGCAAATGCTGCACAAAAGCAAAGAAAAACAAGGAATCAATTCACTGCTTCCCATTGTCTGCTAGGTGTTCAGCCATCTCTAGCAGAGCAGGGCTCCATCAGGTGTAACAGTGACTTGGGAAAAAAATTCCAGCAGTCTTAATATTGCCCCCTTCCTCCTTCCCTCCAATTTATATATTGAACATGATGTCACACGGTCTGGAATATGCCTTTGGTCACTTTGGGTCACCTTTCCCAGCTGTCTCTCCGCCCAAGCACCCACAAATTCCTTGCCAATATGGCAGTATGAAAAGTAAAATAGGCCAAGGCTCTGTGTAAGCCCTGCTCAGCAATGACAAAAACAAATCTATCTCTATTCTGATTACTCTGTTCAAATCAGAAGCACAGTCTCATACCAGTTGCTGTGAAAAAAAATTGACTCTATGCCAGCCAGAACCAACACACCTGTAAAATATACTGGGAGTTAGCTTCAGTATTTGAGGATTTCTTAGACATGTGGTACATGCAGAAATCCATTTTACAGTATATTTAGATGAAATTTCTATGCCCAGCAAAATTCTATGAAAAAATAGATCTGCGAGTAACTGTCATATGTAGGGAGAATAATGAGAGAACCAAGGTAGTCATAGATCCCTTGGTTCTATCCTGGAAGAACCTTAGTCTGGACTTTCTCAATTGATCTGGTAGAGTCAGAGGATTTGTGACCTCTCTATAACATGATATTGAGAAGAGAGTCTTATAGTATAAACACCCTTTGACTCAGGTTTATTAAATGCATGAAGTTTTGTAACTTTTATTTAACAAAATAATTGAAAAAGAGAACCAATCCATGCTTAACAAATATCTTCAGACTACATTTTCTCTCATTTATGTTAATGAATAAAGTAATGACTTTGTGGTTTTCATCTCAAACCTGAAGTATTAGTAAGAAAAAGGATTACAGCTTTGTAATTTTTATTAATAAAAAAACTAAAAAGGCTAAAATAACTTTATCAATATTGAAAAATAATAAGGAAGAACCCCTAGTATTATATAAAATTCCTGATGTATTGAAAAAGGTATGAGCATTTCCTGGTATGTTTGATGTCAGCATTTTGTGGAAGCAAATGAATGCGTACGTATGCAAGGGCTAAGTTGGTGAAATAGGTGACATTTCTGAATTTACAGAAAAGAGCAAATACTAGGAGTTTGAATTATGCATTTTTTCTTTATTTTTATTGACATTACAGACAATTTTGGCTGTTTTCAATAACTAATTTTGGTGCTTGACTCATAAAGCATAGAGAAATTGGAATATTTAAAAAAATCTTTGGAGAAATATTTGTATGCTAAACAGTAACACAATTACTTAAATTTAAAAAAACCACTTCTACTGCATGGTGGAGAGAAGTGGATCACTTTCATAATGTAGACATAAGATAAGCATTGTTTATTGAAGGAAATTACCTACTGAGAAATTTGTTTTCACTCTAATAGCTGCACAAAGATTTAAGCTCAATGTGATGAGAGTGCCATTGAGAGATCTTCATATGGTAAAAATAATTAGATTTCTGTGGCCTTGAGATCATCAAATAATAGTAAAATTCTCTCATTTTCAATGCCAATTTTCAGGTTGTTGACTTTTTCAAGATCAACTGTAACATTATCAAATTATAATAGAAGTACAGACAGAATAGTAAAACACTCAAAATTTAACATACATTATATTGTAGAGCATAAGTAAAAATACCTTCTTTACCAATTCAAACCTGAAATACTGTCTGGATGAAGTACTTAGATACAGTGGGTAATTATGGACTATATATATAATATAGAAAAAAATCTAACTTCTCAACAAGACTTTCCAAGTGAAGATTTTTTGAACATAAATACTATTTGGTAGACTTCAGTGCAACTCAACTCACTTCTAATGAATCACACTTTCAGGTGCTCAGTTGATCTGCCCCCTTTACCATTACCTTTACAAGCTAGCATGAATGAAGTCTCTCTTGGCTCTTTCCATGATGACAGACCATTGTATTTAACTCATGTTGTTAATCACATGATCTCTTTCTAAGTTTTTGCATTATTGTGAATACTGCAGCGTTAAATAATAAATTAATTTTCCAGAATTAGAAATTACTCCCTGCTTTGCCCCATGTAAACATGTAGAATGAATATTAATTTTGCATACATGACTTTTCTTCTCTATTTTTTCTTGATCCTTGTGTTCTCTTTTTAATCTGTTTAATGATCATATGAATTCAGCTCTATGAATTGGGAAATCCTAGCGAATTCTTTTAGAAAGAGAAAAAATACAAATGGATTGCTGCTGCATTCATACAATGTTTTTCTTTTTTGTCTATCCAATCTTAGAAGAAAAGGAGTTGTTCAAGTGAATTATTGAGTATTTCAGATGAAGATCTTATATTTTCCCACTTTTATTCTGTGGTCTGTTTTTTATAGACTTGCAGCACTAGCACTTCTCTTGGTGGTGTTGTCAATTTTACAATGTGTGTTACATTAATAAATATTTTACTTATTTTCCTTAATTGCTTATTAAGTATGAAAATAATAGTACCTCACTTAAGATTTGGTACAACCACTAAGCAGAATATTAAAGCATCATATCTAATTTTAATAAATAAAATTAAGCACATATATGTTAGAACTATCCCAACTTGAACAAACACATGTCCAATCTAAATCAGACAACCTGAAAAAGATACCTTGAAACTGATTATGGAGCACTTCTTTATTTCCCATTAATTTGAAAAATTTCTTTAAAGATTAGCATTAGAATAAAAAACATGGAAGATTTCTGTTCAAATTTCTGTTTACTTCCAAATCAGGTTTAGTGAAGAGAAGTCAGAGCTTTTTGGCTTTGTTTACATCTTACTTGTGAACAAATGGATGCTGTGATCCAGTAGTTACCATCAACGGAGCACTGCTGATGGCAGTTACCTGAACCAGTCATCAGTTGCTTGTTGTCTTTCTTGTGGAAAATCAACTTTCCTATAAGCTGTTTAGTTCTTTTCTTCCCAAGCTATAAGGCTGCCATGCTCAAACAGAATCAGTCACATCAGTGAAGTTATATAGTTCATACTTAATTTAGAATTTAAGTGCTGCATAACAAAATGTGATATATGCTTCATCTCTGTTGCATCTATTTA
Organism: Leucosticte australis; assembly: GCA_025504685.1. NCBI lineage: Eukaryota > Metazoa > Chordata > Aves > Passeriformes > Fringillidae > Leucosticte > Leucosticte australis. The sequence goes on along the minus strand of JANIJU010003056.1, from coordinate 76,328,597 downwards.
TTCCATAAAATTATTTGTACAATGTTTTTAATTCACTTGGTCTCTTGTTCCTACATATGTCACAGGAATGAAAGAAAAAACATTTGATTGTCACAAGAAAAAAGCAGTACCAACAAACCAACCAACCAACCGACCAACCAATCAACCAACCAACCAACCAACCCACTCCTCAAACTCCCCTCCATCCCTCTGCTATTATAGCTAGTGAGAGTGAAAAGCTTTTTTTCTCTGTCAAAGAGGAGCAAAAAGAGTAGAGATCCCTTACTGCAGAGGCAATGCTAGGAATTGCAAGGCTTTGTGGCTATCTTGTTCATGGGACAGAATATAAAAGTGCTGAACCAAGGTATAATGTATTGATGTATAATGATGTATATGCTTTATAGTGTATTGATGTTGGAAATTTTTTGATCTTAGCATTAATTTTCAAGATTTTTTTATAACAGTTGCTCAGTGGAAGTCCCAAGAGCAAAGTCTTCCTTTCCTCTTGCCTCCTTCAAAACTACTACACTTGGCTTGTATTATTTTGAAGTATGTAACAGAACTGCATAGCATAACTAAAACTATTTCAGAAAAGATCCTACCATTGGGGACCAAATTCAGCAGTGGTTTTCTGTTCGTAATTCATGCATTTTGCAACAGGCAATTGTTTGTGAAGTTAATTTGCATACCAGAAAGACTGACATTCCATAAAGCTATTCCATTTTCCATGTCTTTTATTTTTGTATTGCTACTATTGCACCTTGAGCGCAACTGGTAATCTGTCATGATTATAATCACTAGGTAAAATATAGCTATACCAAGTATTTTTGATTAAATAAAGGGGACAGAATGAAGACAAGACATGCATCCAAAGGAATATAAAAGAATAACTTGAAATTAACAAACTTGGAAAGTTTATTTTATACTCTGAAAAGAGTAAGCCCAAGGCGCACATTTTTAATTTATAGAATTCATTGAGGCAAGAAAGACATTCAACATGATTTCTCTCCTGACACCACATAATCTTCAGGTGCTAGATCCCTTCAAATTACAGCTGCAAGGTTGCCAGTGTGCATATGCCCCAGGCTTGGAAATATCTGAGTAAATTGGGCATACTCTAGAGATGAGCTTGCACATCAAGTTAACTGTGAGGTTTCATTATTTATTTGTGCCTGACTTGTCTTTGCTCAACTGCTTCCCATGCCTCCAGCCTTTGCTTCAGTTCTCCAAAGCTGACATACTTATCTATGGCTTTTTAAAATACACATATTTTAACCAGAAGGGGGAAAAAGTAATTTAGGAAGTCATCCCTGGTTTCTTAATATTCTTAAAAAGCAAGTGTGTGAAAAGTTGCACAGATGCTTTAGTGTGTTTTCTGCCTTCAAATAGGGAGGAGAAGGGTAAGAATAATGCCCCATCCCCCAGCATCCTCTCTTCTGTGTTTGATGTACAAAAAGATTTGATCAGTCACCCTTTGTCAGCAGAAGTGGCCATGGAAAGGGCTTCTGTAGAACTGCAGAACTGCAGAAGATGGCTTAGCAGTTCAGCATTTTAAGATAACAAATAAAAATGCTGTGGCCATGGCAGAAATTCAGGTTCAGATTGAAGCTTTGTTAAGTGCCAAATCATGGGAAAATAAAATCACATGCATACTCTTTTTCCAGTATAATAAACTGGGTTTTCACCTGCAGTCTCAGGATCCAGCTTAGTGATGTGCTCAGAACCCTCAAACATCCCTTTGAATAGGCTGCTCATCAGATCTACATGGCTAAAGCATGTCAGCTTCGGTAGCCAGCAGCATGCCATCAATATTTTCAGCATCAGGTATTTTTGCTGTCTGACAGATGAAGAAATTTACAAAAGTATATCACCAGCAGAATGAATATGAGGAATGGTAGAGTTAAAAAAAGAGGGAGTCCCTACACTATTATTGTATTGCATGTTTACTCAAATAGATGAGGAATAGCTTCCCAGCTTGACCTTATGCCACAGCACAAATACCCACAGGAAGGAGATATAAAAGGAAAGAAAGGAATGGGAAATCACTCAGAAGGCATTACTGCCCTTAGTCTTAAGAGATGCCTTTAAAATGCTGTTCACAATATATCACATTTGTATCCCCAAGCAGACACATTTCATTCATTTCGGAAGCAGTAGAAACTGGGAATAGTGCTTTTTCCACAAAGCTGCTTTATTTTGATTCCCTTACACATAATTAATTGTTTAGCAGATGTCCTAATTTTTTCCTGGTTTTTGAGGAACAAACCTATAACAATTTTTTAAGTGGAACTTGGGTTTTTTTCAGTTTTATTTGTTCTATAAGTTCTTTTAATTTGTTAGCAATTTTTCTCTTTGTTATCCATGCTTGATTTATAAATGTATCCAACTTAATACCTGAGCTGTTAGAAGTATATGCTTGCTGTCCAGTTCTGATAAGAAACTCTGGCCTGGTAAACTATAGGTCCTACTAAAGAAATACAAAGATAAAAGAAATACTGATACACAGTCTGTGCAGTAATGATATATTAGGAGAAACTATTACAAAATTCCATACAAAAAAAAAAAAAATTGAAAAATTCAAGGGCATTCAAAGATACACAGTTGAAGAGTTCAATCCCTTCTTCCCTGATTGCTGTGAACCTTCTCTTGTAGTCGGCCAGGTCCTGTTGAAGCAGAGAATGCTGTGCCTGGAGGGTAGCCTGTTTCCTCTTTGCTTAGGAATTCAAACTGCATGTACACCATCTGAGGTTATAAAACTGAGATCCAGGAAACACCTTCTCCTTCAGACTTATACTGGATTTTAAATGCTCAAATTTCAGCAGATGTGTTTCAGACAGTGTGGCTGCATAATTCTCCATCAATATCATCCCAATAGTTGTCTTCTAGTGAACTGATTAGGTATGGCCTTGTGGAAACCTGGGCTTTTGACTCTGCAGGCATTCCTTTATTGCTGATTTCCCTAACACTGGCATTGGAAGATCCTGTGCAAGCCTTTTGGTAAGATGGTTCTGTTTCTTTACACAGAAATTCTGTGTGATCATCATGTGCTTGCAGAAATAGCATACCCTCATATCTTATGCCAGCTTTCCTAGCTGAGAAATGTCACTTTGCAGCAGATGTTAGAAAAGGAGAGCTATAGGAATCCAAAACACTGGAAACTTACTATACAAGGTTTTGCTTCCACAGCAGGAAGCCTGGCAGTCGTGGCTGTGACAGTGCTGGATGTATTAACTTTCCTTTGACCTCCATCCCAGAAGCCCTGAAGGTACCAAAACCTGCTGTATTCCCAGTTCCTTCATGATGCCAAGAGCATTCCACAGCTTTGAAAGGACTCACGGCTTGTGACTGGAATTTCAGATGACAGAGAAATGTCAAGTACAAATTCACTCACAGGAACCTTCCACCTTCATAATGTGTGCAGCCACACCTGGGAAACAGGACTTTAACCTGGACACGTTTGACAAGGGCTACATCATGGTCTAGAAATAGGGAAAGAGAAATGTATGAGTTTGGGATTGTTTCAGGTGAGCTTGTGTCTATACTAAATCATTATGATAGACAAGCTTCTTTTTTTTTTTTTCTTTTTAAAACCACTTTTAACCCTCATTGTGTAATGAGCTGTGATTGCTTTCTGTCCCTTCCCTCACATTTTATATCCTTAAAGAGACTGAAACCTGGAGAGAATTTTGTGAAAGTATCTTTCCTTTCTAAAGCATTCTAAATTTAAATTGGAGGACAGGCAGTATTCTGTAACATCAACTTTATGAAAAGCATGCAAATTTTTTTTTGTGTGTGTGTTATAATAACTAGGTATACTTCTGTCCTTTTTGGTCTGCAAGCATGAGTTGGAGGAATAAAAGACCTGAGACGTGCAAAAATTTTCCTGAAAAAAATATATACACATATAACAAAAATTTTATAAAACTAATTAGTGTTAAAAAATCATTACTGAGCACAAGTAAACTTCCTCCTCCATATACACCATCTTTTTAAGTCTTAGCCTTTTTACAAATAATTTTGAAGTAGGTGTATGTCAGAGTAAAATACGCTTACATTTGACTGCATATGCCTAGCAGAAGCAAAAAATTATTTACTTTAACTGATCTGCTAATTATATGCAAAAATAATAAAACTCATGTGTTTGAAATACAAATTCCCCAGGGTAATTTTCTGGAGTTTAGGCCAATTATAAGCTCATTATCATTTGTCTTCAGTCTCATAAAACTAAGGTGATCAGTTAGAAAAAGAAAAAAAAAAAGACAAAGAAATCAGTAAAGACAAAAAATTTTTTAGATGTGTGCTGGACTTGCTCTGTCAAATTATTATTAATTCTACACCTTCTTGTTCCCTTCCTCCCTGTCTCTTCAGTAATTCTGATAACTGGTGATTATTTCTGTGGGAAGTCTAACGATGACAGAAATTACCTACAAAATCCTTTAGACCTCATGCACTAGAAGCAAAACAAATACTGTTTAATAAACCTTGTTTTTCAGAGAATTTGTTAAAAAAAAAAGTTTTTAATAAAAAACATGAACTTTCCAGTATATATGCCACTGGGAGGAGAGAAGGTTAGAATTTGTAAAAACCACAGACTATAAAAAGTCACAAAAAAAATCAAAAGTTTAACCTAATAGTACATTTAGACTAGTTTTTATTTTCCTTTAGTAGTTTTGTCAGTTTGCAGCAATCCTGTGCCAGTTTGGAAGTACCTGTCTTATTTGCTCAGGCTAACTGACTAGCTGTCTGTAGATAGTGCCTGGCAAGAATGAATCATTTTCACAATGTTTGATTTCAGTCTCTTATTACAACATAGCATGTTATTCCCTCTGCAAGTGAAATACATTTAAAATTTAGGCCTGATCAAAGACCAGTTAGCTCTAAGGGATTTTTGATGGCCCAAATATTTTTGTCTGCATAGCAGTTCTCTCTATAATTCTGTGGTACAAAATATCATGTTACTAAGGAGATAACCCCCCAACAGATTTGCTAAAACAGCAGAATCTTATCTCTGCCTTAGCATGGTACATGAAGGAAAAAAAAAAAGGAACAGAAACATAGTTTTAAAAAATTAAAATAAATTTCATTGTGTGTCATGTCACAGATATTTCAGGTGGCAGCTTAGTAGTTGACAACACAGCATGTAAAATAAGTGATTTGATTTACAAAGACCTGAAAAAAAGAATTATGCCTCAGCTGAAGTTTGGAAGCTTCCCACATTTTTATCTTTAAAAACCCAGTAAGGTTCAGATTTTGATTATGTGCTGGAAGTAAATACACAAAAAAGCTCAGGTTTTGTGTGTAAACTGTATTAAGGGCACAGTTTCATGGTTTTCTTCATTTAGAATCAGACGTAAAAGATTTTGTAACATAACATGTTCATTATCCTGTAAAAAAGAGCAAAGTGTAGCTGCCAATGAGGTTCAAGATGCAGTGACTTTAGCAATTCTCAACCAGGATTTGTTGAGAGTCAGGCCAGGACATGATTTTCATTTCTCAGATATTTTGTTGACTGAATAATTCATTCTTAAATCTCTCTACCTGAAAAGTGAGAATTATTCTGCTCCTGTTGGTCTTCCTAAGTCTGTAGAATTAAAGTCATGACTGACAGAGTCCATAGGGAGGGGTATGCACTTTTTAAGAGATAGACAAGAATAATGGGTAACTTGCTGTTGGCAGAACAAGATCTCCCCAGTCTGTGGCCATCCTTAATTGAACTAAAACCCAGTCATTTAAAGGAAAAAATGCTTGCATATGTTTAAAATCTTTTGCTTTCCAGACACAGAAGAATTTAAAAACTGTAAAGGAACCTCTCCTCTTCTCTAAGAGAGCGCTTCTCTTTCCTGAACACTTAGGAAAGTCAATCAGAATGGCACACCTGATTAGTTTAACACTTTTAATCCCTTATTTCAGAACTTAGGGAATTAATAAAGAGAAATGAAATCTGTGTCCACACAAAAGTTTGGTGAAGTTAACCAATAAATTTTAAATTCACCTTCCAATTTAATTCAGGTTGATTTCACCGTGTGTCCCTGAAGATGGGAGAGATGTTATAAATCCCAGTTAAGAACCTATTCTTCTGATATTTTCAGCTTATAATGAAGCAATATGTTTTGGCAAAAATCTTGATTGTTATTTTGACTGAGGGCTGAGTGTTAAACTTTTGAGAGCCAAAAACTTTTTAGCCTGTTTGAAAAAAAAAACAAACCAAAAAACCACCAACAAAAAAAAAGGCAAATCAAATCTTTCTAAGGATATGAGACAATTTGAGACCATCTGAACATAGAGCCTTACTTTGTTTTTGTTTGTTTTGCCCTGTATTTTAAATCTGAGTTTTTTTTAATCTCATAGAAAATCAATACCAGCTTATTTAAGAGAGGTCCTGAGTGTTTGCCACTCACTTGAGCTCTGTTGACTACACACTAGAAATGAAAGTTAAGAGTGTTAGGAAAATTAAAACTCTAGAGTTCAACTGTGGTAGAAATACTCCTTTGCCTATGTCAATTGAATTAGAAGTAACGATCCTCATTTTGATTTCTCATGTGCCCTTTCCTTCCTGTTGAAAAATCAATATTTCTGCCAGATACCATCATGTAAAAATAAATATTAAATACTGTTTTCACATAGGATTCAATATTTTATTACTAACTTGGGAACATGAAGACATATAAGGTTAAGCTGCCAACTTACTTGCAGATGAAACTAAAATGGAGGTTTCTTTGCTAGTTTTGTAGGTGTAATTTAATTATTTAAGTATGTGAGGGGGAGATAGAGCTGTACATATATCTAGCTCACACTTCATTGCAGAAGGCATAATAGTAAATTCATCCAGGATTAATGCTCCAATTGCCACTTTGTGTCATTTGCAATATAGGACTGGATTTCTGTTTAAGAGAGAAAAAGAATGATTGCATTCGTATAACAGAGGTGATGTTAGAAGACACGTGGATCAGCAAGAAGATGGAAAGAAAGGGACGAGGCTGTGCCATCAGGAAATAGCTTCCTATCCAAGAAAAAATATGTGATATAGCCTTTGAAATTATGCCTCAGAAATATAGCCTTTAAGTGCATAATAAGAATATTATTTTTTCACTGAATTCAAAGAACTTCAAGAATGTGGGAGGATTAAAGAAGTGAAATAAAGATGAGAGAAATAAGACCGATTACAGGTATCCTTGCAGCATAACTGGTCTTATGCAACTCCAAACTTTCACCAAGTTAGCAACAGATAACATAACCAAAGATACCATCTCTATACTATTATTGAACATTGACATATTTGATACCATTTGAATTTCTTTGGTCAAAAAGAGAAAGCATGGAAAAATTTATAGAAAACTCAATCCAATCTTTACAAATTGCATTAATTAAAATAAAAGGCAAGGGTAACTAATTAAGCAAAATATTCGCTATTAAGGAATATACTGTCATTTAAGAAAAAGCAACATAATCATTAAACGAACCAATCATCAAACAAAAATACTAATTCATCCATGCTCAGTGTCTCAAATTTATATAACCATTGTTGAAGACATTTTTGAAGAATCAGAGAAAATTTAATAATGAAGCATTTTGGATCCAGTGAAAAACTCCTAGTGAAATAATTCTTGAAAATAGAAAGGCTTCAACTGCAAGAATCAGGAAATATTAAAGCTTGAATAAATGATGCTTGCTGATGGTGATTTTTTAGTTCTGCTATTTATGAACACTTCAACAGAAACTACTTCAGTTTAAAGAGAAGGGTTTGTATTACTTTAGTTTTACTTTGCTAGAATGGCAAAGGTCTCCAAACATTAAAGTAAAAGTTGGTAATAAAATGCTTTCAGCAACCACAGTAGCATTCAGAAGTATCAGTAATCATCATGAATTTATAGTCCCTGTGTTTCATGTATGAAATATGAATTTTATATAGCAGAAAAATATTCATCTATGTAGTATAAAATCATCTTTACTATTTCCCATAAACTTTGTAGGAAATCACAATGCTTTTCAAAAAAACAAAAGAAGATATGAGCACTCTGCAAGTTTTCTAAATCTTTTTTCTAAATTTTTTTGCAGAAAGTTCGGAAAGCTAGAAGTACTTGCCTAGCCTTGACCACAGAAAGGTTAATTCTCTTGAAGAATAAAAAGGAAAGGAGAAGAAAGTGGGGTTTTTTGCTCCTTTCCTTTTTCCTAAGGACACTAAGGACATGTGCATTGGTGCATAGCCAAAGAGAAGACATCTGAATCAATCAATGGTATGGAAATATATTTACACAATATTTGTTAAACCTGAGGCACTGATTGAGTGGCCAAGCATGGAGTCCAGATATCATTTCTTCCTGTTCTTCACTTGTCCTTTCCCATTGCTTTGTAAAAAGCCAGTCTTACTGCACTTGAGATGCCCCTGAAGAGTGCCTTCTCTTCTGAGGGTGAACCTTCTCTGGAAAGCAGACCCACCAGTTTGTTTCCCTGCACCACCACCACCACTACAAGAAATAAAGCACGCGTTCCACGTGCACATGGATTCAGCCCAGACCACAAACTGTTGGCATTGTCATATCCCAAAAGACCACGGTAATGCAACTTCTGAAATCTCCTCACTCTGGATGAAACGCAGAGTTTCATACCCTTGAGGTCTGCATAAGAAAAGACATTCTAAGAAGACTTGAGATGGGGTTAGTGACTGGTAAAACCTCTGAACTTTTAGCTGATAATGGATGAGTGGAAGATGTAGAATATAATCTGGATGGGTGGACAGAGTAATGGCTAATGGGAATGGACTGATACTTTGTGCACAACAGCAACAGAGAAAGAACTCATTTTAGCCATGGGTTGTAATGAATGGGCAATCCAGTGCCATCAAATCCGTGGCATTTGGGTTGTGCATGATGACTTTGGTTTTAAAACAGCTTGCTACATTTCCTGTGATGATAAGGATTTGTGATGCAAGGCTTATTTTTTGGGAAATGAGGAGAAGAGAATGATTGTATCGGCATCAGGGATGCACCAGAATTTTACCTATTGTGCTCTCCCAAGGAAGTTAAGGGAAATGCCTTTTTAAGTAGAGGGAAATGAGAATGTGTCAAGAGTTTCAATCCTAGAAGCGTGACAGTCCGCTCCTTCCTATTACCTCAGAAAGTTTTGATATAAAATCCTCTGTCAAATATTTGAGTACAAATATCTTCCTCTCTCCAAAAGTCCTAGTTCTCTAGGAACTCTGAGGTGAACTATTATTTTCCCAATGACACTAAAAAATACGTTGGAGTGGTCATGGCAGTATATATGTAATGGGGAGGAAGAATAAATGGGGATCAGATGGTTACAGAATGTGTAGAAGTTGTCAGTTTTCCATTTTATCATTTTCAGTGTTATCAATTATTATTTATGAAGTAGAGGAGTATGAAGGAATCTGGACATAAGTTTGGTTATCAAAAATATCCAGGGACGTGATATTTGGAGTATTAAAGATTAAAATAATGAAATAGGGAATAAAGGTCTGGAAAATTAGCTTATGGAAGGACTGTTCAGATCAGCTGCCATGAAGCAGGAATAAGAAATCCAAAATGCAACTAAGCCATTCTGGTTTGAGCTTAGCTGCACAATTACTCACAGATAAATGTCACCAAAAAAAAAAAAAAGAATCTTATGAGGCCTTTTGCACAAAGATTTTCAAACTGATTACTTCACACAGCTGGTCTTAGTAAAAAGCAAGTTTCTTTTCCATCTGTCTAACGTCTAACTTTCTAGAGGATTATTATTTATAGCATTATTTTAAGGTGTATCTGAATTTGTTTGGGTCTATGCCTGAAAGTAATATATAAGTTTTAAATTTCAACTCCTCCACTAGTATCCTCCATGTATCTTCTGGCCTATCACAGTTGTAAATTTCTTACACTAATCTTTTACTTGATTCTGCTCAAGCACTTTTTCTGTTATCTGAAAAACTGATATTCATCTGCTGACCTGGAAAAAGATAAAGAATTATTATCCCCATAGAATTCAAACCTGGAAAAGGTCAGGTGGAAAGGGTCAAGGGGAGGGTTTTCTGCATACTTCCAACTTTTTCCTGTAATGACAATAAACACTTTTCTTTAGAAGATTAGGATAATACACAGAGTTGAATCTGAGATTCTGTGGTATATCACAACTGCTATGTAAGTCAGGTGCTGTGAATCTTTGCCTAGAGAGGTTTGTTTCACTGAATATGAGAGTATAAACTTTTAAGCATTCTAGTGTTAAGCATTTTAATACCACCACCACTGTCCTACCACCTCCCCAGTTCATTAAGCGCAAAGCAAAACTGAGAACAACCTGATGTAAATTGATGTAAACATGAAAAAATGTTAGCAAGCAAAACTAAAATCTTGCTATGAATAGCAACATTTCACTCAGTAGCATCTTTGACACTTTAGAATTGAAATGTTCATCTGCTACAAAGCCATTTTCAGAGTAACAAAACCAATGTTTGGTCTTTTCCCATCTGGAAGGGAATAACAATTTGCTCCTCTATCTTATCTCTTTGCATTAGTGCCCTGCATACCTCATTGGAAACAGTTAACACTTTCAGTCAAAGCTTTGTTAACCCACTGCCCAGGGATTCAATGAGTTTGAGTTTCCTATAACCTACTTTCTCACTCTCTTCCTCCCACTGTACTAAACATGCACATCTTTCAAACTCTTCCTAAATATTTGTTTGGCTGAGAGGTGATTATAGTCATGACAGCAGTTGGAAGTCTTCTGGGCTTTGATACTACTACCATCTGCCTCAAATAACAACAGTTTCTGAGAATGTTCACTTATTCATGCCATAGCAGCGAGCCAATTTTGAATAAACATTCAGAGAAGGCAGCTTAAGTGTTATGCCTGTATTTCACTCACTGATTTTTATTGAAGCAAAAGGTATTCTCAAGAAGAAAATAGCAGAATGATGTCCAGATTGTGCTTTTATTGTTTTAAGTGAGTTTCCAAAACAATTAAAGTCTTTTGATAGTCTGGAATGGTATAATAAGCAAACACAATGGTTTGGCTCCAAACTTGACTGAAAAACTGAAAGTAATTCTGAGTGAGTGAGCAGCTGAAATTTAATCAACAAACAAATTCAGCCACCATGTGAATCCAAATGCCAATCTGTATATATCTGAGGATTATTAAGAATATAAGGAATAGAATGACAAGAATGACAGAGGAATTACTTGCAAAGTCAGCTGTTGAAAATTAAAAAGAATAGAGTAGGAAATATTTTTAAGTAATACAGCTATCAAAAAGAAGAAAATTAAAAACTTTATCTAAAGACTGACAGAGATGAGTCAGTCATTTAAGAATTCAGAACGGTTTGTGCATGTCAAAGGTGATATATCCCAGAGAACAAAATTATTTCTCTGAGGTAATTTTAACACTATTAAAAACCTAAAAATATAGAATCATAGCCTTTTATTTGTATAGCAGCTAAGATCTGATGAACTTAGGTTCTTATAACAATGTACCTGCAAAACTAACTTGGATATAAATGATATTAATAGCAGAAATTTCTAGTTTCTGTGTGCAGATAGCAGAGAAACAGTTTCTAATTCTGTACAAAGCTCCATTTTGGCTTGTATCCTCTTGTCTCAAGTTTTCAAATTTTATTTGTTTGTAAGTTTGTTTCATTTTTATTCGCTCTTTTACAGTTTTTACATTGTACCTAATTCCTGCTGAATTCATGAGCTAGACACCTATGAGAAGGCTCCTGGGCATCTAGGAGCCTGCATGTCAATCCACTAACAGGTTTTCCCTTCAAAATCCTCAAAGAGTATTTCAGTCCTTTTTTGTCCATTGATGCAATCTACTTATGCTAGGCTCTTGCATATGAGGATGGAACATTTCAGTGTTTGGGGGATTAGTGTGGGGTTTGGGAATTGAGCTTTCAGTTTCTTTCTTCATCCTGTTAATATCTGAAGCAAAGCAGTTGGTCTTCCTGTGACCCAGGGGATTAAAATAATCATCTGGATGCTACACTCCAATCCTTTCATATTTAAGTGTCTTAAAGAATGGAGCCATTATATTGTGAGGATAATTCAGCATCAGCTAGGAAGCACCTAATATTTCAGAAGAATCTGATGATTTCCTGCAGAATATGTTCATGCTATAAGAAAGGATGCAGACTTCCCTCATAAACCTTACCTTCCATCATTCTTCATCTGGCAATAGTATTAGGGGAAATTGTTGGGGGAATCCAGTGTGGAGAGAGAAAACAAAATTATGAGCACAAAAATTATTTTAGAAAAAATCCAAGTCTTTCTGTTGCTTAAAGTAAAGCAACCCAGAGAGAAAGACAGTTATGAAAAGAGAGGCTTTGTAACACAAAGAGGGTCCAACTGCCTTTTGAGCTTTCTTATCTATTCTTTTTTTTATGGTAACCCCGGACATGAACAGAATTTGTGGTCAACCTTAGCAGAGAACATGCTGATGTTATGCCATGAATAAGCACTGTAACAATTTTCATCAGAAGGTGAGCTGGACTTTCTTGGATTACAGTACCTCTCTCCTGAGGTAATTTTGCTGGAGGTCTGCCCTGTAACCAAACTGTAGAAGTTGTTCCCATTGTGTGATGATAGTCCAGTTAAATGAGGCAAAAAAAAAAAAAAAAAAAAAAGAGAAGTCTAAGCTGTAAAAACATTCCATTTTATTTTATGAAGGTCCAAATATTGTCCACTGCTTGTGTACAGCTTGTTCATTGCAGCGATTCACAATACACTGGGCAGCATGGTGGAGGGTAAATCTACCTCCCTGTCATAGCATGATTTTAACTTTTGTTGTCAAATTGCAAATTACCTTTCAATAATCTAGTATGGATGACAATAGCAAAGTAGCTGAAAGACCAGAGAACTCAACATGAGATGAAAAAACATCCTTAGGATGCTGAGCAGTGCCTGAGTATCTTGTCCCCATCAAGTTGTGTTCTATCATGTTCAGACTGCTTTGGGTCATTGGGCTAGTTAGTGGAAAACTAACTTAAGTATGTCTCTGCATTTGCCATTACATATTGAAATTGTCAGTCTGCTCATTCAGAAGAAAATAAATATACATTATGGTTTCTAGGAAGATAAAATTTGCTTTCATCCATGTATCTGTTCTCTTAACCCAAATAAATAACTAGCATCACTAAAAAGCAAAAATAATATGTTGTCAATATGCCATTTCTATATTCCCTCTGCAGAAAATATTTCAAAACATTGTGCTCTCTCAGTCTGCTGAAGTATAAAATTAAGGAATGATTTGACAAAATATCCATCCTAAGTTGGAGAAAAAAGCAAAATCAGATGGATTGAGTTTATTGGGTTTTCTTTAAAAAAAATTTTCATTTAACATTTTTCAAATGAAAACAACCCATGTTTTATATGCATAGTTAGAATGAAAGACCAAATGGAAATAAAGTTTATGGGGTCATATGTTATATTCATTTATGCTGCCCATTTTACTATCTGCTAGATCTCTACTACTTTTTAGGTATGCTGCCTAATTGCAAATAAACCTCAGACAGAGGAGGAAAGGCATTAATTTTCTATTAGGTTTGTCTGAACAGGCAAGGGGGAATAGAAAGTCACACGCTGCAGAAAAGTTTGCTTCAGGAATTTCTTCTTGATTATATGTCAAGCAGTACACAGAGTTCATCCTTGAAACAAAAACAGAGGGAAAATACGTTCACATGGGTGCATTTTTGACTAGAAAATATATTTAAATGTTTACATTGAAGCATTTTGCAGATATTTGTTGTACAATACACAGTCCCTTAAATTATATCCATTTAAAAGATTGCTCTTTGGAATAGCATCACTCTGATTTAACTTTCATGATTGCAGCTCTCTGTAACATTTCATGTTTAACTTTTTTTAATAGCACCACGTTCAGTAGCAGATTGCAGTGTAGATTGCACTGCTGCTCTACAGGCAGTTAAACACTGATTAGCACACAGCTGAAAGTTTTTAATAACACTTGCTCATTTGTCTGGTTTTAATTTCAAAAATAAACTATGTGATTTCAACCCAATTATTTGCTTTTTCATGAAATATCTTAATTGGTTTAGAGAGCTTAATGTATTGGTTAATTGAAATATTACTTCATATTAACAATTCTATCAGATGCCCAAGAATGCATTATTACATCATGTAAAAACAAAACAGAATAAAGAAGAAACCAAGCAAAGACCTGTGGAATCATAGGATGTTTTGTATCCTACAGATATTCCTAGGTTGTCCAAACTTTATAAGCACCTTTCAGCCAAGCTATGAAACCCATAGGATGTAATCCATGTTAGCAGTAAGAAATCTGAAAATTATTGTATTCCTAGGTTTTCAGAGGTCTGTTATTAGTTATTGCTAACTCATATAGAGGCTTTATTCTGTTGCTTGTCTATGCTCATGCTCCTGTTTCTGAGATTATTAGATTCTAAAAAAAGACTTGCTGAGTGGTTATATTTATGGAATACTAGGATCCAGATTTCTGATAAATATGCAGTGTTGCACATGCCTGCTGACATGTAGCTCAAGAGGGTTTATGAAGTGCATTCCATACTGCTAGTAGAATGAAAACTCAATGCAGTCCCAGTAGTGCCCTGGGGTTTTGGCCACCTGGATCTCTCGTCCCTTCTGCAAGCATGGCTTGGTCAATAATATACCAATTTCTTTCTTCAGGTTCAAAGATGCCAGTGGTTAAAAGACATCAGTTTTTTATCTAAACACCAGAGTTTCATATGTAGTTGCAATAGCAGAAATTTGTTAATCTTTTCTTTTAAAGCAATTGCAACTCCATAGTTACTTTAACTCCATAATCATAGAAAAAAATCCTGAGTTTAGGTGTAGTCCAGACAGGTAACTAGGATTTTTTTCCCTGAAGATATTTGAGCATCTTATTAAATTTACTGACCTGATTGATTTCTTGATTTCAATGCAAACACTTGGTAGGAAGATAATGTGGGAATCTAAAAGCTTCTGTTTCCAGAAGTGTCCCATATAACTGCTGCACACAAAGATATATTTCCAACAGCTTTAGTCCACTTAATTCCAGGGAATGAATGTAGGGGAATGGCATCAGCCTAGTCATCCTCTGCCTAGCCAGTGCCCTACATTTGGAAATACCTGCTACAGTCTCCTGGGAGAACGGAATGCTTGGCTAAGAAACAGGCAAAATTTCTGTAAGATCTTTAGTTAATGACATCTGATAGAATCAAAAATGAAGGGTGAATTTCTTCATGCTGTAGAATCAACACTTTAATTTTCACTGAACTTTAAATATTTAGCAACATAAAAAGGAGATAAGCAGATGTTATTTCTCTAATACAAATATACCTTTGGGTTTTCACAAGTACTTTCAACCTTGAAATGCTTTTACCTCTCAGTGTGAGGGGACAAAAAGCAGAAATTAGTTAACTAAATCTATATGAAGATGTAAATGACAGAAAAGTGAGAGAAACTGCTGACGGTGGTTTGTGAGTGCTGAATATTTATAACTAAGCAAAAAATTAATAAACATTATAAACAAAATCATCCCCTGAGGAGAACATATGGAAGAAGGAATAGAAAGCTGTCGCTGGAGAAAAAGGAGAAGTTGAGATATAGAAATCTGATATAAGCATTTAATCAATTGCCAAACAATGAGACCAATTCCCAATGTAATTTGCAAGCACTGATTTAGGTAACTTTTACATAACTCAATATCTATTTTAATTGAAAAAAAAAAGAAAAGAAAAAAGATTAGGAACTGATTAGTGAAACTAAAGTAATATAAATTATACATATCACAATTAAGCATCACTCCAATTATCATAAGAAAAGAAATCTTGTCAGCTGACAAGC
This sequence comes from Leucosticte australis, assembly GCA_025504685.1. NCBI lineage: Eukaryota > Metazoa > Chordata > Aves > Passeriformes > Fringillidae > Leucosticte > Leucosticte australis. The sequence continues at coordinate 76,312,809 of JANIJU010003056.1, read as the reverse complement.
ATAAGAAAAGAAAAGATTGAAATGCCTCTCACTGTCTTCAAGAAGACAAAGAACTTAACTGATTTCTGTTATTAAACTAAAACTGTATAGTTAATAATTTATCAACTAAATGTTTATATAGATTCAGCATACATTAAAAATATAATTAAACATAGTTCATATTTAAAAATTTCAAAGAGATATGCAGACAATTTTAAAATAACATATTAATGAAAAAAATATTTTAAAGTCAGTATAATTTGAATTTAATTTTTCTACATATATATCATTTAAAGAACACTCCCATCTTTCTTAATAGCACTTGCACTAATATCACCATTGTGCTCCACAGGCAGTAAGGCCAAGAATCTCAAAAATAGATTCCTATAACAGGATGAAATATCTCCTTATTTAAACATGACTGTTTTCTCAGTCTAAAGTCATTCATGTTCATGATCTCAAGCTTTTTTCTTGCCAGTATAGAGACAGACATTTATAAGACAAGCATCTCACACTAAAAGAAATGTCTAAAATCAGTCAAATGATGCATACCTTAACAACTTTTTTTCTTCTGTTGACTGTGATCTTTCAGATATATATGCTTGGTTTACCACAATTGGTAGCCACCACAATTAGCCCATCCGTTAGAAATACATAGAAGCACAGGACATACTACCTTCTCCACAATCTTTTCTCAGAAATGCAAGAAACCCTAAAACTCAAGCAAACCACAAAAGCAGAAAAATAACCCCAAAAACCAACACAAGGAAAAAACATATTTACAGCTGAGATTTCTTTCCATTTATCAAAATGGAGAGAAGAAAGAATAAAATATAAAGAGAATTAAAAAGTCCTGAGGCATTCTAATGTAATACTTGTAGTACAATTACTACTACTCTGATCCTAAATTTTCATTTTTATAATTGTTACTTCTATTTTTTATTAGAAGTATAATAAATTTATTATTATTATGAATATTAATAATTAGAAGTATAATAATAAAATTATAATAATTTTAATATTACTTTTATAACTGCATGAGTATTGCTGTTAAAACATAAGATCTTTTATAGACACTGTTAGTTGGTATTGAGCGGATTTATTGAAATTTTAAATAAACATTAAACATATATAATATGTGAGTGCCTGTGTACAAAGCTAAACATAAAAGAAGCCTGTAGTCAAACACAATACAATATATGCTGAAGTATATGTGATATTTCTTCTTCCCAGGAAAAGACCACATTAAACACAGTGGGCTTTTTGGTTGGTCTAGAGCAAGACCTTACCTATCTTTGGTCTTGAAACTGATGGAATTTGGTCTTTTCTGGCTCTGTTCCAATGAGATATTCTATGATTCAATGAATTAATTGTACGTATTTATTAGTTCATTCACGCCTCGTTCAAAGAAGCATGATTACACCAAATTATACAAGAATCTTTTCAAAATAATTGCTAGCTTCCTTATCATGTGTTCCCAAAAGTTCATTCTTTTTGAATCCATACTTTCAAGCTTTTCCTATAACCATGAAGGCTAAAAATGTCTTTTTGTTAAAATGAAAAGTGTTTCTGGTATTGAAAACTGTGATTTTTGCTAGCATGACAGGCAACAGTTCAGGAAGAGGGGCCTGCAAACTGTGTTAGACTCCTCTCCACCCAAGTAAAAACTTTTATCTTTCAGGGAGTTTGTTCTAAAAGTCTGCAGGCACTGTTGGCACATTTCCAGTGGCTAATAATATGGTGCATTCCAGTACTTAATCTCCACTGTGGAATCCCATGACATCTTGAACACTCTTGATCACAAGAGTGAGATGGGAATCAAATGAGAAAAATATCACTCCCAAAAATGCAAAATGTTTAATTCAAAAAGATTATTTTGCTGTACCAGGACATAACAAATAAATTAAAATAATATATAGATACACAAAATATTTAATTAAAGAAATAAAAGCAGAGTGTCTGCTTTTAATTTTTTTTCTTCCATTGACTTAGGTGTAAAAGTAGCAACAGTTAAATTCTTAATGAATTTTAAACTTTGACATGGCCAGCCTGGAAGAGATTAATCTCACTCAAGTTTTAAATGTTGACTTCTGATGACATGAAAGCTTTCTTACATGTCCCAGTGGAAATTTCAAAATTAACTGAAGTTTATTATTAGAGGAGCTAACCTCAGGACAGACCCCTTAATTTATTTTCTAACCACATCATTTACTGGCATGATGGAGTCTCAATGCAAGGCCTGAAATCCTAGGAATTGCTAAAAGGTCTACAGCTAAGTCTTCAAAAAATCTTCCAGGATGCTTAGAAGCAGTCTGTGTCAAGGTGTGTGGCAGCATCCTGAGTGCCTGGAGTGACTGGGTTGGTGGGTATGCTCAGAGAGCTGGTATTCCCTTGGGAGCAGAGGGAATATCAGTAGCACTTGGATTGCCCTTCCCCATGTGCTGTGTGGATCACATGAAGGGCAAATATACTACTCTGCTCTTAAATCCACTCTCAAGACACAGGGCAGCATAGCCAAACTCACAAGTTTGTTTACCAAAGCATCAGCTTTCAGACATATAAAAGTGAAAGATGGGCTTCAAGTGGCATAGGCACAGCACTGAAAGCCAACCAAATAATCTGGAAATGGGATATTTAAGTTGTCTGGGGGAAAAAAAGCCAGAATAAAAGGCCTATACATCAACCAGAAAAGAAGGGGAAGAAGTGGAGCAGAAAGGATATTATCAATAATTAACATATTTCAATGGCACAGGCAGCAGAACATAAATAATTTTTTTCTTCTGTTAGTTCCAATTAAATATTTTTTTGGATCCATAGATTTTGCATTGTTTCTGGCCATGCATCAAAATTTTCAGTGTATACCAAAACTGAGCACCAGCTAGCCCCTATAAGAACACTGTTAAAATCATATCCTTGCTCCAGGTGTTAGGTACCACAAAGTGATAAATGTGCCTTTAGTTTTAGTACTTATGAAAATATATTTGCAAAGAAAGTAATGTCTGTGAGCTATGTGGGCAAAAGACATGCAAACTGGCTGATCTCAGCTTCTTTCATGAGAGCATTGCTGAATGCTGGTGAAGTGAAAAATTGAGAAAAATGCAAATGCTGTAAAATATTTCCTATCTGCTTGAACCAGCAGCAGAGCCTTCAGTGGTTAAAGCATGTCTATTGTCACTGAATGCCAATGGGAATGCTCTGTGATTTGTTTGCACTCATGAAAGAAAAGTTGCATTTTCAGAATAAGGAGTGGATTCTATTGTTCTTTTAAGACAAGATCCCAGTTATGAATTATAACTCCACAAGGTGGAATTCTGCCTAGACTCTTTTCAATGCTGACATGCAACTTGTAAGGTATTCAAATGTACTGATCATAACAGCAACAACACAAACCCTAAAACATCTATATATGCCTCTTTCTAAAGTATACAATCTCTTTTTCAGTTGAAAGATATCAGCCAGTGGTTCTGAAAGAGATAGAAAACTGCCTCCTGGGGTGCATCAAACTCAGTGTAACTAGCTGGTCAACAAAGCTGATTATCCCTTTCAATTCAGCAGTGGTGCATCCTCATCTTGAGTAATGTTATGCAAGTCTGGGCCCCACAATTTAAGAAAGATGTGGAAGTTATTGAATTTGTCCAGAGGAAAGCAGCAAGGCTGGTAAAAAAGTTGAAAAGAATGCCCTATGAGGAGCAGATAAGGACTCTGGGCTTGTCTAGTTTGGAAGGAAGGAGCTAAGGGACGACCTCATTGATCTCTGCAGCTTCTTCAGGAGGCAGAGGCAAGAGGGAGATGCTGAGCTCTTCTCCCTAGTAGCCAGTGACAGGGTGAGTGGATATGGTTCAAAGTGTGCCAGTGCAGGCTTAGACTGGACACAAGGAAGCATTTTTTTACTGAGAGGGTGGTCAAACCATGGAACAGGTTTCTTAGAGAGGTGGTGAATGCCCCAAGATTGGCGGGGTTGGAAAAGCATTTGGATAATGATTAAATGACATGCTTTACCTTTCGGATACCACGAAGTGCTAAGACAGTTGGGCTGGATGATCATTGTTCCATTTCAACTGAAATATTTGATTACATTCTAAATTATACTAAGGGATATTATTAAGTTGTCCTTAGTCACTTATGTTCTGGTATCTTTGACAAGAGTATTCATCTACATCAACTTGTTTGCTTTAAATTGCATGGTGCACATATAAAGTCATACAAGGTTGTAGTTAGTACTTATATAAATCAACACTAAATTTTCACCTCAGGGACACATAATCTGACATTTTCAGTAGATTTATAACATTAAAAATTAATTTATTAAGGTAATCTAAGATTGCAAGCCTATATACAGTGTCAGTGTTTCATGCTTTGAAATGATCTCAGCATCTGGTGTTTCAAGGAGCTAAAAGAGTTTTAATGTACATAGAAGACTGCATGAAAGACTCATTTGTAACAGGGAGAAGACACAGATTGAAGGATGTGTTGCATAATTAGAAAGAAATGTGAGATCAGTATTCTGAAGTGAGTGGAAGTTACATGTTTCTGTTTTCATGGGGAAACTGGTTCAGGCTTTTCTGTGAAAGACTATTCAGGATTTTTTGTATTTAATTAAATTAAATTAAATCAAATCATCATGCTTGAGCCAATGTTCCTTCATATATGTCCATTTAGATAAAACACTCAAAAAGTATTTTAAGGAGATAGACAATCAGAGAGACACACAAAATTGTTATTAAGGTTTTATTTCATAGAAAAAAAAAGTAAATTTGTTTTATTATATGCAAACTGAAAAATTAACCCATTTAAGGTGATATCATGCAGGCTGAAGGCATGTAAAATGAAGCTGTGATATCTTGATGACTGCAGTGGGAAGCATAACTCACAAAAAATCTACTCTGACAGAAAAAATGGGAATTTTCTTAGCCCTTCTTAGTGTCCATTTGCCAGCATACTGAAAAATTTCAGCCTTACTCTATTTTGAAAAATTCTATTTCTCTTTAGCTATTGCAGCTTTGTTTCTTTCTCTAGGACTGTATGACCAATGAGGATTTGAATTAACTATATTATTTGTTTCTTAAGACCTCTGGCTAGGAGACATGTATAAAATATTTAAAGAACTGTTGGCTACCTTTTTTTTCTTTAATTATTAGGGCTATTTTAAAACAGCTTAAATATTTAAGAATTTTTAAAATTAAGTATTAATTAAAATTTACAATATATATATATATATATATATATTCTAAATACATATATGCATATTATAGCACATTCATGTTTCCCAAAATAAGGAAATATTATTTTTATTATAGGGCTAAATTGTATACTTATTTTGCCTGTTGCAATCAGAGAGGAAAGAAGAGAGCAAATACACACTTCCTAGTTGAGCCATTCTTTATCAGTATATACCTACCTGTAGGCTTACTCTGTGTAGGCTATGAAATCCTATCTTTTTATACAAAATGAAAAATGAAAACCTGAAAATCTAAGTGTAGAAGATATTTTCTGTATTATGGGAGGGAAGATGGGGATGGGAAGAGAAAGGAGAGAAAAAGGCAGGGGGAAAATGCTGTAGGAGGGAAAGATAATTATAGTGTGTAGACAGTAAGGAAATGTCAAAAAGTGCCCTATCAGTCCAAGATTAATAATTGTAGTTTAAACAAACCCAAGCAACATCTCTCTATTTTTCTTCTTTTCTTATCACTCCTAGCTAGAAAGAGTTCTGATTATTTTCTTAATCTGTCAAGAAAAAAAGAAATAATTGTGTTCGTATCTCAAAGAAAAGAGGAAAACAAATACTTATATTGCCCTTCCAAATGAGAGGCTGGAAAGCTGAAATACAGCAATCATGCTAGTACAAGGTTTGCTGTGTTAAAAAAATTACTTACAGCAACATTTGGGAAAAGTGTAGCAAGCTTGTTTCAAATGGGTTATAGTGAGTCGTTTTTAATTTATATCTATACTAGGATCCAATTCTCAAGTTTCACACAAGATATTACAATTACATTACAAAACCAGCAGGATCCATGGTTTTGACTTAAGTCTGCAAGGTTCAGCTTGTCTTGAAGGCAAACTGTAATATATTTTGCTTCTACATAAGAAAAAACCCAAACAAACAAAATAAACCCAGATGACAGATCTTCATAAAGGGATAACTCATTTAACAAAAGTGAATGAATGCAGTTTGCATAATCAAGCAATTGTTCCACCAGTATATGGATGTACTCTTCTTTTTGCAAATGGATCTCAGTTTATTTGACTTACTTGATATGGGCATATTTGTGAAGTTGTTAACATGTACATTGATTAGAAACAGTGAGAGCATTTAGCATTTTAAATATTTCAGAAAGATAATATGGGAACAGTGTTGACTAATGGTGTCTGTTCATTCATGTGTAGCTTTTATTCCTTGCCTGGATGCAACATGAAGATCTAAGAGGAAGTCAGAGGGTCTCTGGAGAGCTTGAAATTATTAACTGCAAAGGAGAAGGTAATTTCAGAAATGTTCATTTTCTTTTCTGGGTCAAAATCAGAAAGGTCTGCTTCCTCTTTAGACATGCCAAGTGATTGTGAACTTACCTGCTTAGTTGCATTTCACATCTTACCTAGTTTGTCAATGACTAACATGTTTGGGAAATAAGCATTTCAGATCTGCTCCTAAAGTGCCTTCCTGAGGTCTTAGAAACCCCTCTTTTAGGCCCAGCCTTAATTTCAGTCAAATATGGCCTCATCCTATTTCATGTGACAAAAAAATATTTATGTTTAAGGAAAACATTGACATCTTTAGTTTAAAAATTCTAAGTGTGTGTGGTTTTGACTGCATAATGGGCCTGTGAGTAGTAAATACAAACACACACATATATATGTGTATATATATAAGTATATATATACGTGTGCATAATTCATTCTGCAAATATGAGGGTATGAACAGTTTGCCTTGTACATTTAGTGGATTGGCATCCAACACCAGCTCATTACTTCTTAATGTGACAGGGCTTATCTGGAAGAGGTGATTATGCAATGATCTCATGTTTGCAGCAAAAGAACTTGTGCTTCCTGAGCTATTTTCCTCCATATATATATGGATGGAGATACTGCGTACTAGGTAGCATTTATTGGAACATAATGTGCTGTGTGCTGACCAGAATTATTTGCTATGTTATGGTCCCACATTTTTGGCATTCACAGTGTCTCTGAGTCATCTGAGCTGTAGTATTATCAGGAGATGTGATTTTGCTCAGCATGATAAGCCTGGCTAACTGCAGTGAAGCATCTCACCACTGTTTTTACAAACTGGTCCAACCTCAACAGCAGAGAGAGATGAATCTCAGTTTTGGACTCCCCTCCCCTGCCTGAGAGGAGAGGCAGTACTTGAATCTCTGCTGGGCTGTGCAGGCTTGGGAGGAGTTGTGTCTGCAGACCTGTGATGCCCACTCCTGTTACATCTGCAACTTGCTTATTGCCAAGCCATTCACAAGGAAAGAGATTTGGCTTTTAGTGTGAAATCTGCATTCCAAACACCTGCTCCAATTTTTGCCCAGAAAACCAGCAGGCAGGTGGATGCTTATATCTTGTGGATGGGCTACAGCCATCAAGTGACCTGATGGGTGTCGCTGAAAAATACCAGCCTCTAATGCTCAGCAAAATATTCTGGATTTCTCAGAAGTTCAGAAAGGGTGTAATTCCTTCCAGTCTTCCTTTATTATCATGGATTGTGTGAACAAGAATTAAATAATAGCCTAGAAAATTATGGACATATAGGAAGAAAATGGTTACTGATATTAGAAAACAATTTGATTCCAGCTTGTCAGTACTGTGGTCAGAATGATGATTTATAGTGTAGGTGAGAAGAAAAGGGGGAGGTGTACATACAAAAAAAAATCTTACAGAATTGTGACCTCTGAAACATTTACTGTAAACAACTGTTCATGAACAGTCTTGCATGCATAACAGTGAGGAGACAAGCAAACCAAAAATTATTACCATTTCAATCAGATTTCAGTCAGTTTCAATTCAGCTCAATATATTTTTGTATAATTATTTTGAAATCCACTCAACTACAATAAACTCTCTACTTGGTCAACCTCTCTGAAAATTGCCCTCTCTGCTCTCCCATAGTGCTGTTTGTGATCACAGGAATTATTTTCACATAAAAAATATTTTTTAAAGCAGATTTTTAATGTTGGGTTTGATTACCAGCGCAATTCCTACTTTCCTAGCCTGACCTCACAGACGCTTCATCAGCTCTTGCGTCTGTCCTTCATTTCTCTGCCAAGGCAGAGAAAATCACAGCCACAGGAATGCACAGCCACACCTGGCAGCTCACCAGTAGTTTGCTTCAATGCCCCAACAGAAGCAACACCCAGCAAAACTAAAATGCGCCGATCTGAGACTACTTTTATTTCCCCACTTGAGCTACGCTGAACTCATCTCTCCTGCTTTGAATTTCCAGGTTGCAGGGTGGGATGCATTCCCTGTGGACAGGTGAGATGTACACAAGGCAGAAGGCAAGTGTGATAACTCCCCCGCACAAGCACAGGCAGCTCTCTCTGCACACGTCAGTGAGCAGCCAAGCTGACACCTCACCCATGACAAGGGTGTGTCTTTCTACCCATTGCTTGTGTCTAGTGCTTGCATTAGGAGCTCAAGCACGCAGTGTTTGCTGATCTAAACAGGCTTCATACACGCCCTTTATTACCCTGAAAGGACAAGCACTTTAGATTAAATTCCCCAACTGAAACCTCAAGGTTATTTGGACAGAGAAAATGTCATTTCAGCAGCTGTTGCATGGCACACTCTGTTTTGAGACATTTTGATTCCCCAGTTTAGAAGATAGGAAAAGTAGCAAAATGGAACTCACTCCAACATATATGGAGTTTGTTTAAAGGTTTGTTTCTTAACTCCAACTCTTACTATTAAAAGAAAAAAAAAATAGCATGCCACAGGACTAACAAACATCCATAATTAAGACCAAATGGGCATAGAATTTCCACAGATTATATTTTGACAATACTCAAAAGAAAAAAATAACTTAATCCCACATATGTCCTTAAAATGCTGGCACTAGGGCCAGAAAACATTCCAGTCAACACGCTGCACAATAATGTATATGTGTTTATTGTTTTATAACATTTGCAGAGGGTAAATGCTATTTAACGTATTTTTGGCCTTTATTTAGGGCTGCTGATTGCTAACAATGTGAGGAGTCACATTCAACACTTCTCTTGCTCAGTTGCATAATGTGAGTTGCTCAGGGTGCAATGCACTGGGGCAACCTCCACAGCACACCGTTAGCATACCTAAAAATACACCAACTGGCAAAAAGATGTGTTCTTGTCCTCTTTCTGTGCTGGTTGTTTATGACATTTTTTAGAAATCTAAACGTGGAAGCTTGCATTTTGCATTTTTTCTTTCCAAATTTGCTGTATTACTGCAGGATTACTATCTACTGTAGTATGCCAAGGAATCCTTTTTTTCTTGTTCTGCATTTCTTTAACCTGGATTTGTTCCTGGCTCTGTTTGGAACACAGCTTGCTTTCAGAAATTCCTCAGAAGACTTTGTTACAGTAGCATTTTCTTGCTCATACAGAAAGGCTGCAGGTGTCTGTACTATCACTTCACTGTCACTGACATGCCAGCAAACACATTCAGCCCATTTTGTTATTTCTTTGACAGTCAGGAGTAAAATGCTTCAAAATAAAACCAGCTTTTTTTCCCCCTGACTGCAGCAAATTGATTATCTCTTTAATACTAGTTGTGAGTTTTTTCCTTGAAAATTTTATTTTCATCAACACCATCAAAAATGAAGAGTAAATAAAGGTACTTAGCAGTGAGGTTACAAATGCCGATTGTTGTTTTTTTCTTTATTTTTCTGTATTTTTTTCTTTTTTGTTTCTTTTTATTCCCCCACTAAATGCATTTGCAGTAAACAACAGCTGTGATACTTTTAGCTTGCTGGTAATAATCCATTCATGATTTGTTTGGATGAGTCAACCTATTTCTAGGACTTTCTGTCCTCACATACTCCTAGCATTCATCCCCTGGGAATTCCGTACTTAAACCCTTTCATATAATGTCATGAATACACTTTTCACCAGAGATCTCACCTTAAGCATTTTTAATAGATAAATAGAAAAACAACTTTTCTATATACCCTTGAATTTTCCCCTATACCACGTTCACCTCCTTTTGAAGCTAGATCTAGATAGTGCCTTTGAATTTCTAAATCAGATATTCTGTAAATTAACCTGTCATTTATGATCCCTTTGAATACATCTGGGAAAATGGTCTTCTGTGTCTCCATGGAATCCCAAAGGACTTAAACCACATTTATATCTCTAAATACAAACTGGAAACATAAGTCAGACTCCTTTGAAATCACAGGTTTCAAAAGAAAAATACCAAAAACCCCCCCAAAACCCCAACAACAACAACAAAACCTAAAAGAGAGGTACCTGTGAACTTATAGTCATATATGCATTCTGATTAAAAAAACAGGCTTCATTTGATACTTATAAAATAATGCTCCACAGGCATTAATGCATTTCATCTTCTTAGCTGGCACTTAGCTGGCACATTGGTAGAGAAAGGAAAAGACAAAATAACTCCTGGAGAAAAAGATTTTCTTTTTGGATGAAATGGAAATACAAGCTACTACTAAGAGTTAAAATAGCCCTTTATTTTGCCCAAAGGCTGCTCCTATTCTTCTTGTATTGTGTTAGTCCCCAGAGCAGGTAAAATGCTTTAATGTAGGTTGAAAATCTCAGTGCGTGCCAAGCTGCCTATGATCCCCTGTGTCCCAGACAGGGGCTGCACAGACTCACACCATGATGTCTCAGTGTCCATGCCCAAGCCTATGGCTGTTGTGTGGAATTAGATAAAGAAAAATCAGAAAACCAGCCCGAACCTGAGCAGTCATTCAATTATCCACTCACACAGCACACAGATCTTTTCACAGTATATTTTTCATGCTGAGTCTTGAAAAATGCAATAGTTTTTTTAAGCATGTGTTCATTATCCTTGCAATGGACTGATACAACAAAGGTGTGTGGGAGGCAAGGCTTCTAACAAACAAGGTACCCTTCACCTAATAAGTAGCCATAGTCAGGCAAAAAGATGTTTAAAGTGCTAAAATTTCATAAAGGTTCAAAAGGTGAACCAAACCCAAAAAACCAAGTCACCAAAAAGATAAACAAATTAAATGAAACCAAATCATACATACACATAACACAAACAGCCACCAGCAACAACAAAATATACAACAGGGAGTGTGGGGAGAAAGAATTATTAGATCACTAAAGTGTGGATAAAATTCAGTCAGTCTCAGCCATAAATCACTAGAGATCAGCAAAGTACACTGGAGAAATGTCACTAGATGTTTCCCAGTTTCCTCTTTCTTCTAAAAGGTGCTCATTTTTGTGTCATAAATAGAATAACAGGCTAGACCTCTTCTCCAATCTACTATAGCATGAGAGAACTAAGAAAAGAGATATAGAGGTCACAAATGGCAGTTTGGATTGCAAACTGAGATTATTGTTTAATGAATTAAATCAGTGATAAATGCTAATGAATGGTATTAGGGATGTGTAGTCACACTTGCTCTCACTGATGTGTGCTGCAAGTCTTAACCTCATGTTTTTTAAGGTGGATTCCTGGTTTTCAGGTGGAGCTTTGGTGTAAGGACTGCATTTAGCCTTGAAGCCACAATTTATACTAGAGACTTTTTTCTTCCCCCTACAACTTCAGAGAGGAAAAATGCTTTAAAGTATCATGCATACCATAACAGAGGAAAATGAAAACACAATATTATTTGAAGGTAGACATACTTGGCAACAAATATATCAGATTATTTTCAAAACCAATCAAGAATAGATTGTAATTTTATTTTCCAAACTGAAATCAGTATTCATGGACATTTTTGCATTTGTTATCTATTAAACTTCTTGGAATCAGATTAATGAAATAGGACAGAATTTGGAAAGATGACCCAGAGAGAGTATAGAATTTTCCCCAGAGTGTTGCTTGCTCTGAAAGACACTACCTGTCTTAGGTTACAATGTAGGATGTATCCAATAGCACATATTCTATCACCATCTTCATAAACTGTTAAAACCAGGTAGAGCAGTGCTCCTTATCTCCTTCATGAATCATTCTTGATAACTCCAGGGAGATATCTTCTGTTAATGGGCCATTGAGTCTCACTGGATGACTAAAAATTACATCATCCCATTGTGAGATGCTCTGCCCATGGGGAGGAAACAGCATCCCTACCTGGATATAATCTGAGAACTGGAACACAGCAGGCAGCCTTTTCCACTGGATTCCCAGAGGAAGACCAGACCCTTCTACAGGATCATTGCTTCAACAGAACCACATGTGTCACTCCAGGAGCGCTGCAGCCACCATTTAATTGGATTGCTACCAACCCTGACCAACAGAGTGTCAGGTTGTATTCTGACCCTGTCAGTGTTTTTTGTACTATCACATTTATTTTAATTTTCCTATTAAACTGTAGTTCTGACTTGAAGTCTCTCACTGGTTTGCTATCAAACTAGCACTGCCTAATATATTTTCCTCTTTAAAATACAGGTTTTTAACTGAAGAAACTTACTACAAGCAAAAACATGTATTTTGAACTTTCAAAAACCTTAGCTAACCACCTAGCTACTTAAACTGCACAGTAATGCTCACAGGAATCAGGAAGATTCTATTCTTATCATGTGTGAGAGCAGTCATCTCCTCTATAGTATTGCCCTGTTCTACCTGAATATTCCATTCTTGCAGTTCAACAGAATTAATAGTTTCCTTAGTCGCGCAAGGATGAAATAGGAATCTGAAAATATGCTTAGAGTTTAGACTGTCCTTGCAATTTGGTATAACTGCTAACTCTAGACATATTTTTTGCCTAGGAAGAGGATTCCTAGGAGAACTATTTAAAAATAGTTCTAATAGTCTATGTCATTACCATGGCTCCCTAAAACTGCTCCTTGGACCAAAAGGTTTCCAATGGCAAGAGCCAGTCAAATTCTCTTAAGAAACTCATTCATGAGACCAGAGTAGCAGGTAAAGATCCAGCAATATATCCTTTATTTGCCCTAAATAAGGAAAGGTTAAGAGGAGATTTCACAGGGCCAGAACTTCACTTTCCATCTTCTTATTAGCTTAAAGAGCTGTTTAAAAAAAGGTGATGTTCTTAAAAGGAAAGTTATCACACAGAGTATCTTTCTTCTGCCTACTTTTTCAGCTCCATCTTCTGCTTATCAGATGTCACATATGAAATATAGTCATATCAAGATGATAATAAATGAAATCTTTACCGTAAACTGAGGTATATTGCTTGTTTTTTTCCTTAAAACCAGACTTCTTTCTTTCATAATCTTGACAGGAATTTTTATATTAGAAAAACTGAGTTGTGCACAAAAGGCTTAGCATGTGGAAAGATAGCAGTGAGGGGAATGAAAGAGAAATGCAGATAGCTAAGCTGCAAAGATACAATGGAAGAGGAGTAATACAAAAAATACCAGCAAGCATAAAATATATACAATAAAAAGAAATGCAAATATATAATCAAATGGGGGAAAAAAAGAAAACTAGACCAACCCCTCTTCAAAAATGTTTTTTTGGGACCAAATCTTCCTGGTGGGCCTACTTATTTATTTGTGTCTCACAATATCAGACTGGATTATCACATTGATGAACCATCAGTGTACATAATTTTGCATTCCCAAATTTAACAGGGTCAAAAGGATGAAATACCTAAATAATTGGTATTAAACTTTACAGATTTTTAGCAAACCAGACTTATTGTAACCTCTAGTACATTAAAGGGAAACCAGGGAAATCATCAAAAGGCCCTTTTTTGTGGTTGTTGGTTAGGGGTCGGTTTTTGTTGGTTTGGAGTTTTTTCTGTTTAGTCTTTTTGTTGATGTGTTTGTTTGTTTGTTTGTTTGTTTGTTTGTGGGTTTTGTCCACTAAGAAAAGAAAAAAATGTGGGAACATTTGTTTGTGCAGTGATGCTCTGAGTGCTACTGGACAAGGAGTAACTAGACTAGCTGTAAAATAACACCTCTATTTGCAGCAATATTTTTCAACTGTATGAGCTGAGGCCTCACCTTGAATGCTGTGTCCAGTTCTGGGCTCCTCAGTTTAGGAAGAACATTGAGATGCTGGAATGCATCCAGAGGGCAACAAGGCTGGTGAGGGTCTTGGATTACAAGCCCTATGAGAAATGACTGAGGGAGCTGGGGGCGTTTAGCCTGGAGAAAAGGAGACTCAGAGGTGACTTTATCACTCTCTACAACTCCCTGAAAGGTGGTTGCAGTCAGGTGGGAGTTGGTGTCTTTTGCCAGGCAGCAACTGACAGAATGAGAGAGCACAGTCTTAAGCTATGTCAGGAGAAATATAGGTTGGATATCAGGAAAAAGTTTTTTTTACAGAAAGAGTAATAAAATTCTGGAATGGTCTGACTGGGAGGTGATGCAGTCACCATCCCTGGATGTGTTTAAAAAAGACTGGATGTGGCACTCAGTGCCATGGTTTAGTTGAGGTGTTAGGGCTGGGTTAGACTCAATGATCTTGTAGGTCTCTTCCAGCCTTGTGATTCTGTGTGAAATCCCCAGTACTGAAATCCCCAGTACTGCTTCATCATGCCAGTATTTGTGTTGACAGCAGTTGATGAGTGCTTGACTAGGACAGTGGTTGCTTAAGCTAACGCTAAAGTAGAAACTGACATGGAAACACAGTTTTAAGATCTTAATTCCTTCCTATTTGTAGCCCTAGTATGGTTTTATGTAGTCAACACACCTATGTGTACAGTCAATAATAGGGTCACTACAGAAAATTTATGAAATTAGTGAAGATGCGTCCAAGATTATTTTAAGTCTTGTTGGATTATTTTATTCCTTTTGCATCATATTGCATTTTCCCTATTCTTATTCTTATTCTGTCACATTTTGTTGTACTAAATTTCAACATATTCACCTTGTATTGTAACTGGTTTGTTTGCAAAAAGTTCTCTGTTTAATCTCTAGAGATACCTGTTTCTTTAAAAGTAAATAAAATCCTGTCTAGGATTGCAAAGAAATGAATAGATATTTTTATTTATTTAAAGATTTTATCAATATAGAAAAAAAAAAATACTCAGAAACTTATATTGCATAGAAAAGCCTGAATCTCTACAGAACACAAAGATTTTGGATAACATTTTTTGCAAGAGGCAAACAACTAAACAGATAACAGATGCAATAAAAGCAAAAATACACAAAATACAATTTATTCCTCAGTGATTACATCACACTCTTCTCTACAGTGCAAACAATAGCCCACAGATCAGGGATCACTAGGAAGCATTTAGCTAGCTCAAGCACGTAAATATAGTGCCACTGCTGTTCTCTGCCCCCTTAGTGTACAACCAGCTAGTTCTCCACAAGGATGTAGGTCTTCTCTTGGCTGTGTCTGACAGCCCTGTGAGGATTTTTCAGACAACCTAGAGCACCTTAAGTGGCACTGGATATCTCTGTTTGGGCAAGAGAATTGCTGCCCTCTGTCATGAAGCATATCACAGATACGCTTTTATGACAGATGCTAGCATCTAATCACATTGACTGGATTTGCATTCTTAGAAGAAGCAATGCAAACAGCATCTGTGTTTATAGCAAATGCAGCCTTCATAACACAGCCTTAGATATGCTGTATATTCTCAGAAATCTCCCATGTTTTAGCTCAGAGACTGTTCCAGAGCCTGACTAAGGTCTCCTCAGAAAGCTCTACAGCCCCAGCTACAGAAGAAATAGCCAAGAGTGGGGCACTACCAGAGGGTTTCTTAGGAAACTACAACTTTCTTTTCTGTCTGTATCCTCCCTTCTTGCCCTCAGAGAAGTCTGCCCCACTAGTCACCAAAAGGTTTAAGGAAATAATCCTTTACAAGTGGAGCAAGAAAGTTTCAAGTATGGAATAGGGGAAGAATCAGAAAGAATCTAAGGAGAAAAATTGGAAAAGACATGTAGTGGCGAGGCTAACCTGAAGTAATTTGTTTCCTCACCCATGTGTTTCCATATATGGGTCAACATTTATGCTATTGATCCAATACAGCCTATTGCAAAGGGCTTGTGTAAATTTCTCTGCATCGTTAAGCTTTTTATATCAAGGGATAGATAAAAGTTAATAGCATCAAAAATGAATATTTGCTTCCATAAAGAATGCTGGCTTCTTATTAATATTTTTTCTTTGGAGATCATTATATTTTGAAATGAGTGTTTATTCAATATGACATTTTCTCTATGTTTCATTGTTTCTGGTCATTGCAAAGTATGTATGCATAAGAAGAGTTCATTTTTCTTGTGTTCATTTGCTTCTATTGTCTCATAATCATAATAGAACAATAAAATAGACAAGCATCATAGTTAGTAAGTAAAATAAATTTTAAAAGCTCCATACAGTTTTCATTTCTTCTTAGTGTAACATTCTGAAACACAAATGAACATACTCTTGTTGGCCATAGGAAAAGTATGGGAATGTTCACAGTCATTTTAGGGTGCAGCCTTTGGTGCTCTGTGTGTCTGAATTGCACACTGCAGGGTCCAACCCATCCAGGTGATTCATTTCCATAGCAGACAACACTGTGGTGTATGCAGGATCCTCCTGCTTGTGGGAACCTCCCATAGTCAGATGTGCTTTCCCTGCCTTCCTGAGCAGAGACTTCCATCCACTTCATAACATTCCTCATAGCCTAAGAAGATTGCTTAAAAGAAAAGGAAGATGCTGCGGTGGCACAGAATCAGCTACCAGTATGCTGAGATGTTTGTAAGTAGAAAATGTTTGTTAGCTCACTGCTGCTGGATCTCACGGAATCACGGCAAGCTGATGCTTCAAACATGAAAAGGTGAACAAGATAATATCTGGGGAAGCTCATGAAATACTTTGTAATATTACAATCTAAAACTGGGAACCAAACTTTTCACAGAAAGAAAGCAATAGTGTCATCACCATGATATCTGTGACCATCTGGCTCTCAGAACCGGCCTGTATGCCAAACACAAATGGCTGAAAATTTTAAAGAAAAACTCTGGGTGTTGGGCTGTCTCTTTTATTTGGTGTCAAGGACAATCTGTGCTGAAGAGACCTTCCTTCAAACTGCTGTATGGCTCCTGAATTACTTTCTGTTTACAAGTCAAATCCTTGCTACTGGACAGGAGCCAGCTCTGTGAATGAATGAGTGAATGGCTCTGATAAGAGCTTTCCAAAGCTGAGAGCTGGAGCAGAAAGATGAATATAGAGATATGGGTTATGGTGTGGGGATATAGAAGGGATGCTGTTCTATGCTGAGAGAAACATCATAAGTAATTTTGGGAACCATTCCAGATTAAGTTGTTTTTTGTTAAGTAGAAGTATGGATAGTGCCCAATTTTAATTTTATTTTAACATTGAAATGGTAGTAGTGGAGTGGTTAGTGGTTAAAATCCTCCCATCTCCACTACTTAGAAAGATTTATTTCTGACATTATTTACATAATCTAGCAGAGGGCTGAAGATTTACCTTATAACTGCTCAAATAAGAGTTGTGAAGTTCCTTGCCTCCCTACTTCCTCAATAGTAGTTGAAGTAACTGACCACTAAATCTGGAGCTGCTTTCATATTTCAGCATAAGCACAGGCTCTTCTATCCATCCATCCAAAAGATAGTATTTGAAAATCTCATTATGTGCAACAATTGTTCAACTCCACTTTCCAGTTAGTCCTTTGGTCCAGTCCTTCCATAAAAATATAAAGATATTGGTAGTTGTATGTGAAGTTTAATCTTCCTTAGAAAGAATGATCAAAGACATCCTGAGAATTCTTTTTTAAGTATTTACTGCATGTTATCCACTGTGATTGTGCTCTTTGTAATAAAGCTTTCATTGGTGTTAGTTGCTGACTTGATAATCACACAGATACAATTCCAGAGGCTGAACTTCACAGCATTTTCCTCTTATGTGATTTATGATCATTGATAATTTCAGTTAGCAAAGGCTATTAATCTTGAAAGTGATCAGGAGAGAAAATTCCAGTCATTTTAATCAAGGAAATTGTCAAAAAGAGAAAGAAAATTAACCTCAGTTTTTCATGTCTGATCACAAGATAACCACAGGGCATCACATTTCAGGTTATACTATTGCATTATTATCATCTTCATGCATCAGATTGCTTGGGCACCCTTGTGAATAACAAGAAGTCAGTGATGGTACTGTAATTTAACTTGTTTTTCATTCAGGGAGTAACTCAGAGTTGCTTTGAGTGAATACTATTGTCCATTGGATTTCAGCCCATATAAAATTCAATAAACCACATGCTGTTTGTGAAGAAAAATAAAGATCGTCTACAGCAAGGTTCAATAAACATTTTTATTACCAGACTGATTTTATTTATTGCTAATTGATTTTTTTAATATTTGCATAAAATTTTTCATGTTTGAAGTTAGCAATGTACATAAAGTAGTGAATAATAACTTGTGATAGTTGTGTTTGGGGGGATTCTTTTGTATTTTTATTTCTTTGTTTTTCTTGGGGCAGTTTTAGCAACCTGTTCATACTGATTTATAGCCCATCAAAAGACAATGAACTGTAGCATAGGAAATCTTGCTGTAACATAAATCTGCATTTTTTTAAACTACATTGAAATGTGATAATTATAATGACTATTAGGCTAATTAGCCTCCTTGTTCTTTGTTTACTAGTAATATTTTTCTTCTGCAACTGTCATTATCAGTAAAGGCATAGCCAGTTCATCTCAGTAAAAATACAAAGCATGATAAATTACACAAGACCAAAATATTTTGAGCTATGATTTACAGACAGTCATTTAAAGAGTAAGTAGAAATATGAAATAGCTGTAATAATTAAACAACCATGATTTAATTAAATAAGGGGCTGGATTGTCACATTCTTCTTCAGATATGAATCTTCCTCACTAGACACCTGAGCCCAGAAATTTGGTTTAGAAATCTCCCCAAATTCAGATTTGTCTTCAGACAAGGATAAGAGAAGAGTGGGAGAAAGAGGAAAATTATATACAACCCTCCTATATGGGTCAAGAGTAACAGTAAAGAAAATTTTTCTCACATTTCAGTACATCCACTTACTCTCATGGTCAGAAAGAGATACAGCTGGATAAGAAACTGAGTACCAGTCAGTGTTGTGGGTTCAGATTTCTGGGTGTGCTCTCATGTTTCAGTCAAAAAAAATCTGTTGCAGGAGTTCTGGAAGTGCATGAAGTCCAGCATCTCAAATATCCAGTATTCTCAAATTACCAAATTTGGGAAAGCAGTACTGTATCACTTTCAGGTATCCAAGGCAGCAGCAGCACTGAGGGGTGCAGGGTCAGCCCCTGTGCAGAGCAGCTGGAGCTCCGCACAGGGGCTGACCCTTACAGAGTTGACTCCAGTGGCTCCAGTGGCCCCAGTGACCCCACCGCAGGCCACAGCTGAACATATCATAAAAATATTTGCAGAAAACTAATCATCACATTTAAAAATAACATATTCAACAAGTACAGGTATTCATGGGAAAGATAAGATTTCCTTTGGTTAGGATGTAATTTGATTGCCTCTTGAAGCACATTGCAAACTTCTACCAGACAATTTTAAAGAAGTTCCTATCAAATTTATCTAGTCACTGGGTGGTGCACTTTTTTCTCGTCTTTAAAGATTTATTAAATTTTTATGCAAAGGTTGCTTCATAAGTAGATCTAAAGAAGGCCACTCAGTTGCAGAAAGGTCTGTATTCTGGCAATTAGGTAAGTGGGAGCCCCTTTTATTTATCACGACAGGTGAGAAACAATTAGCAGAAAATTTATATTTTCTTTGACATTATGTCATTTCTTACTGAATAAAACATTTCAAAATAACTAAGAAAGTTTTAAAACCTTTATTTCCATCCTGAAATTTAAGATCATAGGATGAGAAGTTCATTCAATTTTGGCCAAAATGAAAGTAGTCAGTGACACGACAGGCAGAATCAGGAGCTGCCCACTGCAGACTGCAAAGCCATCATGTTCAGGGCACAGCCCCACGTACCTCTTCAGGGTTTGCTGCTGGTAGGTGACTGCGGAGCTTGAGTCAAACCACAGGGCTTCTTTCACAATGAGCATTGCCTTGGTTCACTTGGAACACCAAAACAGTGCTGCGCTGAGAAGTGTCAGTTCTCACTTTTAATTGTTTTTACAAGCATTCAAACGACCACTATTGAATAGATGAATTAAGCTTTAGCTTTTCTGAAGCAAACTTTTCTACTGCTGTTCAGGTGAATTGCAGATTTCTGTATCTCTACACTCTTTTCAAGTGCTTGCTTTGTAACTATAACTGTTTATAATGCTCTGGGTTTTGGTTTGGTGTTTTGTTTTTTCCTGAAGAGCTGTAAAATGAGAATTGCAAGAGTGTTTGTCAAGCACAAGCTGGTACACAAATATTGACTGGTTCTGAACCCTGCTTCAGTTCCATAGTAGTTCTGCTTTATTTTGACCGCCAAATTCTCATTTTATTATTTTGATGGGTTATGTGTATGCAAGTAACATATCCTGCTTGGGAGCAAGAGGAGTTCTTTGATAGAAGAAATGCAAAGCATAAAGGAAGGATAAACATTTGTCAGTTGTAGTCTGCTAATGTAACTTTCACTATTAAGTCTAAAATAATATGTGATAGACATATGAAACTTTTCATGCACACATAGTACAGTTATTCATATCCTATCCTCACCTGTGTTCAAGAATGTATAAATATTTGCACTTGCACTTGCAATTCTCAGCATATCTATCTGTCTATCTATCTGTCTGTCTTTCTGTCTATCTATCTATCTATCTATCTGTCTATCTATCTATCTATCTATCTATCATCTGTCTCTCAGAATTGTATTTCAATATATGTATAAGTGAACAAAAGACCATTTAATTAGTCAGGTTTATGTTTATCATGTCTAATTTATCTGAGCATATACAAAAATTTATTCTGGTAACTCCTTCCCTCCTTAGAAAATCATGTGCAGCACTAAAATTTTCCAGAGAAAATGTTTATATTGAAAAATGCTTATACTGAAAATCCTTTTAAACTATAGAAATGGCAGTGTACCACTCTCATGCTTTACCTTTGACTGAGAGCTCAGTCCCATGATCTATTTGTTCACTCTCTCCGAAGTGGGATGGGGGACAGAAAGACAAGGTAAAACAGAGAAAACTCATATGTTGAAACAAAAAACAGTTTAATAGGCAAAGCAAAAGCTTCACATGCAGACAAAGCAAACAAAGGAATTAATTCATCACTTCTCATGGGCAGGCAAGTGTTCAGCCATACCCAGGAAAGCAGGACTCCATCACTCATTACTCATTGGGAAGACAAATGCCATCACTTTGAACATCCCCCCCTCCTTCCTCCACCAGCTTTATGTGCTGAGCATGATGCCCTGTAGTCTGGAATGTGCTATGGTCTAGTTGAAAAGGCAATGCTAAGTCATAAGTTTGGCTCAATGATCTCAAAGGTCTTTTCTTCTTTTCTAAGTCATAAGTTTGGCTCAATGATCTCAACGGTCTTTTCCTCTTTTCTAAGTCATATGTTTGGCTCAATGATCTCAAAGGTCTTTTCCTCTGTCATTGATTCTGTGGTTCTGTGAATATCTCTTGGGGCATTTAGTCAGGTCAGTTGCCCTGGCAGTGTCCCTTCCCCCCATCTTGTGCATTCCTGGCTCCCTCAATGATGAGTGGTGTGAGGAGCAGAAAAGACCTTGACTCTGTGTAAGCCCTGCTCTACAATACCTGAAACACCTTTGTGTTATCATCTCTGTTTTCAGTACCAATCCAAAACACAGCCCCACACAATCCACTGTGGAAAAAATTAACTCCATCTCAGCTGAACTCAATACAGCCACAAAATTCTTACCTGAGTGTGCCACATTCTGGCATGTGAGAGATGTTTTTTGCTTCAAAAGAAAATGCAAAGTTTCATCATGTTTAACAGGCAGGACATATTTTTGCATTTTAATTCCAAGACTTAATTTCTAGGTATCTAACTTTGAGGATTCTTTTTTTTTTCTGTCAGCATATTCCACTTTACATGGAAAAATCATGGACTCTGCAGTGTGCTTGGTGTTCATAAATAAACACCACCTACCATCAGTGGCAATCATATTGCAAGTTGGACCATGAAAATGCTGACCAAAAAGAAGCCCAACTGCAGCTATCAAAAATAAAAATAAAATGTGAGTGCTGGGTTTTGGTAAGTTTGTTTTCATTTTATTTTGGAGGGGTTTGTGCTTCTGGTTTTTATTTTCTGCAACAAAATCTACCTTTCAAATTTTTCAGTGGGAAAAATAAATTGGAAGGAAGATAAAAAAAATAAATATGCATGTGTCCTTTTGCTGTCCAAGATCAATTCTGATATTCCAAGATCACATTCAGTAAGGCACATTCCATTGTCAGAGTAATGATTTTCTTATTCTTTGTTTATACACTATCTATGTTTCTTCTTTTTTCAGTAAGTTTTCCTTTTTAAGTTGGGGTCAAAAGTACTCACATTGTGATTGAGCACTGGTTGGTTTCACAACTTGTGAATTTAATCATGATCCATGCGAGGAATTACAGTATGACATTTATTAATTGTTTGTAATTTGTCATTCACTCATTCAAGCAAACACTGCAGTGCAGGGCAGTGTCTCCTGTCCATTTCAAGGTGGAAAAAGGGAACTTCATTATTGTGGCGGTTGGACTTTAGCTGGATGCCAGCTGCCCAGCAAGGGGCTCTATCCAAGCTCTATCTAACCCATCCACCACCATCTACTTCAAGGAGATTTCACTTGCATGGCTCTCTCGATTGCAGCACGTTTCACATTCATGGATAATCTGTGTGATGGCCTCCATGGTCAGGCCCACCTCTTGATCACAAGCCCATCTCCACATGGCATGAAGTAAAGCAGCAGAAATGACATGAACCCAACAAAGAACGATTTTTGTAAGGAGCGAAGGGAACACGATGATGACCCCAGCTGGGCTAGTGTCGGTGCCCAAGGCTCAAGTGTGTTGCTTTTCCCATCCTGACCACCCATCCTAATGGAATGAAAGTCATGGCCAGTTTTTGAATATCTGGTGATGTGGAGGAAGGCCATGAAATGGGAAAATAATATCTATCGGTATAAGGATGGATGGTAGTACTAAATGAAAATGTATAAATCTGTATGTTGGGTAGAGAATAAACTATTTTTTTTCTTTTTGTTTGTGCTAATGCAAATTTTGTTTTCTCTTTCATAAACTGCTTTATCTCACCCTATGAGTCATTTTCTATCCCTCTCCTGTCCAGCTGGGAAGGTAAGTGATAGAGCAGCTTGGTGAGAACCTGGTGTCCAGTCAAGGTCAAACTACCATAACTGTATGGAAAAGACTATCTTGACATTTGTCTATATTTCTATTTGACTATATTTCCATTTGTCAAAAAGATACATAAATTGATTTGGTTTTGGTTTTAAAATGAATATGCCAATTATATCTGATAATCTCTAATAAAATAATAATTCTTATTCTAAGGAAAACAAA
Organism: Leucosticte australis; assembly: GCA_025504685.1. Lineage (NCBI taxonomy): Eukaryota > Metazoa > Chordata > Aves > Passeriformes > Fringillidae > Leucosticte > Leucosticte australis. The sequence goes on along the minus strand of JANIJU010003056.1, from coordinate 76,289,303 downwards.
TTAAAATACATATTAAATTGGGGAGTTTATTCCTTTCTGTGAAGAACACAAAGTAGGATTCCATACTGAAAAGGTTACATTTCTATGAAATAATGAAATAGCATGAAAATGCTATGTCATGAATGAAATAATGAAATATCATGTTCCAATTTCTTGTGCATGTCTGTTGTTGCAAATGAGGAAGAAACATTTAATCAACCTTTAAATAATTAGCAAAACATACAAATCATACCAGTCACAACAAATGTAAAGCATTCTTCCCAAAATGAAATTCACGTATCTCAGGTTGCATCTAAATTTCATTTCAATGCCTGAGATAGAAAACCTTAAAACAAAGTTTTGTTATAGGAATACATAAACAATTCTATTCTGTGCTGCAATAACAGGGTCAATATTAAAAGCCATAATTAATTTACAAATTAAGAAAAAAATACTTACTGCTCATAAATGTGACAAAATTCTAGGCCATGCTGTTACATTTGAAAAGCAGTATCCCTCTTGGGTTGATGAAGAGGATAGATTGGGGAAGACAGCTTATTCAGTTTTTACTTGCATTTTGTGAGCTCTAAGAGGGACTACTTTATGTGGGTTGTGGCATGCGTTGAAAATCATAGTCTGCACTGTGTTGGAAATGCTTTGTATCCAAATCCTCAGTAAGATGAAAATGTGAAATTAATATTATAAGGAAGTCTTGGAATCAGGTGCCAGACCTGCTCCATAGAAATTACTTTAGCTCTTGGATGTCTACTCCTGGGCCCTAAACACTTCCCAGAGAGATATTTTTCTGTCTTCTTTTCTAGGATATAGGTTAGTTTTTTCTCCAAATATACATTCTATTTCCTTGTAGAAGATTACTAAGTAAGGTTTTGGTATGTGAGCCTGTCATGCTCCAGAACAAAAGAAAACATTCAGGAAGGACCTTTTAGAAGTGAAAGGTATCCAGGTGGGACTCAGAACAACCTCAAAAAACAAAGTGAAAAATCTACACAGAGTGACATACAAGTGTTGCTTGACTCTGACTGATCTAAACCCAATCTTTTCTTTGCAGATATCAGGTCAGACTCTGCTTCACTGAACTTCTGATAAAATAGCACAGTGCAGAGGAAAGAATATTGTCAAGAGGCTGTTAAAATGCTCTGTTTTCAGAATGGATCTCCTGCTTCCTGAACCTTTGCAAAGATTAAGGCTGATTACAGCGAAGTAAGTCAGTTTATCGCAGCAGAATGAGTAGGAAAAATATAAACAAACCTGCTGTTTTGGGCTGGGGTAGAGTTAATTTTCTTCACAGTGGCTGCTCTGGGTCTGACTTTTGGATTTGTGATGAGCACAGGGGTGGTAACACAGAGATGTTTGTGTTGTTGCTGAGCAGGTCTCACACAGAGCCAAGGCCTTTTCTGCTTCTCATACTTGCCACAGACATACATGTCAAGGATGTTAGAGGTGCTTGGAAGGTAGGGAGGAAACACAGCCAGGACAGATGACCCAAACTGACCAAAGGGATATTCCAGACCACGTGACATCATACTCAGTAAATGAAGTGGGAGTAAGAAGGAGGAAGGGGGAATGTTTGGAATAATGGTGTTTGTTTCCCCAAATAACTGTTACACGTGTTGGAGTCCTGCTTTCCCAGAGAGGGCTGAACACCTGCCCACCCATGGGAAGCAGTCAATTAACTTCTTGTTTGGCTTTTGCTTTCCCTATTAAACTGACTTCATCTCAAACCATAAGTTTTCTAACTTTTACCCTTCCAGTTTTGTCCCTGATCCTACTGGTGGGGAAAGTGAGTGGGTGACGGTGTAGTGCCTGGCTGCTGGCTGGGGTGAAACCATGACAAAAATAAGTCATAAAAATAATAGCAAATATCAAGCAAGACACAGAGATTTTGTTTTGAAAAACACTCTCATGTTAATGCAAAATTGCAGAATCAAAACTTGTATGACATTTGATGGATTCTGTACAGGTTAAAATATTGCAGCACGCAGATTTGAGGCGGGGAGCTTGTTGGACTGACTGCCTAAAGAAAACATACAGAACTGTTTTCTATTACATTGATTAAAGTTTAGATTAATCAAATCATTAAAAAAAATAGAAAAAAGGGAAACATGGCATCTCATTAATCTCATTAAAGGCTGAGAAATTAAAATGTTTTGGAATTCAACTTCAAAAGCAGGCTGTTTTGATGGCCAAAGCTGTTCTTGAACTACTTGTTGTGGCTTAATGCATTGGTGTGTTGGAGTTGAAGAGTAAATGGTGATTAAAGATGACTGAGACATTTTTCAGTTCATTGTTTTCCTCAGCAAAAGGTTATCACAGATAAGAGTTTCAGTCCCATGCTGACAGTCCTGCCAGAGCTGGAACAGATGATCATTTCTAAAAATCAATAAAAGTAGAAACCTGAGCATTGACTAGACTAATATTGCAGGCTGGGCTTGCAGCTCCTTTGGTATTTCCAGTCGATTTATTAGCAGGTAATGACACTGTACTCTCTGCAGTTCTGCTGAGCAATTTCACCATATCTCATCAATCAATCTGTCAATGCATTTTAGAAATTCTACATATTTCTCATACGATTGCCCTTCACAATAAAGTTGCTAGAACATTCATTCATTGTCTTCCATTAAAGTCTAAGGATGTCATTAGGATAACTTCCGAAATCCTTCAAGATATTTTCTTTCAGATAATGAGTATTAAATGCCAGCAGACATTTAACACATGATAAAAACTCTGGGCTGTGGAAAGAATGCAGAGAGGATAATGAATTTTAGAGAATGATTCCTGTGAGCAGCATTCATTTTGTTAGATTCTAATGAAAGAACACAGAGATAGCTTAAGCTGTTTTGTGTGGAACTTGCAGAGTTCTATTAAAGTAATATTTTAAAATATATTGACTCTGCATGAATCAAAACACTGGTTCTTTTTGAACCAATTTAGGAAATTCTGTATTTAATTTTTTCTGAACTAGTATTTTCAGTTAAAATTGGAGTAAACTTTTGGCTGCATGATTTATTTATACGTTTTTCTTTTTCTTTTTAGAGCAAAAGAATGTTAATTTAGGCAGCATACCAGGCAAATTTAATGACTTCTTGGCCATGGCTGATTCACATTCAAGCGAGCAGAAGCTCACACCTGTCCCTAGCTGGTCTGCATAGATGAGTCAATACTTCCCAGAACTATGCTCTATGTAAGACATCTTTTTCATTAATTATGTAGTCTGGCTTGCAGCCCTCATGGAGGCAGCCATGGTAAAATACACAGGTCTTTGTTACCACTCATACTACTTTTCTTACAGAAATAACAATACCAAGAAACACACAGCAAAATATTTTTTTTATAAAATATATTTGAAATTTAAAGGGAAATGAAAGTTAGAGATGTATTAAAAAATGTATAAACAATGAATCAGGATGTCTTGAAGATATTATTAAACAATTAAGAGCAATTTAACCTAATATTGATTTCACAGTTCTTAGAGTCCAGGGATATAGCTTTTTAAAAAAAAAAAATCTTACCATTTATCACCTTCTCTATCTTCTGATTCCCAAAGTAAAATATGACTTTATCTTTTATTCTCAAATTATCCTTATTGTCATTAAGTACCTATAAGCTGGTAGTGCAAGTTCTTAAATATTTTTTTTAAGTTGTCAACTTACCAGTGTTCTTCTCTGGCAATTTATAAAAAGAGACATTCCAGTAACCCACAGGTCAAGCTAGTCCAAAAATATTTTTTCCCAGTTAATAAATAGGTCTCTCTGTATTTTCTCAATGGGACATGACCAAAACCCTGAAAATTACATTTTCAAGAGCAGGTTGCCCTTATTAGTATTTTCTTTAATGACTGAAATATGGGATTTCTTGCTGAATACAGACTCAGTGGTGAAAATGCCCTGGTATTTTACAAAATAGTGAGGGCAAATCAGTTTTCCTTTCACCTTGAAGTCTTATTTTTTGTGTTATCATAGTTTCCAACACTTCAATAATGACACTGGTCTGGCATGACTTAAGAGCTCACTATTTTTTATCTTGGATGAAAATTAAAAAGGGTACAGATTTACACTGATGATAAATATAATCCTGTAGACTTAAATACTGTCTTTAACACATTTTCTAAATATAATCTGAACATAAGGCTATCCTTATGCTCAGATTGTATTTATGCTTTTTCATGTTTTTGTTTGGTTTTTTTGCTTGTTTGTTTGCATGGGGTTTTTAGTTTGTTTTATTTGTTTAATTCAAAATAACATCTTCATTGGTTGAACTGAAGCATTTGGATACATCTTTATCTGAATGCAGTCTTAATTAATGATCTGGATAAGGGGGCTGAGTGTACCCTTTTTAAGTTTGCAGGTGCAATGCTGTTGTTTGGGAGTATGGATCTGCTTGAGGGTAGGAAGGCTCTGCAGAGGGATCTAGACAGACTGGGTCAGTGGGCTGAGACAGAAAAGGACCTGGAGGTGCTGGTTGGCAGTGGCTGAACAGCATGTGCCTAGATGGTCAAGAAGTCTAATGGCCTCCTGACCTGCATCAGCAATAGTGTGGTCAGCAGGACCAGGGTGTGATTGTCCCCTTGTACTCAGCACTGGTGAAGCCACACCTCAAATCCTGTGTTCAGTTTTGGGTCCCTCACTGTGAGAAAGAGGGACTAGAATGAGTCCAGGAAAGGGCAACAGACCTGGTGAAGGGTCTGAAGTACACATCTGATGAGGAGCAGCTGAGGGAGCTGGGGGTGTTAAGCCTGGAGAAAAGAAGGCTCAGGGGCATTCTCTGAGCTCTCTACATGTGCCTGAAAGGAGGATATAGTGAAGTAGGGGGTCAGTCTCTTTTTCCAAGTAACAAGCAAAAGGCCAAGAGAAAATATCTTCAAGTTGCACCAGGGGAGATTTAGCTTGGATATTAGGAAAAATTTCTTCACTGAAATAGTGGTCAGGCATTGAAACATGTTGCCCAGGGAAATGGTTGAGTCACAGTAAGATAACTAACTTAGCAAGCTATTTACCTGATGATGGGTAGGCCAGTTTTCATTTTACTGGAACCACAATAATACACTGGCCTCATATACCACAGAAAAAGTAGAAAAAATGGTTCTAAACCTTTGCATAGAGAATGACTTAATTTTCCACTCTTAAAATACTCACTATTTCGTTTCAAGAAGAGCATTTCATTACAGAGAGAAATTCAGTAACACAGATTAACTGGGCAACACCCAATGTCTACTAAATTATTTTCTTGATATTTCACTATTTACAGCCCTCCTGCCTGACTGTTTTTTCATGGAACAAGTGTTGCACCAGCTACATGCTTCTGATTTCTGGTAACAGCTTGCATGTGGAGAACTCTGACCTACTGTGCCTTGCTGAAGTTGAAAGATAATTTAGAAAATACCTCTCTGACTTGATGACAAGGAAACACTGCTTCTTGCTAGTAATTAAACCTTATGGAAAATGTATGTTTCTAAATTATCTGTAAAAGTAAACTTAATAAGAAGGCCCAGAACAATCTCTGTGACTGTAGACTCATGTCTAATCTCTTTCTCAATGTGAAAAACATCTGCTTTACATACCGAGTTTAGATTCCCCAATCTGTTTTTGTAAGCATCACATCACTCCCCAATTCAATTAATAAATAAAGCATTTGATACATTAGAAATCCAACATTAGAACAGCCTGCAAACAATAGTTTAAAAGCTATTAAATTATAGGGATCCCCAATAAAATCTCTTTTGCTTATGTGTCTTGAGAGGTACAAATCTTTCTGAAATTCATAAACCTCTGTTTCAAAGATCATTACTACCTTTAGCTTATAGAATAAAGCTATATAAAAAGCTAATATAAAGCTAATAAAATATATAAGACTAAATTTTTGCAGCAAACAACTACCCATTTAGGCAGACAGTATATATCCATATCTGCAATTAGCGACACATGGATATTTCAAAGTGAGTTCTTATGTTCACATGAAACTTTGGAAGTGACAAATTAATAAGCACTGAAAACATGATAGCAACAGTCATCACACCTCAGGAAACCAAACAGCTCATTAGAGAAGGACAGTAGAGGAGGGATATTTGCAGTGAATGATATGAGTGGAGAGGATTCCTGTGCTACAAGAGAAGAGCACTGAAGAAAATTCAGTGGCACAGAAATGTGAACAGCTATTTTAAAGCAAGCAAATTACCAGTAAAGGAGTAAAGGAGAAATCAGCAGTATCTGCCAAGCTTGGGAGTGATTATTGACAGGGGCAGGGAGGACTGGGATGCCATAGGCTAGCGTATGAGTGTATGAGCACCCACCTGCCAAAAGTCAGGAACTGACAAGTCATTTACAGAACTGGGAGAAAAAGTATCAGGACTGAAATCTGTCAGGACTATTTGAACAGCTATTCACTCTTCATAGAACCTTTTTTTCTAAAGATAATCTCACCACACAAAAGATGTGAAAGAGGCTTTCTTTTCCAAATAACAGATTTGTCGCTTGCAACACAGCCTGAATGTGTGTGACCCTGTATGGGAATTCTTCATCATACTGTTCCACTTGTATAAACCATTATTGTGTTCAGTTAGAGGATTCCAGCTAATGCAGTCTCTTTAGAACCAGTATCTCTTTATTTTGTATTTTGCCATAACAAAACATTTGTTGTCTTGTACAATTTACAAGATAAGGCATTTGAAAAAAGCAGACATCATAAAACGTATCACAGAGCATAAGAAATATGTACTTAGCATGTGGTATCAGCATAGTCAGGCTACATGTTTGCAAATATTTACTGAAGAGGAGAGCTCTGCCTTGATCCTGCAATATTTGATCACCAATTGATTCAGTTTATGTTGACTTTTATGTTTTCTTTGATAGACACTACTCTGGCATAATGAAATACACTTTTTTCCCCCTGAAAAAAATTTCACATAAAATATTTATTTTCACATTTAATTTCACATTTCTGTGTTAGTGTTCTATATTTAAAAAAAACCCTATAGTTTTGCATTCCTTTGTAAACAATTTTGATGAGCAAATTATGGAAAAGAATGAAAGACAAATAAAAAAAAAAACTATCAGGGATATGTTAAAAATTAATTTAGGAAATTAATTTGAGCTTTACTGATTGTAAGAGCTAGATTCAGAAATGATTCCTAATTTGGAATAAGACTAAATATGACATGATGATCTCCTCAAGGTCTCATTTGTGAATATTTAAACCCATTATTTTCAGGGGAAGGTTTCCAAAGGTTCTTCTCTCATTTATTTCCACTGTTACTGTTGAGTCATGAAGATGTAAAGAGGGATGGTAAATGGCTCCCATTTTGCAAGGTAAACTGTGATAACATGCATCCATTGAATAATGTCTATGAAAAATATTTGGAGAAAGAGTTATTTGAGTTTAATTTTTATGATGTCCTTGCAATTCTGTAACAGAACTAACAGGATACAATAGTTATCTTACAGCAAGCTATGAGGTTTTTTAAATCCTCCTCAAATTTATTTTGGGTTTCATATGACAAGTCTGCCTAACTGGGTTACTCATAAAGCAATGATCATGAAATGTCAGATATTGCTGACTGCAGGATACTGTGACATGCATGACTCTAAAGAAATCTGCAGCTGTAAACCTGAATTTGTTGCAGAGTATTTTATTATAAACAAAAGGAATTTCTTTTCACTTTTTCTCATGACTTTTGTGTGATATATTCTCTTCATTTACAATAAAAGGTATGACATACATCAACAGCTATGATAGGTTCCATATTAGCTATTCTCTGCAGTAAGATAATATGGTACATTCCAGGCAACCTGACATCAGCATTCAGAAAAGCTCCTAGAGCTCACATGTGCACTCCCTTGGAATCAAAGACAATACAGAAAAATTCTCAGTGATTGAAGTGGTACTTGGTTATCTTTAAAAGCCTCCAAAATGAGCATTCTTTATAGGTGCATAGTGTTCCCTTCAAATTGACAGGCTGTATTTATGTTGAAAAGTTGAAAATACTAATTTAATGTAACATTTCAAGGAAAAATGTTACAAAACTGGTAACTGGTAACTGGGGGAAGGATTGCATTCCAAGAAGTTTAAAGCTGTTTTGCTTTAACTTGTGCAAAGTGTACACAACATCCTACAACTGAGACAAAAGCTTGGTTCAAATGCTGCAAAATTCACAAGTCAAAGCTTGATGTTTTCTATAAACACAAAGAAATACTGTGCTATTAAGAACCAGAGGTATATAAGCATCAGATGATATACTGAACCTCTGTGAATACACTCTTCAGAAGAACTAATGCTTAAGAATAATGTTTCATGGGTATATTAAGAAAAATAATAGTAAGAAAACAGGCTATATGTGGTGAAGCATTTAAAACTGATCAATACTTGCTGAGAGAATTGTACAGAGAATTCTGTGGAAAGGTAGAGATTTCTTATGCTTCATTTGTTGATAGGTATTGAGTTGATGCATATTTTAGGAAAAAATAAACATTTTCTATTAGAGTCATGTTTATTTAAACACTTTTGTGACATGGAGCTTGTAATATCTGAGCAGAGCAAAAAATATAAATTTATATGAAAGTAACCTGCCTGAGAAGACTAACAAAGTTTCAAAGGTTAGTTCTTCTATGGCCATTTTCTTAAACTTGTTTTATCATTCATAAGCATCATCATAAAACAAATTAAGTTGAAAAGACCAGGAAATAAACATGATTTCTAGGCAACTGAAACACTGCAGAATTCATAATTTGATCATTTATCCTCCTCGTCTTACTTTGGCAATAAATTGAAGCTTCCTGGAATTACAACCTTCTTCATCATGCTTGACTGCTTGACACATATCTCTGCAGAGGTAATAGGTGTTTGTTCATAATAATTTTCTCTTTATATGTAAGGGGAGGTATTTTTTGGGCTGTGTTTTGCTCTGGATATAAAGTGCAATAAATGCATGCTCTTAAATAATTCCTTAAATGAACTATATTTTTGTAAACTGGATTAGTAGAGTGAAAGTGAGGTAAAAGAAAACTAGCAAAAGGACAGAAGGGTTTCTGAATAGCTTCCAAACTTTTAATGCTTTTAACTAGCCCAGTTGGAATTTTTCTTTTTTTTTTTTTTTTTTTTTAGTACTGAATTCTAATAGAACCATTGGCCTTTCTGGTGGAAAAACCACAGAAGACTGGCACCAGTACATCTCCACTGTTCCTTTTGATCTGAAGGCTCTGTGAATGATTACATTACACCACAACTCATGAAGTTAGAGAACTGTGAAATCAAGAGGTTGGGAAGACACAGTTTTAAGACTGGTTATCAAATGGAGTTTTATCAAATAAGCGCAGAATGGTTGAGATTGGAAGGGAGCTCTGCAATTCATCTGACCTGACCCCCCCTTACTCCTAGGGGCATTTGCTCACGACCACATCCAAAGGGATCTTTTAATGCATACAGGGATGATACTTCCACAACCTCTTCAGGAAACCAGTGTCAGTGCTCAGTCACCCCCACAGTAAAAAAAGTGCTCCCTGGTGTTCAGCAGGGTCTCCTATGATTCAGTTTGTAATACTTGAAAGTCCCAATCAAAATGTAACTGGAGAAGTACCAATCACAAATACCCAGGAAATTGCTCCCCTTTATAATGCAATTTTCCTCAGCTACCTTTGATCATCATACGTAATACACAGACAGACACAGACACACACACATATACATATATATACACACATTTATATCACTATATATGTGTATATAATATTGCACCTATATGTGTATGTGTGCATGCATATATATATGCATATATATATATATATATATATATATATTTAGGATACATGCATACATCAGATATTTCCAAATTGATACATTACCCAAAAGGTCCACAGCAGCGTGAGTCTAATGTGAACTGAAGACTGAGATACTGGTATTAAATTTTGAAGGAGAAGGTTTTGATATAAATTCCTAGGTAGCCACACAGATTTTATGACAATTCATTTCTAAGGGTGCCAAGTCAGTTTAAAAATATTTGATGGCACTAGAGTCAGGTGAAAAACTTTAAAGTAGATGAAAACTCTTTAAAATCCTAGATTCTTGTTAGCAGGGAGGTAAGGAAAAGTCATTGGTAACCGCATCTTTTTATTGGTAAATGCATCTTTTTATTGGACTATACAATTTATTTAAGCTATTTTAATTACAGTTAAATGATCACAGTATAAATATGTCATCAGCAACAACTAAGAAAAGGAAAGTCTGTAAAACTTAGTGTGAATTATGTTAACTGCTGTGCATTATTCTAGTACATTTACTTCAAAAAATAATCTATAAAATATTTATGAAATCCATTAAAATATATAAAGATGTACCGTGTGATATAAGCAGCAATAAAAGGAGGCTGCCTGCTGAAAATATATATTTCAGTTTTATAAACCATATTTCCAAGCAGAAATTAAAAAATCCATAATAAGCATAATTTAGCTGCACTTTGTGAATAAAATTGCCAGTATTTATTGCTCTATTGGCAACCACGTTTGTTAAAATGCAAACAAGAACCCATAAGTATGATCTATGCAAATAAGTAATAATGTATTATTTAAACAAACTTGAGATCTCACTTTCATTCAAATTTTTTTTTGCATTTGCTGTGTCTATATGTAGCTATATATTTAAGGCTCAAAGAAAACTGTTTTATCTTATATGTTCTTAATGAATTGGTTTATGTCTTACTCTATACACAGGAAACATACAACAAATTTCTGTGAAAAGTAGTCTCAGTAGGCACATTAAATATGAGGCTAAACCAGATCCTTAACCTTATCTAGTTTTGCCAGATAATTTATTCAATCATTAAATTAATTATTTTCTATTTATACTAGTGTCAATCACATGAAAAGTGAAATTGAATCCAATTTTTATTTTATCTGAAGTAGAGTTTTTTAAATTTGCTGAAAACATCTCAAAGACTTGGTTCTCAAGAGATCTGATTGCTATATGAAAAACCTCGTTTGATTCTCCAAAACAAAGAGCAAAGACGCTGAGAAATACTGAGATGTATCCAGCCTTTGAAAAATATACTAAATGTGACTTTTCTAATGTATCATTAACCTGACATCACAACACTTTATAACTATCAAATCACAGCATTAGCCTGTTTCACAATAATTGAAATCATGGGAAATCATTTAAATGACCAAAAGTAATATAAAAAACAGATGAAAGTATCAGAAATGAAACCCAGAATTCTAAGCTTCTGAGTAGAGTCTCTGGCATCATTATGGGGCCTGAATCTTGCTGTGATGTTCTGCAGTTCAAAGATGCTTAGATTTATCTTCTCTTAAGGCATCAAACTCTTTGTCTGCTTCATATTTCTTTAACTAATCTTAACTCTTTAATTTGAAAAAGCTTTCTATAATACAGAGACACGTCAACAACATTTTTTCTTGCATCATTATTTGAAATGTCACATTTAAACCAGCATTTTACAATTTCTTGCTGTGCAGTAGTCTTGGGTCCAGCTTGGGTCCATCAAGGCTACTAAATAAACATGAAACCCGGACTTGTTCTTAATGTGATGACACAAGCAGAAAGAAGGATAATAGAAACTGAAGGCTTACAAAAATAGATTATAAAATTAGAAAAAAAAATTAAAAATTAAACTCTTGGCCTGGTTCCTATCTGAAAGTATAAGTGTCATGCTTTTTAATGTTTTTTAAGACTAGATAATCTGTAGGACTTATGCAAATGCAATGATATATGTTTTTCTGCAATATTGCAGCAATGACTGCTTGTCAGTATTTATCAGAGGATCCAGCCTTGTAAGATGTTTCCAGCTTCTGATTGCTGTCTGAGAAACCCTAGATTTTGGTGGGGTTTTTCAATGCACTCTGAATTGAAACATATTTTGCAGAGCCAGCAGTAGCACTGTTTTTCTATTTGGGTTCTAGGCTTTGGAAAACTAGTCACAAGAAATATGGCAACTTTGTAAATGAGGATGTGGCATTTGAATTTTATCTAACTCAGTAATATCGTAAACTAGACCAAGCCCTCTAAAAACTGCAACAAGAGGGTAAAAATATGAAAGACAAACTTGGCTGCCCATGGCAGACAAGATAATTCTTCTGTTCAGCTGGGAGAGATTAGTCCTAGATTTCATCTGGAAATAAGGAAGTCACTGGTGAGGAGAGCATCATGGTAATCAAAACTGAGGTCTTGACGTAGCAACAAAGGATGGCAAGAACCTGCACTTAAACAAACTACTTTAAATGCTGCCTTATTTTTAGTTGATGATGGGATCATTTTAATGGAAATTCTGTTTGTTGATGATGAAATAATACATTAAGTAACTGATCAATAATGTGTGATTTTACTTTAAAGCGCCAGTCTTCAATGTTGGGATAGCTGTTCCCACCTCTTCAGAGAGGTAGTCCACAGACAGCACTAAAAGAGATCCAAGAACAGACTAAAATTATTCTCAGATGATGGACACTGGTGCTCAGGCAACAAAGGGTGATTTTTACTCCTCTTACCTCATCAGTCAGGGAAGTCTGAAATTCATCACAGATCCATTTACTAGTGACAGGTTACTCTCTTGAAAACCTGTGGCCATTTCTTTGGGTTTCAATCTTTTTCTGATAAAAAGTATTATTTCTGAAGCAATCTGTGCTGTAGCCCTTTACAGCAGAAACATGAGCACTCCAGGTAGAATCATACTGAAAATAGTTTAGATTTGATGGCAGTTGTGTGAACTTGAAATATTTGATGTCTCTATCCTATGTTGTATTATTGAATGTGATCTGATGAAAGGTGGAAAACCCCAGACACCTGTTCCTTCCTTGTTTAGCCAATGTACTTTGGTTCACTAACTTTGTTGCCTCCACTTCTAACTTAGTCAGATGATTTAAACTTTCTGTTCCAAATGAAGAACTCTTCCAAAGGCTGGTTTTTCCATAGATGGAGGAATTTTTGAGCCTCACATTATTTTGTTTCATATATTTCTGTTTAGTATCATGTCAGTAGTAGGTTTTAATGTAAATAGCTCATTTGCTTTGGATAATTGTTAAAATCAAAAGATACAAAAACTGAATTTCCTTTTTGCATGAATTTCAAAAGACATACTTGATGATACACTGAAATAGCATTATAAAATTTTACTGAGGAGACTTATTAACTCTTAGTTTTTCAAGTTAAAATTAAATAATGATGTAAGGACTTTTCTTTCCACATACAGTAGATGTAATCAATGATTATTAAATTAAACAAAAAAAAAAAACAAAGAAGGCACCTATTTTAATGCCAAATTGCCCTAAACACTCAGAATTTTCTTCACAATCTGTTTTAAAATCTACATTTCAGTACAAATCTCAAAAGATTAAAATATGCAACACATAGTGGTAGAAGAGACAAGATAGCTTACTGGCCTGTCATATACAGGAGATTGCATCAGTTATTCTCCGTAAATGCACAACTTGACATGTGCTCAATGGAGCAGAAAGTATGCATTTACTTTTCAGGTTTTTTAAAAGATGTGTATCTTTTTTATTTAAGTATATACCCCATATGTATATCTGCTTTGCATTTCAGAATTGTCACCTCTTCTTTTTTGTGACTACCCATAGTGGTTTCATGTCTTATAACATCTATGTGGTTTTTTTGATTAAGTGTTTCTTTGTGGAGGAATGTATTCTGCTCAGAAGCTTCTGAAAAAAACATTTTTAAATAATTTTTGTGGGTATTGTATGGCCTCTTCCATCCAAAACAAAACCTAAGCATATCACCATAAAGTCACTAGGCCAGTTGACGTCCATCAGAATAGACCCCACAAGACTCCATTTTCTTCATGGTGGAAAAAGTTCATTCTTTACTTACATTACTCATTTTTATACAAGTTTAGAGACCTTGTGTGTGACTCCAATTGGTTAGTAGCTTTCTTGCCAATTACTTTATTGGTTAGTAAAAGGTATTTTACTTGTCTATCAAATCTCTCTACTCTTGAATTGCTTGCATATTTTCTTCACTGCTTCTCATGGGGTAGATTTGATGTTTATGCAGAAATAGATTGTTATGTTAACAAACTGTTCACACCAGGATTGCTTTCACATGGGAACTTCCAGTGTTAGCTTGACAAGGGCAGCCACTGATATAACAGAGCAGGCCTGATTTTATGAGACCTTTCATTATATTTTTTCTACCTTACTGCAACAGACATCCCTAATTTTTCCTCCTATTTTGGTTTGTCTGTGAAAAGGTACTGAATTTTACTTGTCTTCCTATAAGTTTAGATGCTGGACTATGCAGCAAGAACTGGGAATCGGTCTCATTTAACTAAAGGACAGACATTCTTTAAATAGTTCAAGTACATTGCCGCAGTCTAACGGTGTCCAGTCTCTCGCTTGCTCTTGCCATTTTAAGATAGGGGAGAGAATCCAAAGTATAAAAGTAAGAAAAAACCTATAAGTTTAGAAAAGGACAGTTTATGGAGAAAAAACCCCAAACCTGCCCACAAACAAATAAAAATATGGAATTCATTCACTATTTCTCATGGATAGGCAAGTGTTCAGCCATCCCCAGGAAACAAGGGCACATTACAGCTACTTGGGAAGGCAAATACCGTCTCTACTAATGTCCCTCTGTTTTTATTTTCCCAGCTTTGTACTGTTGAACACTGCATATGAAACAAACATTTCGTCAGTTGGGGTCACCTGTCTTAACTGTGTCCTTTTCTAACCTCTTCTGCACCCCCAGACTATCAGTGTTGGCATAATATTTAATAATATTTCTGCATTAAAATATCACCACTATTTTATCAAACAGTAGAAAAATATGTGTTTTATATATGTGCCTGCCCCAAAATCTCAACCAAAATCCACAAAGAGGGCAAACAGTTTAAAAAAATTTACAAATTAGTAGTCATCTATTCCAAAGAATTAATGAAATAAATAAAAATATAAATGTGAACAAAATAATCAAAATTGTTTCCTGGAACAAAAAACTACAGCTCTTTTTTGTTGTTACCATCCTCAAACTGTAATTACAACACAATTTGGAGCAAAATGTTTTATAAGGCCAGTAGAGCTATATTACAGACTACATTTTCTGTCTAAAAAATATAATCTCTATCTGAATGACAATGAGTTTATGCTTTCAATGACTCTGAACCAAATAATTTATCTTAACTAAGCTGGTGATTATTTTTTAAGACAAAATATTTCAGACCTATTGCTTTTTCAGTTTGTACAGCCCCACGATTCAATGTCAAGCTTTGTTGCAGAAGTAAGCATAAACTTTAAAAAAAAAGAGAGCTGTGCACCTCATTTTCCAGACTTGCAACCTCCTATGTGATTTCTGTGCATTTTATGAATCAGTTATTTTTATGTAGCTGTGCAGATGACTCACACCAACTTTCAACCTTTGAAGAACGTTAAGCAAAACAAAGCCATCCCTGGATGTTCTCATAGTTTCCCAGAGAAAAATGTGCAAGGAGATACAGCAAAATGCTTTTACTTTCGATCATGACTGAATGAAATCAGAAGTTATTTGGGGTGATGCAGCATGAGGTTACTAGAATAAAAGTGAGAGTCTTCATCAAGTTCTCTGCTACTACAACTGGACTGTTTCTGGTACTTAAGCACGACTAAATCTTTCTGTGTTAAAGATCTATGCATAAAGGAGATATGCCTTTCTTATCATGGGTTACATATAACCTCCATCTTCATCTGTATCTTGCTGGTGTACTCCATAGATAAAGAACAGTTAAAATCTTCATCTATGGAAATAGACACTATCATTTCCTATTCCCAAAACTAAATGATTTTTTTTTTCCCTAAAGCAATGCAACATTATAAGTAAAACCAATCGGAAATTGAAGTATACTTTCTATAAAATGGTCCTCTGCATTGCAGTACATGCTTTCTGTAGGAGTCTCTACAGCTAATAAAGAGCTCATGCAGCAGCTCTACGATCAACTAGACGCATGAAGTCCTTCTCCTCTGCCTAATTCCTATTTTCAGAAAAAATCCAAACGCCAGAACTTTGTTTGATACCTTGTTTTTCCCAAAAAATTTCTGGAAGGAACTCAAAGGCTGAGAAATTCACATACCCTAGGTAGACTACATCTGCATAAATGTAGGTGCAAGGGTACTGTGTTCTAGATCTGACATCAAGTACTACAGACTGCTTCCAAACCTTTCTTATTACTGTTTGGACTGCAGCACAGGGAGCATTAACAGGAGTTATCTAATGTGTATTTCTTTCTCTTCTGTCTACTTAATAAATTGTTCATAAATCTACTGGGCAGTCCCTTTAAAGTAGAAGAAGGATCAGACAAACAGATTGTTGCTAAATAAAAAGCTTAAGAAAATAAGACTTAGAGTCAGTACAGTCTCTTCAAACAGGAGTGAAACTGGCAAGAAAACATTTCCTTCACTGCCGACACCCTGTGCTGAGGGAGGAAAGACTACTGCAGTGGAGGTGTTTTCTGTCCCTATTTTAACTTACTGCAAGTGAAAATCAGCATAGTAACTGCTATGTCCTGAACTGACTCGAACATCCAGAAATTGTCACAAGAGGATGTTTCTTCTCTTGCTCATCACTTGAATATTGAACTGTAAAAAATGTTAAAATGAACACTGTGTATTTTATTTCAAGAGTTGAATCTTGATACCATTTTTGTCTATTGGCTTTTGGAAAATTGATTTTGAGCACTAGAGCAGTATTCCATGTAGATGAATATAGGCACAGTGAAACCATTTTTGAGGTTTTTAAAAATATGCTGAAGCTATTCAGGACAAATAGTTAAAAAGCCATGCTTTTTCTGCAACATGGAAACAAAGGTAAAAATAAATTCCATAACGTATTTATAAAAGAAATAATGAGTTTTCACATGTTTTATTTTGTGTACCAAAATCAGAGTGTCAATAATTCGTTGTGGTTTCCACCAGGTCTTTGGAATGGTGGTCCCCAATTTAGCGTTCTGATTGAAAACTTCAAACCATGCTCTGTTCACTCACTCACCCTACCCCTTCTCTTCCCCTGGGGCAGGATGGAGAGGAGAACTGCAGGCATGAAAGGTGAAGGTTACAGGTTGAGATGAGAACAAATTACTGGAAACAGCAATGAGATAAGACACTGAGGGTAATGGCAACAATGTTGATAAAAGCGTTTACCAGAAAAGCTTCCAACACAGAAACGGGCAATGCGAGAACTGGCAATGTGCAAACTGCTGCCTGTAGCCACATTTCAATTCACAGAGAAAAGCAAGGCACAGTTCTTCCAAGGAATATTTCTGGGATTCACATTCTTTGAATCTCAGAGAAACGAAAACAATTCTTATCATTTGCTGTGCCAGTGTTTGTGCAAAAGTAGAATGTGATGTGGAGTGTGTTTTCCCAAAGCGATGGTGTTTTGTTTCCTTGGCCTATCAAGGCCAAGAATGTGTGTCGGGACTGTTGGGAGACAGTCACGAGATTTAGTGCAGTGTGTGCAGTTGTGTGCAGCATTGAATACTTGGCAGATTCAGTTTTAGATGTATAGAATAATATAGTATAATAAAGTGATTAATTAACCTTCTGATATCCATGGAGTCAGATGCATCATTCTCTCCCTTCATCAGGGCCATTGCAGCATTGGTAGAGCTGCCACTCTTCATGACTGAAGAGACCCTTTCCCCTTACCCCACCATTGATATGAGATTGTATAGAACAGATCCTTCTGGCTACTTCTAATATTCACCCTGTCCTGGCTGGAATCAGGGCAGGATGTTGTCCTGAACATTGTAAATCCAGATTCTTCTTGAAGACCTGCATTCTAGCTGCTTCAAATGTATAGC
Source organism: Leucosticte australis (assembly GCA_025504685.1). Taxonomy (NCBI): domain Eukaryota; kingdom Metazoa; phylum Chordata; class Aves; order Passeriformes; family Fringillidae; genus Leucosticte; species Leucosticte australis. The sequence goes on along the minus strand of JANIJU010003056.1, from coordinate 76,271,524 downwards.
CTATCAATTTCTGGTTTTGATTCTTATGGGATTAAAAGGAAAAAAAAATTTAAAAAGGTGACATTAGAAAGAAAAATTGAAATGCAATATGTGTTTGCAAATTATCTCTATTGTTAACGGTTTATTATTGATATAACTTTTAAAGGTAAGAATAAGTTCTGGTAATACCTGGGAACAAAATAGACATGACACTAAAATATACACAAAGCCAATGATTTTATAGAGCAACCAACCATTGTTTGGTTGGGTTTTTTTTAAATTTATTTTGTTCTTCTATTGAAGTGTTGTTCTTTTGTTTTCCTATACATTTTTCACTAAAAGCATACTTCCCTAGCTCCCTGAAGTATCTGAAAAAGATAATAAAAGGCATCATCTGAAACAAACCTGTCACTTCTAGTTGAAAATCTATTATCAGTTTTTATAACACTTTTTGTTGTAAAAAAAAAATAAAAAGGTTCTTTCCACATCTCCCACATACACCTTTGTAAGCTATTCTCAATAAATTTTGTATTTAGCACATTTCTGTCTATAAAGAATAAATGAAAAAATCTCTATATATTCAACCTTGATACTTTAACTATTTATCTTACA
>JANIJU010003056.1:76244386-76270533 GCA_025504685.1 Leucosticte australis | reverse complement strand
GAAGGAAGGAAGGAAGGAAGGAAGGAAGGAAGGAAGGAAGGAAGGAAGGAAGGAAGGAAGGAAGGAAGGAAGGAAGGAAGGAAGGAAGCTGTCCAGGGCTCTGAAGGCTATATTATTATTTTTGTGAAAATTGAAGTAATGCTTCTCTGTGCATTCTGATTTTAGCAAAAATTCAAGCTATTTTGAAAAAGGCAAAGAGAAAAGGTAGCTGATTACCATGGAGGTTTGCTTTCACAAAACCATTTTCATGACTATTTTGTTTCTGCTGTAATTGTTGTTGTACTGCAACAAATTAATTAGTGAAAAGGTAGTTCTCAGTTTCACAAAGGAAATTTCATCTTGTTCAATTATTTTGAGAGCTTTTTGAGCTTCTTGGGCTTTAATGATCCAATGGTGTAATTTTAGGGCAGAGGTTGAAATCAGAAAATTAGACCTCAATGGACTGTTTCAGAGAAATATGAGCTGATCTGAATAAGCCATAATTAATTCAGCTGAACAAAACATGAATATCATTATTTTAAGCGTTCTGATTTACACTCCTGCAATATTCATGTTACATGCTAGGTAATCCCAGCTCTCACCAACACAAGCTGCAGGATGGGTGGCATGGCTGTTTTCTCAGCTGCCACAGCTCACAGCATCTTAGGGTAAAGTGGAACGAGTGCCAGTGCAAGATGATATTCTGGATTGCCATTTATGTCTGCTGCAGGTGAGTGTTTTAACTCTTTGGCTAACATGGACAGTAGTCTGCTGTACAGGGTGGGCAGGTAGGGAAATATACTGCTTATAAAGCCCTTGCAGAGATTGACTCAGGGTGTGCCTTTTGTGCAAGAACAGGTTGACATTTGCATTATCACATTACAAGAGCACCCAATAAAGTTTACATCCCAAAAACAGCCTATTTATCTAGGGAGGAAAACAGCCAGGGAAGTCAACACAGGCGGGAATCTGGTGATACCTTTGCTGAGCAAGCAGCAGGTCTCTGTTTGTAGCTCCCTCTCCATTCAGAGCAGAAATTTGAAATTATTATAACTGAGACATTTATTTACTCATAAAATATACTGCAATCCTATCGACTGAAATTAGAAGTAATCAATAAATATTGAAAAAATAATCATGTTAGGTATGAAGTAAGTTTAAAGCAAACTAAGTGTCAAAAATTAAATATATTTAATAGATTCATACTTCTTTCTTCTTACTAATGTCCCTATAGGACATAGAGTATGAAAATAAAGATGCCTAAGTAACTAATGACTTTAACTGTTTTAATAGCTATTTACTCCATTTCAATCTGACACTTTGAAGAGTGCAACAAGAGAAATATTCACAATTTGTCAGAAAATAGCCTAGAAAATATCTGTAGTGTAGAGGCAAAACCCATTAACCTTAAAAAGATGTTTGGGACATAAAATTGTTAAATTATGCTGATGAAAAAGGTCAGTTTCAAAAATAATTTTAAAATAGCTCATATTCAGTATGTAGAGCTGCCAGTAAGAGGAGAGGTGTCCAGCCTCAGGCGTTCACAAATTCCCCATTGTTGGTGGAAGGCAACTGGAGTGAATGTCCCACTCACCCTCTGTCATGATATGTCTGGCTTCAGTCCAGTGGTGTTGCAGCATATTGTCTATTGAATCCTTTTTAAATGGTGGTATGAATCACCATGCAATAAGCAGGAACTGTCAGAAAATGGTTGCTGTCTTCCTGGCATCCTTGAATTTTGATGGGAATGTAATTCCTATGTGATAAGAACATAATTCCTAATAAACAAGAATGCCAACTTATCTCCATTAGCCATGACCTTTTAACTTAGTTCATCCTTGAGAAGTCCTTCAGAGCAATTACAAATCAGTAAAGAGTGATAACACACAAGTCCTATGCTGTTCACTAAACAGCAAATATGTTAAAAATGTAACAAATGCCACTGATTCCACATTTCTGGAAACACATCTTCTGATATGAATTCATACATCTCTCATGCTTTAATTCTGCAAAAATTATCATGTTTCAAAGGTTCATACCGGAAACAATGCATTAAAATTTGTATTGAAAAAAAATCATGTATATTCATGCTTCACTTAAATGCAGCTTCCCAAAGTACATGCCTATAAATATGCATATATATATATATATATATATATGCATATATATATATATAGATATATATATATACACATTGTATATAAAACATAGTCGACCTCTTGACAGACAGTAAGTATAGACTTAATATTACTGCATTCTTAGGTTTATTTCTCATTCTGGATAGTGCCAGTACAGCCTGCAGATGAAGAATAGGCTTTGGCCTTTGCAAAAGGTTTTTTGTGTGTGTGGAAGCTCTAGACGTGCAGTTCAGCAACAGCTACTGGGGAAAATGTTGTTATGCTTTGCTTATACTTTTTTGCCTGAGGAGTACAGAAGCCTCTCAGAGTGGTGTCAACAGAATGGCTTTCAAGTTAATAGAAAAGTATAGTCAATCTGCTTGGTATTTCTGTCACAGAGCAAAAGGTAGAATTGCATTTAACCAAGCCTCTGTAGTGTTTATGCGTGGTGTGTTCTAAGTGTCATGTCAAGCCCTTGATGAAAAGTAAACAGAAAGGTAAATGAAAAGGAATTCCTTAGAAAGAGTTCAAAAACATTCTGATTAAAAGCATTGCCTGCAGAACTTTGACAATGCAGTGCTGGGATGAAGCCTTTTAGGGCTCCAGTTAGGCAAATTCGAAAGTGTTCGGTTTACCTTGATGAAATTGTTCTCATCCAACTTTTCTAGGCTGCTAGCTAAACAAACTCCAATGAAGTCACTCAGTTTTCAAAGATCTTATTGATCTCACCAGTCTGGAAAAATCTATCTTTAGCATTTTAGGGCAACTTGGGACTGCTAATATGTGATTGCTGAGCTACTTTTCATGTGCAGATATTTTGAATGATAATGAGCAAGTCATCTGATCTGTGTAATTGTTGAGGTACAATGTACCGCTGTCTAAAATTGTCATATGAAGGAATATCCTTTCAGGTCTCTTTGAAGGTTGCATTCAGCAACTAGATAACAAAGAATACTTTGGTAAAATTTACCAAATAGCAAAGTCTCTGTTCTATTTTTACCTTTTTTTCTATCTTATATAATCTCAATAATGAATGTCATACTAAATATTGTAATTTGAAATTTTTATTTTGCAGCCTTCAAATTTTAAGGTTATTCTAGCTTTCTTCCACTAAAGCATGCTCTGAACACCTTAATTTTACTAGAATATAACTTATTTCTCTGAACTGTAAGCAAAACTACTGCTTTAGCTGTATATGCATTTACTTTTAATTCCTGTGTGTCTCTTTTACAAACAGGAATTGGTCTTTTTATGGAGACACACAGAGTTTACCTCAGTAAAGTTCCACTTGCATATCTTAGCCCACTAAATCAAATTCTATACACTGACAAATTAAATGGTCTTCTTGACAGCAGTGTATCTATTGTTCTACACATTTTTTTAACGAGAGGCATAAATGCAAATAATTCAGCCATTTCTTTAGTGTTATTAACAAAAGTATTTATTTTGCTCATAAAATTTTAAATACCCAGTGCATTATTGCCTTGACAAGAAGTATGGGAGAAAAAAGCATATAATGGGAGAAAAAAAGAATATATGGGAGAAGAAAATTAATATAAATTACAAATAGGGTATAATGATTACAGATGCAAATATATTGTCATAAAATTATGCACATGGGTCATAGATATATGGCAACAGCAAGATGCATGTACAATGTTGAATGAAAAAAAAATGACTCATGCATTCGTCCTTAGATAGTTTTAAAATCTTGAAAATTGACATGGAAAGTATAGATGGCTAAAAAGCACTTTCTACCTTCTCCCAAAGCATTGTGGGTGACATCTTCTATCCATATTTTATTTGAACTTGACAGCTGCAATAGAAAGTTTGGATCACTGCTGTTGTCTTTCTCAGGAAAAAAAAAATATTGTGTTCTGGCTGACTTATACACTATACTCAAGGCAACAAGCAGTGGGCTAGGACACAGATCGATAGAGAACATTTTATTGCACTCACCAATTGTCCTACAGTGCAGGAAGCTTTATGCAACACAAAGGTATTTATAAAATAAATAGGTTTTGAAATACTGCTTTTGTGTATCTGTAGATACTGTTATTTTTAATAAAACAAAATTACTATTTCAATAAAAATGAAACCAAGAACAGAGGTGATACTTATTTGGTTATTCATGACTCATAGAGCAATTGGAAGTGCGCTGTCTTGCTTTCATCAAATTGAGAAGTTGTTTTGTCAAAGTAAAACATATATCATCCACTTACCAGAATTTTTACACTTGCCCCATTATCAAGTAGGTTTTATAGATTTTGCTAGCAATGCAGTCTCCTTGGAACACCTTCAGAGTCTGTGGGGAAGAAATTTAAAAAAACAAAGCCTTTTACAGACTTTTGTAAGAATTCTTTCATGTGCACAAACAGTAATAAAGCAAAGGGAAGAAGAAAACCTGCAGTGCAACCATTTAGATATGCATGACTGTAACCTTATATAATAAAACCAAGCATAAATCTTGTACTGAGCTAAATGACAAACTGTGCTAATGTCATTAGGTCTGCATAGTGAATGTGATGTGTGAAATTCACAAAGCTCTCCATGGAACCTCTTTTCAAATCATTATTTGCAATCTTCAAATCAGCAATACTTCAGTCAGACAAACAGGAATTATATTCACAGCTGTGCAATATTTTATGTGTAAAAGACTTTATAGATTGCAGTCCTTAAATATTGGTGGTAGCTAGCTAATGCCTAGCATGTTGCTCTTTAGTTCACTGTGCTTAGATGTTTGTTGCAGTGCCTGAATGAATGCATCTTAGTGAATGCATTTGAAATGTTGAATTTACTAAAAACTTTATATGGGCATCACCATTCTTTGCACCCTATGGCAGCTTGAGTTGCCCATAGTAAATAATATGACTGGCAAGGCCAATGTCAGAATAGTTAGGGAAACTGCCACAGCCAAGTGAAGGAAAAACAGTAAGATAATGAATTATGATATGCAATGATTTAAAGTCTGTAGTCACCCATGTTTTCTTAGGACAACCTGAGATACTTTGGATGATTTTCCTGTGCAACCAAGTTCATAATATTTGAATTTTCATAATCAAATTTGAAAGGATAAATGAATAAAAGTAACAGTGGCATTTAATTTAAAAGATGCAAAGGAATTACTGCAAAGTCAATTTAATGTGCTTGTCTCCAGCACGATAGAAAATTTGCTCTGTCAAAACTGGGATTATGAGAAAAAAAAGAGTGACATTTTCTAAATTATTTGATATAGCAGTGGGAGATAAAAACAGTCAAGTTCTGACGAGGGAAAATACTGATGAAGGAAAAACTGATGTCTTAGAATCTATGTGTTCTCCGTATATAAGCTTCCGATAAGGCAGTCAGGAATATAATAATTTTCATTATTTTACCAATGAAATCAAGGATTGTCAAACTGAATTCATGAGGAGGAAAGAGTTCCCCTAGCATTTATGTGCATGTGTGTGTGCATGGATTAGTCCCCTGATTCCTTATTCAACTTAGAAATGAAACAACACACACTTTTGACAAAATTAAAGACCTGTCACATCAGGAGAGCCACTGGAGCTGAATAAGGCAGCTCAATCTTCTCCCCCATGTAACAACCAATGCAACTAAGGAAAGGTGGCAGTTAATAGCAGCAACTCTTCTGAGAGGTACAGAGGCACCTATTTGCTAATCTGATGCAATTTCTGGAGAGGTGTTTTGCTTGCCAGGAGCTTGTATCAGAGATAGCACCATGAGAGTACCAAGCCCACTACACTCTGCTATTAGCCACTGCTGTTGTTTTTCATTTTACACTTCTCTTCAAGATACATTTGTACTGTAATGTACTTTTTTCCAAATGTAAGATTATTGTCCCTTGCTAGTTAGGAGTGTTCCCTAAAACCCAATGTGTCAGAATTCATCTGACAAAAGAAATACCATTTAGCAGACAATGTAGGTTATGACATTTTGAACATTTAGGAAGAACAGGCACAAAAGGCAGCAGTTCCCATTCTTTCACAAGTCATATGACTTTATATTACAATGTGGTATCAGCTGTCTTCCACTCCTAAGCTGAAGGCAAAGTATATTTTTCTCTGCCATGCTCCATTTGTGCTCTGCCTTGTATTTAACCTAGTTAGATTTGATTGACATCCACCTTATTGGAGAAAACCCTGCACTTAGTTTAAATTTGCTGCAGGCCAGGCCAGGTCAACTACAAATGGTCCCAGAGACCTTCTGCCTGAAAAAGTCACAAGTTAAACCCAGAGTTTAAATTATTATTCTAAAAAAGTTGATGTACATCTTTGATGTTGGGAAGGAAGTGCTGGATGTTGACTTGTTGCAATGGGCAAGATGGTTTCTCCTTTGAACAACCATGGAAAAGTTAAGCACAATAAAAAAAAGGGATTAAACTATGTTTACTAATATTTCTTTGGTAACAGATTTATCAACAATAATGTATACAACTGTAGAGGGACTTGGGTTGGAAGGGACTTTAAATATCATTTGCTTCCAATCCCTGTGTCATGGGACATATTCAACTAGACCAGATTACACAAAATCCCATCTGACCTGGTCTTGAACTTTTTCAGGAATGGGGTATACACAACTTCTCCCAACAATCTTTTCAAGTGCCTTTATATCCTCACAGAGAAGGGTTAATTTTAAACTAAATCTGTCAGTTGAAAACTATTGCTCCTCATCTTTTCACTACACTCCCTGATGAAAGATCCCCCCCCAACTTTTTTGTAAGAATCCTTTTAAGTACTGAAAGGATGCAATAAGGGCCCTGCATAACCTCCTCTTCGCCAGGCTGAACAACCCCAACACTCAGCCTTTCTTCAAAGGAGACATACTCCAGCCTTCACTCATGTTCACAGCCTTTCTCTGGACCTACTCAAGCAGATCCATGTCCTTTTTATGCTGAGGTCCCCATAGCTGGATGCAGCATTGCCAAGCAGTGTTTCAGGAGAATGCAGAAGAGAGGGAGCTGAAGGCCATGCTTCATGATCTTCATCATCTCCAACAAATGAAGAATCCAAACTTCTCATGTTATCTGATATTCTATCTTGAAAGTCATTTTTGTCATTATATTGTTATTTTTAATATTCTGATACTGACTTCTAATGTTTTCTGCCTTTGTAGCCTAATCTGAAAAATGAAAAATTCATTAAGGGCAGAGAAACTTTGTAAAAAGTTCATCAAGAAAACTCCAATTAAAAGCATAAATCAAACGAAGGACTGCAAAGTTTGAATTTAATTTCTGTTCTTTAAAATGTATATATACTCTCATTTAGGTGTGTGATTTAGGCAGCAGTTTATGCAAGAAATGTTTTACCTCTTTGGAACAGTATTTCGTTTTTATGGAGAAAAACATTTTATCTTCAATGTATTCCCTATTGTGTTTTTTTTTCATAAAAAAGTGCTTGTGATACTGTATATCACAAGGCAGCATTTTTTCTACAACATCATGTGAAGGAGAGCTATATGAATGTTCAATACTAATTTCTATAATAACTTTATGTTGAACAGCTTCTTGTAGCAAACAACCTACAAAGCATGGGTAACAGAAGTTGACAGATTCATATCATAATGCTTAATCAAAATACAAGGAAATGGCACAGTACACAGTTAAGAAATTTGTATTGAAGAAAAAGCCAACACCAAACCACAACATAATGCAAAATATTTCAGCAGAGCAAAAAATCTCTTTTCAATTTTCAGGCTGGCAGTGGTTGATGCTATTGCAGTATGTTTATTGATGCACATGTAAATGACTGATATCCATGTCAGAAGAGTGGTTCTTATAATAGATTTACATAATACTTTTTCTTTTAAGAGCTAAAAACCAGCAAAACAGATGAATAATTTCTTATGAGATGTGGAATACAGACTTCTGCATTCATTCTAAATTGTGGCTTTCTAGATTTTTCAAAGTTACTCTAAGACAATAAGGATTCAAACCAATATTTTAAAGGTCTCTTTAAATTGAGAAGCTAATTTCCTATTGCACTGGATTGTGTTGCAATTTGCCTTGAAGGAAAAAGGATTTTTTGCCTGGTAATTCTTGAAGATGTCAAAATATTAAAAGTGTCAGATCTTCTGCCTGCACTAAGATTTTTCTTGATTGGTGCAAAGTCAAAGACATCATTAGTTTTTTCTATACAGGAGGGTTCCACCAATATTTCACTGAAAAACTTCATGTTTAAATAATCAATAACCTTTCTCTGAAATCAATTGGCATTAAAATATCTTTGTTTGTTAATGAACATGCTAATGTGTAATCATTCATTTAAATATTTAAAGTGTCGCTATGTTGATAAATAAGATTATTAATCCTCAGTAACGTAATTAAATTCTGTATGAAAATATAATGCCATATTAACAACATCACAAGGAAACAAAGAACTCACTTCTGTATTTTTTTCTTTTTAGCTTCTAAAAGTGGAAATGGTGTAAAAGATGCGTTAGAATCTAAGGTCATGATTCTGCAAACTCTTTCAGATATAGAGTAAATCATCATTGCGGTACATGGCAAAAAAATACATTTTTTTCATTTTTAATGAACCAGAATGAATAGGTTTGTTTGGATGATCAAATCCTGACAGTTTTAACTAATGAGACCCCATATATTATAAATGTTACAATTAAGAAATGAAAGAATAAATGCATGAATAAATAAATAAGCTGCATAAAACCCCCAGTGTTTCTATACAAGCAAAAACTGTCACTCTAGATATCTAAAAAAAAAAAAATACTCTCATCATATAAATTGTGGAACTCAAATGCAATTTTTTTTTTTCAGGCTACTCTGTATGCAAAATGACTACAGAATATGCAGCACAATTTCTCAATGTAGATAGGATATCTGCAATGCAGATCAGAGGAAGGAAATTCTGCCTAGGTTTACTATATATATATATATATATATATATATATATATATATATATATATATGTTGATGTATGTTTATGTATTACTTACATGCCTCCTTGCAAAGAGAGCATCTTTCACATAAATAGAGTATTTTTTATGTTATCTACACCTCTAAAAATAAAAAGTGTGATTATTTTGGTACATGTCCACTGCCATAACCTCTGCTAATAGTTTCTATTCTTAGGTATTAAAGGCAGGGAAAGTAGGAACATGTATTCTTCTATAAAGCTTATTTGTTGAAGAGGCATAGTCTTTCACAGCTTCCCTTCTTCACCAGCTATTTTGGTGATAGCTGATGCTTCCTCTCTCTGTCTATCTATCCATTTAACTATCTACTGTAGCTCACACATATTCAAGAGTACTTAAAATTATTATTCCCTTGACTTAAACCCTTACCACAGGGTTTCAAAGCTAAGGTGCCAGGCAAGTTTCTTGAGTATAACTATTAATGGCATCAAGTAGTAGATTAAGTTTCAGGATGAGTCAAAGTCTAAGCCTTGTTTAGATTAAATTTCAATGGTTTTCATTATAACGGTTACCTGAACCCACCCCCCAAAACACCAAAGTAAAACCCAACAAGAAAAAAAAAAGCCTATTTCATAAGCTTATCTTTTTCCCTCCAGATTTTCTATTCTCTTACAGAAAATTAAGAAATGCATGTTTCTTTCTGAATAGTTGGAATCGCTCAGAAAAGAGCAAAAGCAACTTTTAATTTAGATTGCATCCAGTGTAAAAGCTACAACAGAGAATCAATAATCTTTCAAGGTTGCTGTGTCAGGCTGCATTTTTTCATCCTCAAATTGGAGACTGAATGCAGTGGCATCCTGAGGATGCTTCCTCTTAGACGGAAAGGAGTCCAAGTATCTTAATTTCTGTATTTTGTCTCTGGGTGAAGCAGCAGATCCCAGAGGTTTTTGCTGAGTTTGGACCTCCTGGAAATCAGAAAAAAACAACTATTTCTCATAGATGCCACTCTCCAGATATTATGCTTCAGTGTTGTACCTCCTGTTTTCATTTAAATATCTGCCTCAGACGAATCCCTCTGTGCTGTCTTTGGCACCTAGACTGCCTGTTAGCAATCCCTGCTATATCAGCTGCTTGAAAACTTTCTCACCCTTATATTTAAAGGCACTTAAGCAGTGAGCTTGGTATTAGCACCTTTCTCTTGTTACCACTTTCTGATCCACTGGTGCTATTTTGACATGGCTAAGTAAAGAAAGTTGTTGCAAGAAAAGCAGAGATAATTAAGTTCAAATTTTTATTTGATTGTGTTCTGTATTTTCTAATAATTTCTCCATTTCTCCTATTTCCTGTCATGTCCTTAAATCCCATTTTTTTTCTCCCTTGCACAAGATTCACTTCCATTTCTCATTTAACAGAAAAAATGCTTCAAAGTTTCAAGTTTATTGATTAGGTCGCTGTTTATTTCATTCTGGAGGGAATACAGGCCAAATTTGCATTTACTTTTTCTTTACTAATGTATGCCTACTCACTCAATTTTTACTAGATTAATAGTAATAGAATACCCTTGGTAACTCTACTCTCAGGAAGATTTAACTGAAATGACCAATAGATGCTAAGGAGATATTTACAAATATACAGATGGAGAGACAATTTGGCTGCATGCAACTGATTTCTTCAAGAAACTAGGGTGAAATTGCTGTGTTAAAACAGTTTGATACTGCAGATGGTTTATAAACCTTTTCTCCAAACCCTATTCATGGCGCTCTCTGGTAAAAACCTTACTGAAAATAGTAGATCAGAACAACAATGAAATGTAAAATTTATATACCTATACAGATCTATGAATTCCTATCCCCAATCTAGAAATGTGCCTAGGCAACTTATTTCTGAGAGCACTAAAACTCTCCAGAAAGGGATAAAAGGATCAAAAATGTCTCCTGCATTTTTTTTGAAATATCTATTTATACTTTTCTACCTAGGTTAATTTATACTGAGTTATTAATGAAGGATAACTGACCAAAGCTTGCTTCAGATTAAAGAAAATATTAAATGGTATGAAGGGAAGTAGAGCACATGGTGGAAAATATGTTCTTTTGAAAACTTATGTACAGTTGATTGGTGAGATCAGCAGCTGAAAATTCTGATTGGATATTGGTGTATCTATACTAGGAAATTAAACACTACCAGACACTGTTTCCAAGTAAAGGAAATCTGTTATTTCTATGTTTTGAAGTTATCCAAATGTTCCATGGCATTACTCTGGCCCATTGTGACTTGCACCCTTGCAAAAGATTCCTGATTGTATTTGGTGAGTCAGCACAGGCAAGAAGTAGTTGAGGACAGGCTTTTTTAGTAGGGCCTCCTGCAATGCAACAAGGGGGTTTGGTTTTTAACTAGAAAAAGGCAGATTTAGATGAGGTATAAGTAAGAAAATTTTTGTGCAATGAGGGTGATGAAACACTGGAATGGGTGTCCCAGAGAGGTGGTAGGTGCCCCATCTGTGGAAACACTCAAGGTCAGGTTGGATGGGGCTCTGAACAAGCTCACCTGGTTGAAGATGCCCCTGCTCAGTGCATGGGGGTTGGACGAGATGACTTTTAAAGTCAAACTATTCTGTCAGTGGATGTCTATTTAAAAGTAACTATAAAACCAGAAATTAAGTATTTCAAAAAATTCAAAAAATGCAAACTGATTATTTCTGGATACGCATTGCATATCCATTATGTGTCTGGATATGCACTACAACACTTCCTCAGTAGATTAAAATAGAACAGTCTTGAAATATATCATGACTGAAGAATCCCAACATTGGAAAACTTGTTGGAAAAAGAAATCATTATGGGGTGTCTGTTTGACAGAATTGTGTAAAATGAAAGTGGCAATACTTATGAAATTAAAATGGCAGTAGCTTTGGGAAATTATTACTGACCTTTGGATGTGCCAATATTACCTCTGCCAATCTCTTCTAGTGGAAATCTTTGGAGTGAAGGATGTTTGCTTAAACTATATTTTTTATCCTCTTAAGAGAGTGAAATAATGATTAAAGAAAGAAGGTGGTGCAATATAAAGATGATGCCCAGTATTACGTCTTCTTAGAGGTATAACTCTTAGAAATAAAAGCCTAAAAAAAAAAGCCATTAGCAGCATTTTTGCAGCCCCTCTTTTAAAAAAAAGACAAAAAAAAAAAAAAAAGAAAGAAAGAAAATTTAATAGTATAGACATAGGTCATTTTGTTGTGTAGCTATCTATGTATGGATCAGGACACTGGTTTGACCTCTGTGACTCTATGGGCTTATGAGATAATTGTGTGAGAAGCAACCTTTAACTCATCATCATTTTTTTCCAGTTCAGAATGGCAGAAAAAAATTATTTTGAACAAACAGTAACAAGCAGCCTTTAGGCTTTCTTGAGTCATCATGTGTCTCTTTTCATTCAAAATAGCTCAAATCTGACTAGTTTGAGTGATGCTGTAAATCTGCTACATATAAGAATTTAAAATGAGGGGGGTGAGAATGTATATTTATAAGGTTTTTAAAGATTTAGAGTTGTATTGATGCCCATTTCAGAAACAAGATTTCAGTATAACAACAATATTCATATGCGCCAATGGTTCACAAATTGTATATACTGGAGGGTTTTTTTCTAGATTTTGATAGATTTTGTTACAGAAGTCCCTTTTAATAAATGAAAAATTACCTTCCTAGTACAGAAAGTCACATAGAACCTAGATATCATATTTAGAACATAAATGATATACTAGCCCTCCATAACAGAACAGATTTTACATATGAAACACTAAAGGAAATCAGTAATGTGTTAATGAATTTTAAAAAAAACCCAAAGTAACAAAATCAAAGCAAAAGCAAAACCAAAATTACCTAACAGAATGAAGGGCTTTGATTCAATAACTCCTAGTCTTTATTTAAAAGTAAAATGAAGTTGCTTTGGCATTGAAATTGAATATGCTACAGTTTCTAACTGTGAGTCAAAGAAATAAAAAATGTTGCAAAAACGATGTCACTGTTTTCCAGTGACAGATCAGTATAACAAATTTGAAGTGGAGGATATAAAGTTCAAGAAACTTTAAAATGGTAATCATTTCCATTTGTCATCCATGTTAAGGAAAAGTATCATCCAAATTCATAAAGAATATGTGTTTATCTGCTAGATTTATCCTACTATGTTTGAACCCAGTACCTAATCACAGTAGAAGAAAAAAAGGGTAAAAGTCTACAAGACATTATCCCTCTCTACAAGCTGAATGAAAACTGGTGTCAAAAAGAGACATGGCTGTAATGCTTCTATGTGGGAACTGCTAAATTGTGAGGTCATTTGTAACCCTCATTCATTTGAGTGCTAGTACATAGGCAGCCAGGATATATTTACCAGGCCAGGTAATTGGAAAGCAGCTTTACATCAAGGACATGTTGCTTACTTGACAAGCCATGCAAAGAAAGACAGAGAGTAGGAAAACAGCTGGGGAGTGGCACTGAAATTGCTGGATTTGTGGAAGTCACCAGTTGTTACTGGGTCCTGTTTAGGGACCATAAGAAGGTATGCTTTCCACAAAGGGTGGAAAGACTGGTCTAGTATCAGTGACATTGCAGTGTCTTTGGTACTTAAGAACATCTGTAGAAAACAAAGCTTCTTCAGTTCTGCTGTTTGGGGAGAAGTTTTGGTTTGATATTGTTATGAACAGGGCTCAGTTAATACACTGAAGTACTGAAGGTGTTCAAAGTCAGTTAGTTTTATGGCCATCTGGCCACAAAAATCCAGACTGTGAGCACCATGACTCCTTCTTAGGGATTTGGATCAGTTACTACTCCCACTCTTAATGCTGGGTGCATGTAAGTAAAACAGATACTGTTGAAAAGTACATTGCAATTGCTTTATCCAATGAAAGGAATTAAGAGAAAATAAATAAAAACCGAAAAACAACAAAATTGACTGGCTGGAATTAAACAAGTAGACTTAGAGACATGGACACACCTGCAGGGCAATGATCTTACTGGCATCACTGAGACATCATGGGATAACTCTTATGGCTGGAGTGTTGAAACAGAAGGATACAGACCCTAGGAAGGTCAGGCAGGGAAGATGAAGAGGAATTGTTGCTCCCTATGTCAGTGACTAGATGGAGTTCATCGAGCTCTGCCTGAGGATGGACGAGGAGCTGAACAAGACCTAATGGGTAAGCATTAAAGGGAGGGCAGGGACATGTGACATTACAGTGAGGGGTCTCCTATAGACTGCCCAGTCACAAACATGGAGTATTTGCAGCCCTCTATAGAGAGATAAGAGCAGCCTCATGTTCATAAGCCCTGATTTCATGTGGAATTTCAACCACACCAATATCTGCTGAAGGAAGAACAAAGCAGGACACATTTCTGGAATGAATGGATGACAGCTCCCTTCCAAGTGATAGAGAATCCCATGAGGAGAGAAGCAATGCTGGAGCTTGCCCTCAGCAACGAGGAGGGATTTATGGATAAGGTGAACTTTTCACTATTTATATATTTTTGCACAAATTAATGCTTGTTGGCTATACACTTATCTCACTCTATTGGTTAAATGACTCTGTTGCTTCTAATGCTAATTAGTCCTTTTGAGTCAGGGGGTTTCTTGAGTCAGGGGGCCTCAATCTCCCTGTGACATAACCACCTCTTACCTAGAATGATTTCAGCAGAGTTGTTGAGTTGGTTTTCCTTGTGCATTCTTTGTGTCCATGATCAGTGATACATTCTTCTCTCTCAGCTTTGTTTACCTCCCCATAGGCTTGAGATAACACTTGGACAATAGTATCACCTTTATCTTATCACAGTGGCTTAATTTGCAGTCCAAGTTTCAGGTATTGTTAGAGAAATATTTGTCAGGCAGTGAGGCCTTCACTGGTCACAGATGAGCAGTTGCTGCTTTGCACAGTTTTCCACAGTGGGAGTTCTTCAGTGGAAACAATATTTGAGACAAGCAACTGTGATTTGAGACAGAAAACTGTGATCTTTTCAGTCTTTACACCTGGGAGGAATGGAGAGAGATTATCCAAACAGGCAGGGATCCGGCAAGCCCTGAAAGAATCAAGCTTGGCCAGGGATATTAAGGTCAACAAGAAAGATTTCAATAGCTAACTTGGTGATAAAAGGAAGATTAGGGAAAAAGTGGGATCACTTTGGAAAGAAATATGAGACCTGTTTACCGGTGACATGGAGAAGGCTGAGGTGCTCAATGATTTTTTCTCCTCAATCTTCACTACCAAGTGCTCCAACCACGCTACTCAAGTTTCAGAAAGACAGGCACTGGGAGAATGAAGAACTGCACATTGTAGGAGAAAATCATGTTTGAGACCATTTAAGGAACCTGAAGGTCCACAATTCCATGGGTCCTGGTCACATAAACCCACAGATCTTGAGGGAATTGTTGAAAGAGATGGTTGAACCACTATCCATCATATTTAAGACATTTGGTGTTCTAGCTCCCACTGACTGGAAAAGATTAGCCGTAACCCCCATTTTTAAAAAGGGAAAAAAGGAAGATGTGGGGAACTCTAAACCAGCAAGTCTAATCTCTGTGTGTGGCATGATCATGGCACAGATCCTTCTGAAAACTATGCTGAGGCACATGGAAAACAAGGTGGGGGTTGGTCACACCCAGAAGGACTTCACCAAGGGGAAATTTGACCTGAAACATTATTGGCCTTCTATGATGGAGTAACAGCAGTGTTGGACAAGGGAAGAGTGACTGACATCATCTACCTGGACTTGTGCAAAGGAGTTGATACTGTTGCACACAAAGTCCTTATCTCTAAGTTGGAGAGACATGAATTTGACAAATGGGCAATTCAGTGGATTAAGGAGTTGTCTGGATGGTCGCACTCAGAGAATTGAGGTCAAAGTGGAAAGCAGTGACAAGAGGAATTCCTCAGGGGTCATTTTTGGGACTCCCACTTTTTAAGATCTTTGTTGGTGACACAGGCAGGGGTATCAAGTGCACCCTCTGCAAATTTTGGAACATCATCAAGCTGAGTAGTGCAGATGATGCACTGGAGGGAGGGGAAGTCATCCAGAGGGACCTTGACAGGCTTGAGAGATGGGCCCGTGTAAGCTTCATGAACTTCAATTAATTCAAGTGTAGGGTCCTGCACATGGGTCTGGGCAATCCCAAGTACAAATACAGGTTGGGAAGAGAACAGAGGAGAAGGGCTTTGAGAAGAAGGGCTTGGGTGTGTTGGTAGGTGCTTGACATGATCTGGCAGTGCATATTTGCAGCCCAGAAAGCCAACCATATCCTGGGCTGCACCAAAAGAGGAGTGGCCAGCAGGTCTAAGGAGGTGATTCTCCTGCTCTACTCTATTCCACTCTACTCTCAGCATGCCCCTCCTGGAGTGCTGCATTCAGTTATGGAGTGCCAAGCACAGGAAAAACATGGAACTGTTATAGCAGATCCAGAGCAGGGCCACCAATCTGATGAGACAGCTGGAGCACCTCTTCAGTTGAAGAGGTGAGTTGAGTGAGTTGGGGCTGTTCAGCCTGTTGAAAAGAGAGCTTCTTGAAGAAAATTATAGCAACTTTCCAGTACCTAAAGGGGACCTTACAAGACAGCCAGAGAAGAACTTTTTTCAAGGGCATGTTGTGGTAGGACAAGGGGCAGTGGCTTCAAATTGAAAGAAGGCATGCTTAAATTAAATATTTAAGAATTTTTTTTACTGTGAGTGTGGTGAGACACTGGAAGAAGTAGCCCAGAGAAAGCCTTGCCTAGAAGTGTTCAAGGCTGGTTTGATTGGTGTTTGAGCAACCTGGTTCAGCAGAAGGTGTCCCTGTCCATGGTGGAGGACGTGAAATGAGGTGATCTTTGGGGTCCCTTTCAACCCAAACCGTTCTATGTTTCTAAGATTAGCATTGTCACTATAAACTGCTGAAAGTCAACTTTCATACCCTGCATTGAGAGTATACCATGCTAACAATGGTTCTTTAATGATTTCTCACAAAATGGTCAGTATTTGTTTTTAAACATAGAGTATACATGATAAACAAGTTTCCAAGTTGCTTCTTAAATGATTCTGTGTTTATCACAATAATATGAATTGAATAAAATTGAATATGAATTTTTAAGCAAAGGATTTTTATCTACTATTCTGTTTTTCCACATAAACTCAACTCACCTTGTTGAAAGCATGGGGACTCTGTTTACTGGCTTTGTATATAAGGTCTCTGTCAATTTCATATGAATAATCATCTTTTCTAACACTCGTTTGATTAATGGACTCTGTTCAAGCATCAGGAACCTATACCATGTAAGATCACTCAGGATCAGAGCCCAGTATTTGTCTGCCAGTGTAATCAACTATTCTTCTTATGATGTATAAGAAATATTAATGGATACAGGCATATACTGATGAAGTAAATGAGAGATTTTCCATGGAACAATTGGCTTGGGTGCTAAATCCCATGATCTTGCCTAGGCACTGTACTGATTGAAATCCTAAAATCAAATTAAATCCTAAACAAAAATTGAAATCCCAGAAACAGATCAGTCATGTTCCACCCACATATAAAGTCATCATGGGTAGCTCAACACAGCTGTACAAGCTTACACAGATTTATTTTTCAGCTGGTATCATAAGATTTTAATTGTTCTTTTATTTTGGGTGAAGTTATTTACCTTTGTCTAGATAAAAGGGTTTTTTTATCAAAAAGAGTACAAAAATACTTTTTCTGTGAACTGTCTTACAAGATTTAAACTCTGAATGATTTTAGTTAAGACTGTAGTTTCTAGATGCTTTTACCAATTGCACAAAGACAGAAAACAAATTAATTACTTTATAACAGAAGTAACTGCTGAATGATTAATATAATTTTTCCTCCAGTGTTATGCCATTCTAAGAACACTGACTGCAAGGCATTTAATTAGTTTTAAGTTGAAATGAAACATTACATTTTGCCTATTAATTATTCATGTATAGTACTTATTTGTATTTGTTTATTTAATTACTTTAGAAAGGCATCTATTAATGTGGCAAATGGGAACCTCACATTTAATTTGAGAACTTGTTTTTCCTACTGAAGATGCATTTGGTACATGGGGAAGATTTTAATCCAGTGGAATAGAATAAGTTGATTTTCTAGCACAGGACTAGAATGTGAGTAGGGTGTAAGAGAAAAAGAATAAGTGGAAGGGACGTGTCATAAACCAGTTTGCCATAAATACATCTCCTGAAAACTGATGCTATGACTGATACAAATGGTATCCTGCAGCAGGAAAGTATAGGAAAATCAATTTTCAGCTTCTTTTCAAAACATATGGTTCAGTGTAACAAAGAGTTTGCTAAAATGTGACTCCTGAACTTCTTTTCTTAAATCCAAAATGTACATTAGAACATGCAGTGTGCTCCAAACAATATCATTTAAGCTCACTCAGCCATTCAGGCTAATCAAGTTCTATAGAAAAGATGGTCATTTAGATAAATGCTAGATGGATGCTCTATATCTTTTGCCACTTTTTGGAATTCAGCTATCAATTAATACAGTTCATTGGTACCAGTATACATCCTGAACCCTTTCATCTAAGAACTTTATTAGAACTTACTCATGTTCTAAGTAGTCCTCTCCATTCCAAAATTAATTTGAAGTAAGTGAAACCTAATTTGCATAGCATTTCCAAAAAACAGTAATTTCCAAGTGGATGGAAAAAATAACTATCATTCAGGAAACTGGAATCTAGGAAAGTGGCCAGGAATGTATGCAAGCCACCAAATAACTAACAAAATCTTCCCAGAGAATTTTGCATCATGGGTTCTAGATATTCTCCTAACAATACAAGTTCAGTAAGTGATAATGCATATACCAGTGATCCAGAAAACCTATGGAAGAAGATGAAAAAATTTATTTCCTTAAGACAATAGTTGGAAAAGCAATGAACTTGAAAACTCTATTGGAATCTGGCCTTAAAACAGGAGATAATATTTAGAATAGGCCTAGTAGCTGAGGACCATTATTTTACTTTTAATTAATATTAGACTGTCATCACAGTAATTTCTTAAGCTTTCCATTAGAGTTTTAACTTAATTTTTGCCACTGTTTATTAACAGCATAGAAAGACCAAGGAAGAAAATAAAATTCTCTCATGTGAGAGTAATTTCTAAGTAACCTTGGGGTAGTTATCTTTCCAAAAATACTTTTGTACAAAGCAAAGCAAATTGTACAGAGATTTAGTTAACTACTTCATGCAGCGCGTATAAATACCCTTTAGACATAAGTGTAGACTTTAATGTCTATTATTGTTACTACAGAGCCCAAGAGCATGAGTTTGAAAGAGTTTTGGTCTCACACAGACTGCACACCGGGGATCCCTTCTAAGCATCTTTGTCAGCAAAGCAAGAGACAACTTTGTGGTTTTGATCAAAAATACAAACAGACAAACAAGCTGATTTTTAATGTCATTTTGAAATTTCCCTGTGGCACACAGAGAAAAAGCTCTGTTACAGTATATGTGGTGTATGTATCTGAAGAAGCAATTAGTGCAGAAAGAGAGATGTTCTGCAATTTCCACAGCTTCACACTGCCAGCATGCTTTTCTCTGGCAATTAACAGCAAGAAATAATACCTTAAAAAGTGTCAAGGGGAAACAGAGACTTTTATCAAAGAGCAAACTGTTTTTAAAAGAGTTTGACACTATTGAAATAACCTTTCTCTTTTCCCATTTTAACACCTTTCTGGTGTGCAACTGTGTCCTGTCACCTTCAAATAGCTAAATAAATCTGTTATATATTAAGTACCACAACTCAAACCTAAACATATTTCCATCAGAAAAAAACTAGTTGTGGAATTTCCCGAACACCGGGAATGTATCCCAAGGAGGAAACTCATTCTTAAATGTTACCTAGAGCCAAAAAACTTCAGTTTGTCCCCCTGTATTTCAGGAACAGGGTGCTTAACAGTCAAGAACATATCAGAATCAGTGGTTAGCTCAGAGAAGTCTCACTATGGCTATTCACCATGAAAGTCTTCCAGATTCCAATTCTGGGTTTATCTCCTCAACTCTTTCCTCAACAAACAGTGCTATATGTGTCTATATGTGGAAATAGCAACTGATGTAAGAATTGGAAATATAAATAAAATTATTTTTATGCTCAGCTCTTATGCCACCATAGTCACTCTCTATGAGTCAGCTATATAAGATAAGGACAATATAATTTATTTTGTGGAGATCCTATGGGTATAGACAATCATGGTTATCTTCAAAAACATGGAGCTGCTCTACCTACTCCCTGCTATGCAGTGCTGTAACTACAGCCATCTTGACTTCACTGTCTATTAAAAATGAGTCACCCTTTTTGCATGTTTAGGGATGCTAAATTAGAAAGGAAAAGAAGGGAAATAAACACAAGTGACAGGGAAAGACCAGGCAAGGCAAGGGACAAAAGTGACATATGTGGAGCTGCTGCATAGTATGGTAGCAGGACTCATGTAAACACTACATTTTCTGTCACATGCTGAGTTGAAATCACAAGTCTTCAGGAAGATAGGAGGAGGTCGGGGATTGTTATCTATCAGAATAGCTTATCCAGCTTTCAAACCCATCTGGAGGATCATGAGGCATTAAGGAGTAACCAAAATCTAATTACATTCCTTCAGAAGGCTTTACCTAGTGCCATACTTAGCTCATCCTATCATATACTATAAAAAATTATTATAAAAATGGAGAATGCAAATTTTTAAAAGAGCTTGTAATTAAGTGTCCCATTCAAATTGCTGTGGTTCTTGCATTCATATTCTAAAAATGATGTACATATTGCCCTATAATGATATTTATGTTAATATCCTCCCTTCGGCAGAAAGGGACTGAAGCTTTTACCCATATTTCCCAGCATGTTTATTCTGAATATAATATTGTTAGATTTTGGGTATTTTATTGTTAAATTTATGGAATTTAAAAAAAAAAAGGGAAAGTCTGTAGCTTTTCAGTCATCATGTGTTCTGAACATTTTCATTCTTCCCTGTTTATAAAGAAATTTTTAGCCCTTCACAAACATAAGTAGACTAAAATACATTGTAACATTTTATTGACAACATATGTCTTCCTTTTTCAGTTCTAATAACAGGAAAAGAAAATTACACAGTGGCTAGTGTATTCACGTCTTTTTGTTTGGGTTTTGGTCTCTTTTTAAAATTGAAGTAATTCCAATTAACATCATGAAGAATTTAAGAAAGCAATAAATTAATATGTCAGATTTTTCCATGATTTAAATATACATGGGGATAAATCAGGTGCATCAGTAGTAATAGGAAAATATTCAATCATCCTTTTATGGGTGTAAATTAAAGACTTTTGAAAGCACAGCAATGTGGGGGTTTTTTGTGTTTACCTTGTTGAATAACTCATGGCTTCAGAATGCCTTGTATGTAAACCTCAGTTTTTCAAAAGCATTAAAAAGCTGCATATTTTGTTTCTTTTAAATTAATGATATGTGTAGGTTGCCAAGGAATAAGAATAGAAGTCATAAATGAGTGTTTAACAATAGGAAAGAACATTTTCCAGCAATAATTTTCAGAAGATTTTTTTTCCCTAGACATCGCAGGGAGGACAATTGAGAAAAAGGAAAACGGGAACTATTTATAGTGATAAGAATGACCAGGGGCAATATGATTGCTGAGAAAAAAACCCAAAACAACAAAACTTGCTAAGTTCTGGCATGTGTCCCTGGAGAGAAAATAAACTAACAGTTTCTTGTCTTGGTTTGTTGGTGAGGCAGAGAGTGGCAATGGAAGAACAAAATTAAGTCACAGGGGAATAAATCTATTTGCATTTAGATCCTTAAAGTCTAACAAAGCAACCTCTATGGGCCAGCCTTATTGTCAAAATATGAAATCTGCTGCCTGTTAAGAGATGGCAAATGTATTCTTGTGCATATGGCAGCTACAGTAGAAAAAGGGAAATAGTAAAAAGAGCCAAGAAGGCATTACCATGCTAAACTTCATGTGAGTATGGGAAGGACAGATCTGTTTCACTCTTTCACCTAACAACAGAAATGTACGTAAAAAAAAAATTGGATAACACAGAAATCGTAAATCAGTATTTCTCAGTCTGTATACCACTGAGATAAGCTGCATCTCAAGACTGATTCTATCATTAGAATGGTAAAAAAATTCTGCAGTCAAGAAAAAAATTTATTGACATTTTAATTTGGTCTGCCACTTAGTCTACAGAAGAATTGAGAATCCAAGCACAGTCAAGAATAATTTTCCTATTTTTCCATGTAGCAGGATAAGAAACTAAGTCATAATATTCCTATAAAAGTAGTTTTGATATCACACAGCATGAAGACATCCTCCTATGCACACTACTACTAAACCAATGTCCTAGGGTGACTCCTAAACCAAGGAAACCGCTAAACCCAGGACTTTTAACAGATTATTTCTTTTCATTAGCTTTAGCCTCCCACTCTGTTTTCTCTTGGGAGTTCCTGGAAACTTCCTCTACATAAATTTTTTATCATCCTTTATGACTTGTTTTCCCTCTTCATTGCATATCAATAAGTCTAGTCATAATGAAGGAATGGGGTGCACAGACAGGATCCAGGAAGGAAACTGATATTCCTCTGAGTCTCCAATTTGCTTCTGTACTCTTCTACCTTCCAGATGTTAGCAGAAATTATGTCTTTGACCCCTCTCACCCTTTTTTCCCTTCTGCCAGCTAATCTGGAGCAGTGTAGCCTGAAAAAGAACTTCTCCATGGCAATAATCTGTGATAAAATTGTGAGCTTCTCCTCCCCTGAAAATTTTAAAATATTGCCTGTATTTTTTAAAGTACCTTCCTAAGAAGTAGGAAACTATGACTCCTCTATATACATTTTTCTGGGTTAAAAAACATATTCTGGATGTTTTAGAGGTACCATCACCATGCTAGCAAGTAAAACTTGTCAGCTTACAGTGTAATGAGAGAGAGAGAAAAAACATGAAAGGAGAGTGAGAGACATATACAGAACAAGCAGGTATAGAAAAACAGTGGCAGGATGGAGTGCAGAATATACAATGAATTATATGGAACACCTATACAGAAAGAGAACTATTGCATAAGAACAAGTCATCTCTTCAAACCCGGGAAATTATGAATTTTTTCAAATTTGGATTTGGTCTGCTGTGTCTAATTTTGGGTAAATAACTTGCTTTCACAAATTTGGAAGTAAAAATAAGATTTTGCACATTCATTTTTATTTCAGAACAGTTAAGGAAAATCCTGGAGGCTTTTCAAAATTTGGTTTGAGACTCCAGAATGTGTTGGGTTCATTTTCAGCTGGCAAAATGCAAGAAAATGCCAAAGCTTAGTGCAAAATAGATTTTACTATTTCTCTAAGGGATGGACTAAAAATATCTTCCTGGTGTTCTTTTTTTTTTTTTTTTCAGAGTACCTCTGTAGTTTCTAAACTTATTTCCATCTACTATACCAAAGTAGATATTCTCTGTTCTTTCCAACGGAGCCCTATAGAAACCGACAAGTGGAATATGAGACCACAAAACATGTGCCTAATGGTAAGACAAAATGTGTATGGGGTGAATATTACTGGATAGAGAAGAGACAGCTTGAAATGTGTCAGCGTGGAAATTAATTACACTGATAATTTCCAGAAACAAAGCAAGTATCTGGTATAGGGAAGTGCTTCTTCATTCCTCTCTAGCCTTACTACATTCAGATACCTCAGAAACCACCAAATGGATTTTTATCAACCTTTTGAGGTACTTCACCTCTGTATTGGACACCAGCGTGAGAAATTTCCTTCTAAGAGTAAATGGCTTGGAAAGATCTAAGCAGCAGAAATTAAGCACTTGAAATGGAAATAACATCTTAACCACAACTGCTAAACTTGTACCTCTGTCAACTCAAGCTGTGAGTGCACATCTCAAAAAATATGTGAAAACAGGCTGACTCAGTGCTCAGATGAGAGCTGTTTAGGAAACACCCAAGCAGAAATTCAGCAGATAGCAGCACTCCCGCTGGGCTGCTAATAAAGTAGTACCCGTGACAGGTGTTTAACCCTATCCAAGACAAGACATAGAATTATTGTCTTATCTGTCTAGTGGTGTAGTTACTCTGACTGTACAGATGTGAAACCTTGTCTCCTGGACTGAGACCAACTTGAATAGTTTCTATCATCCCTCAACTTCATTTGGTTATGTAATTCTCTGTTTCTTGCTCTGGAAGAGTCATGGTTTAGCCATCAGTGGACAGACATTCAGTGGTCTTCACTC
Organism: Leucosticte australis; assembly: GCA_025504685.1. NCBI lineage: Eukaryota > Metazoa > Chordata > Aves > Passeriformes > Fringillidae > Leucosticte > Leucosticte australis. The sequence continues at coordinate 76,246,328 of JANIJU010003056.1, read as the reverse complement.
TCAATTTGCAGCCATGCAGCAGGAGACTGCTAACCACAGGAGGCACTTCTCAGCCCTTGTCTGCATCCCTAGACAAGCCATATCAAGTGGAGTTTTTAGTCTGGTAGGCATGAAGTTTGGTTTTCAAACAAGACACTTCATCCTAGTTGTATGACCTCTTTGACTGAAGCAGAAAGGCAGATCTGCCTCCTTTTACAACTTGATTGTCCAATGAGGAATCACAGTTACATACTAGTAGGTAAATGGAATGGCTGAACTTCAGCCAACCTGTCTCATATCCATCGGCCTATTAAGATGAGATAAAATTATTTTCCAATTTCCAATGAACATTTTGATCTAACATCTGTGTGCATCTTTAAAGATGTCAGATTATGACAATCATTATAAGAAAAGCTGCTAAAACCTGGAAGAGGTCTGGGGATCTATTTGCCTGTAATTTATTTTGTACATGAGAATATGTCAAAAAAATAAAGGATGTTCGTAGAGTCTGATTTTCCCAATGCACAACAACTTCATCTGAAGTTAGAGATTTTTTCTCTGAAAATTCAAGCTTTGAATATTAATTCTGCTGTTGTACTGCTCCAAAAAAGTCATTAGTAAATTCAGTCTATGTTCAGGTGAGAGCCTTAAGGCAAGGCTTTCCCACATGCCATGCCATTTGTCCAAGCACTTTTTGTATATGTTTTCTGTGTTCTCGGGATAATACTAGTTCAGAAGAAAATTTCATAGAAATTTAATGGCCCTTGTCAAGTAGATTGTTCTGCAGACACACATTCTCTCTTAACATGAACAAATGCTCATGTTACTACTAAAACTCTTGGTTACTATGTTCCTTAAATATCTGTAGACATTCTTTAACTTTGGTTTTCTGAGGAAATGAAACTTATACATTTGCATAGTTTATTCATCTGTTGATCTACATCCCTATCCCTGATGCCCACTCTTTGTTTAATTTATTGATCAGAGTTCAATCACACTTGGCAACTGGAAAAGCCATTTCAAACATAAATAGAATTCTGAGCTCATAAACATTAGTCAGAGAGTACAGCTGCAGTTACTGCAGGGAGAGATGAAGTGATTGCTTTACTCTTCTGCTAGAGAGATAGGAATGCAATTAATGCACCCTACAATGTACATACCTCGCCTAAATCTTCTATGGGTTCAGCAGTGGGAAGGAAATTGGGTTCAACAGGCCCTATATTTCTCCCTACCTCTTGACGGAGCAAATTACATTCTGCTCTGCTGTGGCTCTGTGCATATTTTGCTCACCATCTTCACTGTGGTTTTACTCCTAAACAGAAGTGCACAGTGCTAAATAATATCTGGGACCTGGGTGGTCTTTGGAAACTGGAAACTTGACAGGGAACATACAGTAAGACTTTAATGCCCCAGAGAAGTTACACCTCCAGTCAATATTAACATGACAACCATTACTAACCAACCATGATTCCTCCCTCCTCTTGTATAAACGATAGAGAATGAATTTTTTGTGTATCTCATTAATTGTGCCACTTAAGCAAGTGTAAGATGTGAGAATTCTCAATTGCCAAAAGCAGGACCAGCACCCACATCTAGGATTCACAGTCACACTTCTCTTACCAGGGAAGCTCCTATGGCAATAATGGTCTGTGCTCACCCATTTGTCATAGCAGGCTGAGACCCATATTTAAATAACTAAACCTGCAATAAAGCACTCCAAATATGAAATACAAAGCAAATAAAACAGAAACAAATGCACCAGTGAAATTTAAATAGGTAGTCATCACAAATTATTTGGCAGGTTCAGCCAAAGCACTGTGGGGCACAGCCTGCATGTCAGAGCCATATGACTTATTTTTTATGTTCTGAAGAAAAAAGCAATGTAGCATTCAAACTGTAGAGCTTTTGTTACAAGGACTTTATCTCACCAGGTGGTCTCAGCATTTCAATTCCATCTTCTAAA
>JANIJU010003056.1:76212649-76239386 GCA_025504685.1 Leucosticte australis | reverse complement strand
AAATACAGTTCCAGGATCATCCCAGCTAGTAAGAGCAAACTTTCAAACAGAGACATTCCAAGGTATCATAAAAACCACAAACCCCAGAAATTTGATTTCTATGGGCCTGGTTTAGATTGTTATGATAATGGTTCATTACATACATGCTATGCAGAGATAATTTTCATGTTGATAGAAAGGTTCATGGTAATTATAATTTACTCTTGAAATCTCAGCATTTTCTGAAAATCTTCCAGAAAGCAAGCATGCCAGATGGAGAAAAGAAAGTCAGGTGCAAACATTATAGTCTTAATTTCTAAAGTGCAGTCTATACAGCAATAAAATTATTTTAACATTGCTCTTCCAAGAAGATTAAACAAAAACTTTAGTCTGTATCCCAAGCTACTATTCGAAACAGTGCCTAAACTCCTCTCTCTCACAATTGCTGCACAGAGTTTTTCACCCTTTCTTATATATATTATGACCAAGGTGTCACCAGCCTTCCTGATGGTCTCAGCTTTGGCTACCACTAAGTCTGTTTTGGAGCTAGGTGGAATTGGCTCTGTACAACACAGGTGCAGCTGTCTCTTTCCATGACACCCCCATCTGCAGCCTCTTGCTACTAAAAGCTTTCTGTATAAACTCAATAAAAATATCTATCATTCAAGTTTGCAATAACTTTTTATTATAACCATGTCCCTGTAAACAGAAGCATAACCTCATTTTTCATGAGCAATCTACATAGAGGAGGGGGAGAAACAATTGTTGCATTGCATCTGCAAAGTCCTTCAAGACTGAGAAGACATCAAACAACAGCAGTAATGAGAAGTATTTATTCAGCCTGGTACTTTTTCCTGTCTTCTTGGGGGCCAAGGTGGATAAATGTTCTTCCCTCTACATGTCTCTAGCAAGTTTCCTGAAGATGTGGAAAACTATGTAGACAAAAACATCTTTCTTAATTTATTGTTTCAAAATTAAGGACACAATGTATGCATCAGTTCTTTTCATTGTGGTTTCCTGCTAACTGCTTAAATTATATTGTCTGGAAGATGAGAGCAACTATAAAAGAGACTATGCTTTTTGGTCTACTACAGTGGAGGGTCAAATAATGCAGCTGAACTCTGTATAAAGTTAGACTTTGCTCGCTGTTATTGCAGTTATACAGTAGACTGATTATACAGATTTAATTGCACCCAAATGTAACAGCAGCCCTCAGAAATATATCATTCACATCTATTTTTACAGATGTGAAGAATGATTATGAAAAAAAAGTCAGAAATAGAACAATGTGTGAGAGCAAAACAACAGGGTGTTATTACTGAGATGGCTTGTATCCAGCAACAGTACACACTTTCAAGTTATTCTTAAAGCTATACAATGCTATTTAGCACATGTAAATATAGGTGTACATTATATTCAGTATTAGGAAAGCAATACAGATCATGATAATGCAGAATCTACCATACTAAAACATCTGTTCAGTGTATTGCATTAGTCTCATAAAGTTAGGTACAAGCCCATGAAATTCTCAGGCTTTTTCTATCACCTGAAAACATCTTATAAGAAAACTAAGGCCCAGGTTTCACATTATTGAAGCAAATAAAAAAATGTCTATTGGCTTTGAGAGCATTTGCACGAATATTTCAAAATACCTATTTGAAGCTCCAGATATTCAACTTTTTTGAATAACACAAACATGAGGGTTAATAAATTTTATTTAACAGGAAGGGGCTATTTTTGGATTAGCCTTGAAAAACAGTAATCTTTCTGATCTCGCAGCTGAGCACTCCTCAGTGTTGTTAATTACATTCAGAATTACATTTTCAAAACTCAGATTCTGTTTTGCTCTTATAATTTAAGCTTGATTATTGACTATCAAGTAGGTAGATTTAAAAGCCTTTTTAATAATATTCATCCAAATTCTTAGCTAAATATCATTGTCTAAATATGTATTTTTAATATTCCATTAATCTATTTTAATGGAATAGAAGATGGAGTCACATTTACAAAAACATTGAAGATTTCTTGTATTTTTAAATAGACATTAATATTTCATATCTGAAGGTAGTCCTAGTGGTGAAAATAGGTATAATAATAATAATTCAAGATACTATTTCCAATGTCAGTTCCATTTTCACTGGTGAGGGAAGTAGGGAGAAAGGAGAAAGAAGAGCTGCTAACTGCATATTTTTTTTACTTTTGTCATGCAATGCAATAACAGTGCATGAAGTAAGATTGCCACTGCTTCCTTAATATAATTCACCCTACCTTTCACTTGCACTTCCAGAAAATGAGTCTTGCTAAGTTACATAACACACAATAAGTGCTAGGCTTTTTACACAAGTAGAAAGGATAGTGATTGTCTCAGAGAATTTACTTCCTACTGTGTTTATTTCCACTGAAGCTAAAACAAAATTGATTGAAAAAATAGAAGCTGGGATAATAGAAGAAATGAAAGGAAACATGAATACCAATAAAAACCCCAAAATATTGAAAGTTAGCAAGTTATGTAGTGAGAAAAAATAAAAGTGTAAAAGACACAATCTCTATGTAAAGAATAATTATGGTGCTGTCTGTAATGACCAAAAATTAGACATATCTCCTTGTCTATCAAAATATGAGGGGAGGCTAAAGAACTACCACAGAAGCAGTGTCCTTTTTTTATCTTCTGCTCCTAGTAAGTGCTGTTCTGAGGCTTCACTTGTTGGTGTTTTTTTCAACATCACTGGACAAGTTACAACTCCCATAGCACCTGGGTGCTTTGCAGCATTATAGATACTTATATGTTCACAAAGCTTTCTCATCATCTTACAGATGTTCCAAAAAAAAGCTGGTGATAAAATGAAAAAAAAAAAATGAAGCAATTTTACCATTGAAAGTGGTTGTTCTGAAAATTTAGGGGGGAACCAGGAGGGAAATATTTTCAGAGGGCTACCCAGTTATTGTCTACATAGAGTAAAGAGAGTGAGGTGCATGAAGGAAGGGTGGGCAGGCAAGATGTTGGCAGCAGGTTCCACAGTAATGGTCCACTCTTTCTATTAGCTCCCACTCCCCACATGGGTATCTTATGCTGAATTAAAGATTCCTGGATTTTGGCATTGGTAGTGAAAATAGGTGAAGGACACACCCTTGTTTTCAAGTCAGAGAAATCTGTGTAAAGTGATTGGTTCTCTTGGAACAATAATCACAGAAGATATCTGAATTTCTAATGATGCAAGTTTCTGAGGGTAATTTGAACTGGGAGCTTTTGGGAGTGAGGTAGGGTCCCTCCTGTTGGGGGCAGAATGGGAAAATAATGTTTCTATGAAGTTCATTTCATTTAATTTTTATGATTTAGCCTAGAAAATAAAAATACAATTGCATGAATTATAAAGCTCAGGAAGTCTAGAAAAGTAAACTATCTCTCAGCAATTTTTCATTTTTTATGAACTGTTATTGTGCTAAGAAGAGACACCACACAATAATCCACAAAGAAATAACAGTTTAATTTCCCACTTCCAAATTCTTCCCTCTTTGGAAACAGAAGCTATTTCTGAACAAAAACATCCATTCTGTGATCTTAATAACACATACTTCTGTGGCAGCATGATATTATGAAAATTGCTTTCAGTTTCAGTAGGAGCTGCAATCCTGCAGCACCTCTAGAAATCCATCTGTTTTTTAACCTTAAAAGGAGAAACAAAGTGCCCGCTTCTGAGTTACTGCAAATCAAATATATAGCAGTGAATTAGGTAAAAATCAATATTCTTTAAAGCAAAAAATTTGGGTATCTACATTCTGTAAAAACCCCAAACAAACTCACTTAGTTTTCACTATTTGAGAATAGTAACATGAGTTAAAAACTCTGTTATTAGGGAGGTTTGCGTTCAGAAATGACAGTCCTCCTTTTAATACCCCAGTCATAGAGGAGTATGAGAGGAGGAAAATTACTAAAATTTTTATTTTAGAGAGATGGCAAAGACTATGGTGACCGTTCTATTTTCAGTGGAGAGGAGATTTTAATTATGAAGTTGATGTTAGAATGATGTTATGATTTTAAGTTGTCAGCAGAAGCACATGCTACCAAGAAAGGTAAGGAGCAGACATGTTAGAAGCCTGAAGTTGACCCTATGTATACAGGTTCACTTCCCCCAACACTCTTCACTCTCATCCAAGAAAGAAGCAACTAAAAAAATAAAACAACTATCTGGCATAGGAGCATTTCAGTAATCTTTTCTTGCTGCTGTATAATTCACACTCTTCTTCCAAATATATCCTGAAATATCAGGAATACCCATGAACAAGTCTCCTGAAATAGTTGGGAACTGTCTTTAAAGGTTGTGACACTGTCATGCAGTGACAAAATGGCTGTGCGATGCAGAACCAATCAAAGAGAAATTCTTTGTAGTGCTAACAAAAAAGAACTCGGTCTTCATCTGTTTATGGAGTTATTTCAGATAATTCAGGCACATTCTGAACTAAAAAGTTTAAAAATATTCTGCCAAACTACAGATTAATCCCAGTCTATGATTCCCATAGTCCAGTCACACAACAAGGTTTCGATACCTTGTCACTTAGAACTGGACATATTGCCTTAAAAGATTCACAAAATATCTGCCCCAGTCACTCATATACTTAGTGACTAGTTCAGCAACTACCCCAGTCACTCATACACTTAGTGACTAGTTCAGCATCTACCCATGCCTCAGAAATCAAAAGCAATGGTTCAGTCGCTTGAAATCCCAAAACTCAATCAAGCTGTAACAGCCAATATTGTATCTCGGTCTCAAATATTATTGATTTTTACCTCCAGAGACAAAATTATTGTTAAAAAGAAGAGTAATTACAACTTAAGAGAAAAAATACTTTAGTTTCTCAACCTGATCCTCATTTTCAGCACTCAAACAATAATTCAAGTAATATTTTCTTTCCATATATTTTCATAATTGGATTTGTGTGTCAAGGTTTTGGTATCCAGGGAAGTGGCTATGGGAGTGACTTCTGCAAGAAGATGATAGAAACTTTCACCATGTCCAACAGAGCCAATGCTAGCCATCTCTAAGATGGACCCACTGCTGCCCAAGACTAAGCCCTTCAGTCACAGTGCTAGTGCCTCTGGGATATCATATTTAAGGAGAGTGGAAAACAGTTGCATAATTTCAAAGGCTAGGTTTTGACAGGCTAGAGAGGCGGGCAGAGAAGAATTATCTGGACCCCAACAAATGCAAAGGCAGGGTCCTCACCTAGTGAAGGATATCCCCATGCACCAAGGCAGGCTGGGGCTGACCTGCTGGAAAGCAGCTCTGCAGAGAAGGGCCTGGGTGCCAAGAGCCAGAAGTGCGGCCAAGAAGCCCAAAAGTATCCCGGGGTGCATTAGGAGGAGCATTGCTAGCAGACTGAGGAAAGTTATCTAGTCCTTCTGCTCAGCCCTGGTGAAACCTCGTTTAGAATATTGTGGGCAGTTCTGGGCTCCTCGGCACAAGAGAGAGATGGATTTCCTAGAGTGGGTCCAGCAGAAGGTGACAAAGACAATTAAAGGACTGGAGCATCTCTTATGAGGACAGGCTGGGAGAGTTGGTCCTGTTCAGTCTCTTACAACCTGCATGTCTGAACAGTTATTTTCAGCAGGTTCAAACATTAGCATAAGTTCTTCTAAGCTTAAACTTTGCATACTGAGCATTTAAAAGAAGGCTTTTAGACATTTTGATATTCAATATAGCATTTCATTGGGAAAAAGTCTAATTTGAGGAAAGGTTTTCTTGTTTCTTTCAGTTATGACTTTGTCATAGCAGCCCCTTGTTCTCTGTTTGTTTGTTGGTTTATTGTAAACCAACAGTGAATGGCTGAATAGATGTGTGAAAGCTATTGTCCAGTAAACTGTAATTATAAATGCTATCATTTTAAACAAAGAAACCATATTCTGTATTTGTCTCATAAATATGAAAGTATTTTCTACTAAAGCATCACACATATATTCTAACTAAAGTATGAGAGGAATGAGAATGATTAGCCCAGTTTTGCACTCACTAAATTATTACAATGTACCAGTGTGAGTAGTCCTTCATATTGATACCTATGGTATGAATTTGTCTTTTTAAATTTAAACAAACTAGTGATAGTGTTATCATTTATGCAGCATTCATGGTTTCAAATGCACTACTGTGTTTTGCTTTGTGTAAAAGTGTAACACCAGAGGAACCCTTTGGATGGAGTCCTGATATGCCATTGATTACAGTTTTCTGTAGATCACTTTTGTTAGAGGACACCTAACACAGCTTAATGAACATTAAAGGTGACTGAAAACATCTAAGCTGCAGAAGTTACTGCTGTCTTTAAGAATGGCTCTCAAGCCCACTAAACATCTTTCAGCAGAGTAAGGAGGATGCTTAGATTTTTTTCCTTTAAACTGATACAAAAAGGGCATTAAAAATATTTTGCCTATTTTTCTTGGTCTGTACAAACATTATCAGGTACCTTCCAAGAAAATCTAAAACACTAGTACAGCTTTCTAATTTCAGCTTGAGACTGACAAATGCTTTAAACAATTATTTTCTAATTATAAGATTTTACAAGAATTCTCTTGACAATTTAATTTTGCCCTCTTTTGGTCAAGCTTTGGGTTCAAAACATCTGTAATGTTTGTGAATGGTTAATTTTAAAATTTTGGTAAGCATCCGATTTCAAACATGTTAAAGAAATCTAATACATCTTTCCATATGGTGTACAAATCAGTGGTGATTTCAGTAGGCCAACCACATCTGACCAATATAACTTACATCACTGGAATAAATACTTAAATAGCATTTTACCTATCTGTAGTACACTGATATATTTCATGGAATTGAAAATAAATAGATATACTGTTTTCATTTTTAATTCCTTACCTTTCCTGTGGTAAATAAATATAGGACAATTGTCCTCGTTCTAGGCAGGACAGAGTTAATAATTTTTGCATGGCCAGGACCCTGAGGTTATTCTGTACTTCTTTACCTCATTTGATGGTGATGGGGGCAAGGGGTCTCTTCTGGGTCATGGAGTGTTGTGGAGGGATTGCTGGGTGTTTCTGTGTGAGTCATTTGCCTCTTTCTTGTACCCTCTGTCATTTATATTGTTGCTGTTAACGTTCCTCTTCTTATCTCTTAAGTATTACACTTAAGTATTACTTATCATAATAAGTAAATTGTTCTTATCTCAATCTGAGATAAGACCTTTTCCTTTTGTACCTCCAGTTTTCTTCTCCATTCATCCACAGGGAAGAGGAGAAGGGAGGAGAAGGGGAGAGTGAGAGAGCAGACCATGGTTTGGAATGCTGCAGTGGGAACACTGACTTGGGGAACACCATTCCTAAACCATGACACCGATTAAATAAATAAAATTCTTCATGTTCAGTGGTTTTTTTTGGAGAGAGAAGGAGAGATGTGGGGCTGCTGAAAATTTCTGCCAGTATAGGAATGTACTTGTTTTTCCAGTAGTGTGAGGGACGCAATTTTCTGTCCTGCAATCACACAGTAACCCTCATTAAGAGGTAACACAGCTGTTGATTTGCTAAGAAAACATGAATTAAAAGAATTAAAGGAAATTACCAACTAATGCAACCTGTCTACTAAATTATTAAGATTCATATTTAAATTGCATTTAATGAATAAATGGCAGCAAAGTGTACCAAAACCATTTTTTAATAAAAGACTAAACAAGTTAAACTGGATCAGCAATAAAACCAACTCAAAACACCACATGAAAAAAATCAAACACTATATTGCTATTTATGTAGTGCTCTAAAAATAATTGGTAAAAATTATTCTGATTTCAACACTTTTGCAAATAGAAAGTTACAAGCAGTAAGGTCAACACCAATATAGAGCACCATAATGGTATTTCATAAAATGCAGAGAGTTATTTGAAAAATTGATAAAAAACAGAACTGCTGCATTTCAGCAATATATTAACATGATTTTTTAATAAACAAGTTTTTAAAAAACACATAACTTCTACTACAAGAGAAATGAAAACAAGTAGACACCGGCTCTCTAAGTTCCATGTACAGTTTTCTAATTCATACCCATCCTTTACAGTACCCTCAGTAGTCAAACAGGTGTGCTCAGAACCATGCCTTGACGATCATCAGATCTGTGCTCTTCCAGCTCTGGGGTGAGGGTCTACCTCAAGAATTTTTGCAGAAATCATTTTACTTCATGCTTGGCACTAAATAAGATTATTTTTTTAATCTGTATACCGCATCTACTATGCCAACAGCACAATGATGCCGGATTTCCATCAGCACAAGGCACACAAATTACAATTTTCCTGGAAGTTCATCCAAACATTTTGGTGGTGAAATCAATGGCCCACCCAAGGTGCATCTGTGCCAATGCAGGAAGAAGTTATAAGTGACCTGCTGTGACACTTTGGTACTCACAAATCTGTGGAAATGGGTGGGATTCACTTGAGGGTACTTAGGGAGCTGTCAGAAGAGCTCATCAAGCCATTCTCCATCATTTATAATGGTCCTGGTTAAGCGGGGAAGTCCCAGATGACTGGAGGTCCCACATCACTGGTCAATGTGATGTTCATCTACAATAAGGGCCAGAAGAAGGATCTGGGGAACTACAGATCTGCCAGATTGACCTTGGTGCCAGGGAAGGTTACACAACAGATCATCCTGAGTGCAGTCACATGGCACATACAGAACAACCAACGGATCAGACCCGGCCAGCATGGGTTTAAGAAAGTCAAGTCCTGCTTGACCAGCCTGATCTCCTTTCATGACCAGGTGACCTGCCTAAGGGATGAGAAAAAAACGCTGTGGATGTTGCCTCCCTGGACTTCAGCAAAGTCCTTGGCATTATTTCTCACAGGATTGTCCAGAAAAGCTGTCAGCCCGTGGCTCAGACAGGTGCACTGTTCACTGGGGTAAAAACTGGCTGGATGGCCAGGGCCAGTGGAGGAATTCCACCCAGCTGGCATCCAGCCACTAGCAGTATTCCCCAAGGCTCTATATTCTACCCAGTGCTGCTCAATATACATGGATGATCTGGATAAGGGGATGGAGTGTACCGTCAGTAAGTTCACAGATGACACTAAGCTGGGCAGGAGGGTTGATCTGCAGAAGGGCACAAAGGGTCTGCTGAAGGACCAGGACAGGTTGGATCAACTGGCTGAGGCAGTGTGCTGTTCAATAAAGTGAGATGCCAGGTCCTGCCCTTGCGCTGCAACAACCCCATGCAGTGCTACAGGCTGGGGACAGTGGCTGGGAAACAGCCAAGTGGAAAAGGACCTGGGAGTACTAGTCAACAGTGGCTGAACATGAGCCAGCTGTACCCAGGTGGCCAAGAAGGCCAATGGCATCCTGGCCTATATCAGGAATAGTGTGGCCAGCTGGACCAGGAAAGTGATTTTCCCCAGTTTTTGGCACTGGTGAGGCCACATTTCCAATGCTGTGTTAAGTTTTGGGACCCTCAGTGCAAGAAAGACACTAAAGTGCTGCAAGAATGCACAGAGAAGGGCGGCAAAGCTGGTAAAGGACTTAGAGAATGAATGATAAGAGGAACGGCTGAGGGAGCTGGGGTTGTTTAGAGTGGAAAAAAGGAGGCTCAAGGGTGACCTTATTGCTCTCTACAGCTACCTGAAAGGAGGTTGTAGAAGGGTGGGGGTCAACCTCCCAGGCAATTAACAACAGGACAGAAGTATATATCCTCAGGCTACATCAGGGGAGTTTCAGGTTGAGATCAGGAAGAATTATTTTTATGGAAAGCGTTGTTAAACATTGGAATGAGCTGCCCAGGGAGATGATGGAGTCACCATCCCTGGAAGTGTTGAAGACACAACTGGACTTGGCACTTAGTACTATGATTTAGTTGGTGATGGTGTTCACTCAAAGGCCTGACTTGATCTTGGAAGTCTTTTACGTCCTTAATAATTCTACGCTGATATGTCAAAGAAGTAACTTATAGCCTATAAAAAAAAAAATGAATGGCAAATCAGATATTATTAACCTGCTTTAGTTATAGCTCCATTTTTTGTGCACTTTCATAACACAAAGGAGAAGACAAAGAAACCAAGGGGGCCTAAACACAAATCATGGTTATACTTTACTTGTTTATCTATTTATGTTCTTTGAGGGAAAGTGAGGAAAAGGATGATGACAGGCAAAGCAGGTGCCATTACTCTAGACTGAGAGTGTTGTCAGTTCCAGGAATAGTGCATTTCGTCACCAAAATCCCCAAACAGTCCTGGCAATTCTTACAAAATCTAAATGAGAAAAAATATACTACAGTAAAACTTCTAAAATTCTGGAGGCAAAACATGCTCATTTACATGCCAAAAAAGGGCAAATATCACTAGCCTGCAAAAGACAATGGAAATATAGACTATAATAATTTGCTCTATAATTTACACAGAATAAATAGTCCCTGACCTTACATGATACCTAATTTGATTAACACTATATATTTAAGTGCAATAATTCTGTGATAAAGAGAAAATATTCAACTTCAATATCATGGTGGAAATTAATTCTGTCCTGAGCATGATGTGTTATGTCTTACTCTGCTCCCTGTTTTCTAAACTGTTCGTGTATTCAGACATGATCCAGGATCTGAACAATTCCATTTTTCACTATAGTCAAGGTAATGATATTATTCATTATTATTAGTTTTTTATTCAAATGAAGAAATTCACTTGGACATGTACCTTGTAAAAGAAAGAAAAGGGAAGTCTTTGCCCTATTACTAAATTATTTGCAATAAGATAGGGAAATTTAGATAACCAAATTCTCATCATTTATAACATGTAAATTATATCAAGTTCAATATAATAGTAGAAAAAAATTAAGCATATTGTGCTTATGTCAGCTTTAAGAAAGAAAAATTTGTCCCAGCTAAATTTATTAAAGCAATCTTGGGTCTTCCTAACAAGTCAGACAAAGGAGTATTAGAATATTGCTTAGCCTCCTGAGGGTTTATGCAGGACATTGGACACATTTTTCATATTACTTGGAATCCCTTACTGCTAAAAACTATTTTTAAAATTCCTTCATGCAGTTAGCTTAACATTAAATCCCACATACCTCTAAAACCTTCAGCTATGCCTTCAGATTTCATTGTATCAATATCTAAAGTATGATTATTTCAGACGTTTCTAGTATTTCCCAAAAGATTCATAAAGCCATCCGATTGCAACTATATATGTTTCATCCCATGTCTGTTCTCAGGCTGATCATTTGCCTTTGCCTAACAACCTTGTGGGCTACTACTGATCTGAAAAAACAAGTTCCAGTTTGGCATGTTCTTCCCCTTGGGGTGGCACACACCAGACTCAGTCATAAAACAGCGATCGATCCTTGTTGCCACCTCCCAAATGAAAATAGCACAAGCTCTTATCCAGTAGGTTGCCCCTTGAGTTGTTAAAGATCATCTGCTTGACTAAGCTCTGAAACACAAGTATTCTCACAGTCAATACCATCCCCTTCAAAAGTTGCAGCTACCCACATCCTTTTTCGGCCTTCCAGCCTGACTCATCTCACACCTTGTCCTGCAAGAGCTTTAGATGCTTTCAGAAGTGCTAGAGCAGAAGTTAGGGTTTAATTTGTGAATAAACCACAAATCTGACCTCAGATTCTACTTTGTGCAAGAGCATGCCTGGAAATACAAGCCCATCAGATTTTATTTAATATACATAATGGTTTCATGCCAGATATTTCATTGCTGATTTCTGCTATAGCTCAACTACTGAGACTTCTGTATTGCTGAATACATTAAAGAAGGCCAACAAACTCCCTCCTGTTTCACAGCACCATTTTTACACATGCTTAGGAATAGAAAGGTTTTCTTTCTAGAAACTAGGTTAGAAGTTCACCCAGCCACAAGAAACTTTTTTTTCAGATTTTTCCTCCCTTTACAGTGAAATATTAAACATATTCTCACTGCTTCCCACCTGTTCTCACTAATGAGTCTAGTAATACCATTAGCTTCAGGCTTCGAATTCAAAACAGCGACACTAAACAAATGCCTTGACTTGGCTCACAATCCCCTCTCAGACTAAAGCAACATTGTTTTCAACATCTGCATAAAAAGCAGTAATAATCAAGGAGCTGGTTCTATGAGCTTCACCCAGTTCTAACAAAACTTCAGTACAAAACCTCAGTCCCTTTTACTAGGGCTCCAATAGATTGTTGAAAATCTCAGTTATGTCTCCTGTTCAATGTAAAATAGTTCATGACTCAGTGACCTTTTAAAATAACCCAGAATCAAATGCAATCCTATTTATATATTATCATCAAAACCACTGGCAAATTTCAACTTTGCAAGGCTTAAACATGGAACAAAAAGAATACTGTTGTTAAGGGGATTGTTTTGCCTGTAAGCTTTTGATTATATTCCAGTCAAAGCAGAACTCTCAGTCTACAAATTCATGTAGATAAAATTTGACAAAGGATTTGCATGGACTCTTACAATGTAGGACTGCAGGATTTTGCATATCAGGTTCACAGGGTGTCACAGTGTGACTCATCAGGATTATGTGAAGACAACAGGCTTCCTCATCTGCTGCAGCTGCTCTTTAGAAGTGACAGCCTGACTGAGTCACAGAAGATATTGAAACCACAGCCTGCTTGAAGGAGGACCTAATACTTGGTAGTAACTGGCAGGATGAGTTATTTGGGCGTTTTTGTTATGCTTTTGTGGAGAGCACTGCCTCCTTACATAAGCCAAAGATATTCTAATGCTTTATTTTCTTTAGGGCTTCTGACAGAAGAGACCCTTCATCAAACCAAGAGGCTGTCTGGAACTGAAAGAAAAACCGTTTTTAGCTTTTCTACCTAAACTAATAGCTGAACCTAAAATGTTACTTTGAACTTAAATCATCTAATCATGTAGTACCTTTTACATGAAGAAAAATCCCTTGTCTGAAGATAAGAATAATTTACTTTGAACAAAATCAATACTTTTTTATAGTGAAGCTTTGGCTAAGTTGGATGAGGCATATTTTATTTGCAAAAACTTGACAGATTAGAGCAACTTTACCTGAACTTTTAAACAATCTGAGAAGCACTTTTTCTTTTTTTAAAACACAGCTGAGCAAGCTATTAATTTGAGGCATTTTGTAACTTAACCAGATATGACTTAAAAATCATTGTTAGTGAACCATTGTAATTATGTGGAAACTTGACATCTTACACTCCTAGAAGGGACCATATCCATGAAGTGACTCTTACTATGGCTACGTTATGAAATAATATGGAGGAATATATGTACATCTCTGACCTGAGCAACTGGCACTCAGGACTTGACATTTTCCATGCCTTAAATTATTTAAACTGGACTCAGATCAGCCTAGGTCTGGGGACAAAATGCCCTGGGGAAAAAATGCCCAGGGGTCAAAACCAGGTGCGTTCCTGTGATTCATCTGCCAGTTTATTTTTTCCAGATGGGAAATAAGTCCATGTTCTTGAAATCTATTTCATTACTGTGTCCAAAGTATGGTTCACAGGGATACCTAGAATATTGATTTCTCCCAGTCCTAACTGTAGGTACAGCCACTACTTACTAAAATGATTCAGAGTTTCAGGTATTCTCTCCATTTTCTTTTTCACATAACCCACTAGCATTTCCACACCACTCCCATGAATACTCACTTTTAAATCGGAAAACATCACAGACCTCAGATGGGATATAAATGTTCACTAAGGGGGAATTGTACTTACCTAAAATAAACTTGAATTAAACTTCTGTTAAAAAATGGAAAATATGAGACAGATAGCACCTACATCTTTAATTCAGGCTTTTGTTGGAAAACCTGCTCACAGCTGGGTCTTGAAAGCCATTTTTGAAGCCATTAGAATGTTCTTCTTTCCTGTCTGCCTAGTGGTAGACTGTGCTGTAAATAAATGCTGTGTATGCATTTCTGTTTCTTCTTTCACGAGCATAAAACTTGGCTGATGAATTTTAGTGCAACCTCCCTTTTCACTGAATTGTCCTCCTTTCTGCCTCAAAGCAGCATTTTAGCTCCTTTGTGTGACATGCCTTGGAGAGGTGAAGAAAAGTGGAAATGATGAGGCAGAGACAAGTAAAGGCACTGCTTCTACAGGGAAGTGGGAAACAAGGCTACATTCTCCTTGTAGCTGCCACTCCAGGCAGATGGACCTTTCCCTTTCTTAATGCTAGTTTCTGGTATAAAGCACATACTGCATTGAATATGGAAAAAAAAATAAAAATTTCAATTTGAATTCTTTCTCAGACATGTTGGCATGTATTGACAGCCACAGAGCTGAGCAAAACAATTTCCTAAATGATGTAGATGGGAATATCATCATATATTTAATATTCAGCAGAGTGTTCCTTAATGCACAAAAGAAGAGGACAAAATAAACTGTGATGACATGCAAATAATTGTCTGCCTGCAGGCAGTTATTAAACTAATTCAGTTTCTATTAGGGCCTTAAACTTTCAGCAAGTTTTTACTTAATTTAATTAATGCTCAACAAATAGCCTACAGCTAGGCAAATCACATCCCAGAGCAGCAATGCCAACTGGCATTTATTAATCTATTTGCTGATGCTTACTTAACATCTTTAAAATAATTTTGGTAAAAAAACCATAGTAAACATAACCATCTGTTGTAGCTATTCTGATTTATCAGGAATTTGGATTCAGTGGTCCTATTGAAGTACTTCTTTAAATGACATGTCTTCCAATTGGAAACATCCTGATTCTGCTCTTATACCTGTCCATTGCTAGATATGGTAAAAACCTTATAAAATTATAGAAATCACAAAATTTTGTAGTAGATATATTATATTTATATGATTATTTATTATAATTTCCTAGAAAAACTAGTTTTAAGTTGCTCAAACATTCTTTAGAGTAGGGAGCTTGGTTGGCTTTTGTTTTACATTATTTTCTGCTAAGAAGAAAACCACTTAATTATAAAACTTAACTTTCTCTCAGTTCTTATCATCACTTTTCTGTAATGAATTATTACTCAACGCATACATTTACATGTTGCAACCAACTATATCTTCAATTTTTCCACAATTTCCTGCAGCATCTTTGTTAGCAAGACACATTTATGACCAAGAAATCACAGTGCCAGAGATCATGAAAATCTGCAAGAAGGAAGAGCTAGTATCTGTATTACAAAACCTGCCCTAGCTTAAAAAACCTTTTCTATGTTTGTGGCAATCAAGCAAATAGCTCTACTTAAAGTAAAAGCAAGTTCAGCACTTCAACAAGGTTTTTTTTCCCTTCCTTAACTGATGTATGGCTTACCTTCACTGAGATAAGAGCAGAAAAATTGTGTTCTTGACTCAGCATACACACAGAAATCTATTAGAGAGGGAAGAAAACTGAAATATATTCGTTAGATTTACCTCCTTTAGCCTAACTCTTGCAGTTACAAGCAGTGTGTTGCATTGAATTATTTGGTGAGGAAGTGCTGGTCTGGATTTTGAGACAGTGTACACAAGGTACAGTGCAAAGTACGGAATCTGAAGTTTGGAGATTATATGTAATATATTAAAGAACAGTATTCATAGGCTGAACATCTAAATAGATCAAATCTTTTTGAATTACGTTATTGATATTTGTCTCCAGATACCACCAAAGTTCAACATGTTTCCACTAGTCCTGTCAGTTGAAGTAAGAAACTTTGTGCTTTCATACACTACTTCTATGTGTATCTAAATATATATTTCCATGTGAATTTAATGGTTGAAATCCTTGACAGAAAACAGTGAGACCATAATTAAAGAATATTCTGTGTTCTAGTTATAAAAAAACCACACACAAGTGTGTTACATTCATATTCCTCCCTTTGCAGTTAGCATACTCCTTGTTGAATAAAGTTTTGCCAGCCTTTTTGTGATTTTCTTCAATCATCATAGAATTAAATGGATCCATTTAAACATCTGTTGAACTTACTTTCATAGGGTTATATGTATATATACAGCCATAGGTTTCTTATGCCATAGTTAAGACTTATTTGCTGAGGCTCTTTTGGCAAAATATACTGCTTACAGTAGCAGCTTAGGCAGCTGCACTGTGAATGTTCCGCTGAATAGGATAGCTTCAGTGTGAGGATAGAGGTTTTCCTTTTCTTTCTTTCCTCCCACCCAGGCCCACACTTGCTCTCTTTAACTGTTAGCATTTTGGTGCAGATTGTATCTAGAATGAAGCTATGGCATGAAGAAGCTCCACTGATCTCCAGTGCTACTAACAGTGCCTGTTACTAATATAATGAATGTTAAAATGCTGTTGATATACTATGATTTATCTTTTATTACTTTTCATTTCCTTCATGCAATATAACCCTGTGGTGAGTGCATTCCTACCCAGTAGAGCCACACCAGAAGTCTAAGAGGGACATCTTCTGCACTTTGCGCAGTCCTAAGATTTGATCAGCAGGTCCCAACAGGTTTTGCAACAGCCCAGCTGGATTTCTGGCATGTTTAATCTGAGTCTAATCTGAGGAGTTTTATTTGGTGTTGTGGTTTAATCCCAGCCAGCTGCCCAGCACCGCGCAGTCACTTGCTCACTCCCCCATCAGTGGGAGAGGATTGGAAGGGTAAAAAGTAGAAAACCCATGGATTGATACAAAAACAGTTTAATAGGGAAAACAAAAGCCACGCAGGCAAGCAAAGCCAAACGGGGACTTAATTCACCCCTTCCCATGGGCAAGCAGGTGTTCTGGCATCTCCAGGAGAGCAGGAGCATCATGAATAATAGTTTAAAATTACCCTCGATTTTTGTTTGCTTTCTTGTCACATAAACAAATGAAGTAAGAGCATCTCAGGATCTCTCTTGGCTAAAAAGACGTATGTGAATCAGAAATCTCTTCTTTCTCTTGTTCCCTTTTGTTATGGAAGTCTTTCTTTTGAAAGCACACTTTGCTGCTTGACCTTAAAGACAAGCAAGCATGAATAGACAGTAATCAGAGTTTCTTTGGCATTTACATTATCTGTAATAAATTACCTCCACATTTCAAAACATCCATGGCAACACATTAAATACTAAAAGTTCAAAACATTGGTCCTTTATTTGTTCTGCATGCATAATAACACACAGACACTACTTCAGTTACTTTAACAAATAGTAATGATAGATGGTATCAGTAAAACTGAATATTTCAAGCCTGAAAGGAACACAGTAGCTTGGACACATCTAAAACTGTTGAATTCCAGGGTTGAAAATGGAGAAAGAAACAATCTGCCATTATTTATTTTTAGCAATAGAAATGCTAGTTACAGACATTTTACTGCTTTAAAAGGCACAGAATGCAACAGATATCTCATAGGTCATTATATTCTTAAGGGAGCTGAGAAGAATATACTTAATTGCTACTTGTTAAGTAAAAGATGACAGTAAGAAAGAAGCACTGCACACATTATGCCTCTGGTTAATGAAAGAATTTCAGTACAGGTCTTGGAGAGCCTTTGTGAAAGTTCAGCAGACTGAACTGAGAGCACTTGCAACAACACTATACCATCAGATACCCTAATGAGATATTTGATCAATTAGGTGGAAATTTCAAGAGTATTTTAAAGGAAAAGGGAATAAGTTTTCTAATTGTTCCATCCTCTCCATCATGCCTTTTAAATTCAGAAGTTGCTGTAAGAAGCCAGAAAAGACAAGAAAACCCAAAACCCCAAACAAACAAAAAAAAACCCCAACAAACCAACCAAAAAAAAAAAAAACCCAAAAAACCCAAAATAAAACCAAAACATGAAAAGAGAGATAAAGACAGGATGCTATCAACAAATAGAGCAACTTAATAAGAAGGAATATGTCTTAGAAGAGGAGTAATAAACTGAAAAGCAATGGAGAATAAAACAGATTGGAAAAGCATACCAGGTTTATTTTTAATGGCAACTTGCGTTTTCAACTAAACAAAATTTTCCCAAAAAGTCTACTTTCTGATAAAAGCTTAGCTTTTCCACTGCTAAATCAAGTATTTTACATTGACAATACTCCTTTGGATACCTTATTATTGCAATTTATACTCTCAGAGAGAACAAAACACTCTATGTCATGACTGCCATAATAAACTCTTCTATCAAGGAAAGAGATGATGCTGCTTTGATTTGATTTCAACAAAACCTTATCCCATAAAAGAAAAATGGGAGCATATCTGCTTGAAAATTCCTTCAACATATCAAGGCAGGACTTCCAAATAATAACATTTAATTTTGCTACTGAGTTCTTAATGAAAAGAACTTGGCTTTGAGAGAAGAAAGTTTTGCTGAATAAGACTGTTTGCTTTAGAGAGACTGAGATTATCAAGAAAGCATGCACAAAGTAGGAAACACTGTAAGTAAAACTACAGTCCTCAAAGCTTTCGCCATATTGTTAATAATAATAATAATAATAATAGTAATAGTAATAGTAATAGTACTAATAATAATAATAATAATAATAATAATAATAATAATAATAATAATAATAATGATAATGATAATAATAATAATAGTTGTTGTTGTTATTGTTGTTGTTATATGGCTGCAATGAACTACTATCACAGCTACAAAGAAACTGTACTTAAGGCAGAATGTGGTATCCTTACTGGTGATTTTACTAAAGACCTCAACCAGAGAAAGGAAGAAGTTTCTGTGAAAGATGGTAAGCAGAGAAGGAGAAAAAGAATATACTTTGAAAGTACTTTGAAAGTCAAATCTGGAAGAATTTTAAGATAAAGATCTATTATTCTTTTATTGTTCATCAGAACAATATTGGACTTATTTCAAAGAAAGAAATTTCAGGACCTTGCAACATGATACATCATCTAGGACTTATATTTTTGTTGAAAGACTTATACAATCTTGATATCATTGTTATAGCAACTGAAATTCTAGTTGGTTAGAAGCATTTAGAAGCATTTTAAAAGTGAAACCTTGAAAAGTAAAATGAATACTTCATCAAATGTTGATAGAGAAATACTCGGGTTTATAATTTGAGTTTCATGCTAAGCTCCAAAAATTATTTCATGAAATAGAAGTTCTTTTCACCAATGGAAGTTCTTCTCACTTCTCTTTTTCTCTGCAAAAAGAGAGCACATAACCTGGCTACAGCTTCTGAGCATTCTAACTGTAAAGAGACAGTTCCCAGAGTGAAGCTGTGAATCTGAGAAGACAATGCATTAATTTCCACTCCTTCTGTAATGAGTGGATAGTTATTGATTACAAAGGACCTCCACCTCTTTCTTCTATCTTGCTGTCACAAAGCTGTTCTGAAAGTTGAACTCTCCAGACTGCAGCATTCACCTGTGTCTGAAGGAATGACTGACTGACTGAGCACTAAATCTACAACAGCAAGCTCTGCTTCACTCACAGTGCTATCAGAAAACTGTATTTCCTGGCCTCACCCAGGCCACTGCCTCTCACCTCTTATTGCTACTCATTAAAGGAAGTCTGAATAGATCATGAAGCAGCTCCTGAGTCATCACAGTTTTCTTCTAGACTATGAAGTTTAAATGAAGATTAAATGAGATAAAATCTGTGCTCATTCAGGAACTATTAATGATTTCCCTTGGTTAATGCCTGAAAGCAGAGAAGAAATCTTATATGAGCAGTAGCTGTTTAAACAGGAGGATTTTTATCATTTTTTGCATCTGTAGGAGACCTTTCAAAAAAGCTACCTCAATAAGTATTCTCAGTGACTTCATAGTCCAGTAAGACACAATGTTTTGTACCTTGCTGCCATGTCAGCCCACTTAGCCACCAGTAAACCGACTGGCAATTTTGCTTGTACCTTCCAGATGATTTATTGACTCAAACACTTTGTGTGTTTTTAGAAATAAATGCTATCTACACTGCGGGTATTTCTGAGTTTGTTAAGAATACCAAAAGATCTTTTTCCTCCAGTGTACAATATTACTGTGGTTTTGTGCATGGTTGCAAGCGGAATACAAGATGCAGAATAGAAAAGAACTATGTGAAAAGAAAAGAAAGTACACGAAAAGTAGAGAACTCAGATTGAATTAGGGATATCAGGGCAAGATTTTTTTGTCTGCCTTTATTACAAGAAAGTCAAGTTTAAAAGTGCTTGTATTGCTAGCAGCTCCAGGAAAATGTGCAATTAATATTTTATATTGTCAAATATTATTTATAAAATGCATTCAAGCTTAACATCATACTGCCTTGTAAGTGCTCTATTTGGTTTTCTACAGCTACTAAATTTAAAAAAAATAAAGACTTGATTGAAATTAAAGTATGGCAATACTGTCAAGGCCCACTATATAACAATTTGGAAAAAAAAAAATAGCCAACATGGTTTAACTTTTCCCTTCCCTTCCCTTCCCTTCCCTTCCCTTCCCTTCCCTTCCCTTCCCTTCCCTTCCCTTCGTTCTCTGCTTCATTCCTTATGCACCATACTTTCCCAGATTCTAAGGATCCTGAAAGTGAGAATTAGTTGTGGAAACTTGCCTCCTGCTGACACAGACAGGATTGATCATTATCTGGTTCTCCCAGTTGTAATAATCTCATAAATGCATCTGTTTATGAGAAACTACATTTGTCGATAAGGAAAGATTTTCCTATTTTCCTGGAAGCAGGCAAGGGAAAAAGAAAAACTGAGGGTTTTTTACCAGTAATTAACATATTTGACTATACACTCATTCCTTTATTTCAACCCCAAAGAATATAACTGCTCATGTGACTAGCAAATTGTCCTCAGAGTACTTAGGTACAGATTGTAAATATAACAAAGACCTTCAAAGAGATTGATTTTGAGTTCAAAGTTTAGCACAATAGTATCTCAAAATTATGCTGATTTAACAGATTCATACCATCAGTTCTATAGCTGGATGAATGACCTCGCTAGGGACAATGGTACAGGCCCTGTCTCATAAGGCCCCAGCAGTGCCAGCCCAGGGTTGCTTTGTGGCAACCAGCCCACTAAGGAACACCCACCCTTTGTGTCATTCTGACACTAAAATATTAACTGCTGTTAATATTAACTTTCAGGTTTTTTTTTCCCCTCCATTATCAATGTTATAAAATTTGTGACAATTTTCCAGTACAGTTTAGGAATAATCCAATCTAATTTTCTTGCTCTTTTCAAGGAAATCAGCAGCGGTCACAGAATCTTGGCACTAAATTCTTGGCATCTTCTTGAGCAGTCAAACATACCAGCTAAGAGGTAACATTTCAGAGATGTTTAAGAGGATTTAGTTTAGCAGTTACTACTGGCTTTATCTGCAAGGTGCCTGCATTAACACCTGTTCTGAGTTCTGAACATTTGTCCTTATTAATATTTAGGTTATGTTTTACACTAAGAGCTCCCAGGGTAACTGCTTACATAAAATTGCTGTGAGAAGGCCATACTCCATTTATTTCATCAGACATAACTGGATATGCAGTGTGCATATTCAGAAACTGTATATGCTTTGTAAATTTGCAATAGAATTGGAAGAATGCGTAAGAGTGATATCAACATTGACATAGATTTTTGTTGTATTTTCATGAAGGAGTGTATCTTCAAATTTCTGAGAATATTACCTTATTTTTCTCATCTGGTTTTCAAAACCCCAAGTTAGCATAAACTCAATCCACACAAGTTTATGTGTACTCTGGAGGAATTGAACTACTACCAACAAGGCAGGTAGAATTTTCCTGGCTAAGGAAAACAGCTATTGTTTCTCTTAATTCTAGTGTTTGGGAAGCTTCCCTGTCGGACCATCCAGGAGCCCCTCTGGCAGACACGCTCACGCCAGCTGAGCTGGGACCGAGGGCCCTTCACAGCTGCACAGCCCACAGTCAGTGGCACACCAGGTCTCCTTAATGGCTAGACCCCAGGTGTCCAAGAGCAGAGTCTCAGACATCCAGACCCTTCAGATGATTTAGTCTTGGCTGAATAACAAAATAGCAGCTCTAACTGAATGACTCCAAGGATGGAAACCGAATAAAGGAGCTCCTGGGATTTTATTCTCTTACAGTCTAAGCTTGGGAAATGCTGGGGGTTACTGGCTCCTGCCTGCCTTTAAGTGGCCAGTCACTTGGCCAGGCCACAGCTCCCTGCCATGGCAGTTCGTGGCCCCTTGCCTGGGGCTCCCACCCAGAGCTCAAACTGCAGCTCCACTGCAGCTGCACCCCCAGCTACCTGCGCTATAAGTATTCCTCAACACTTGTCTGTATAGAAATCAAGTACTTAATAATTCATTCTGATTTTTCTAAAACACATGACTCTTTAAAATCCTCATGATGCCATGGTGCCAGGGTTAGAAGGATATGTCTAAACCCACAGAACTTGTTGTGTTGCAAAGTGTAGAGCTGCCAGAGGAAAGCATTTGTGTTGTACTGTCATCAGAAATCGAATTATTTTGAACCTTTTTTGAAGCAATAAACACCATTTATCACCCAAGAAAAACGCACAGGGCTAGCATGATAAAAGTTAAAACAAATTTTTGAAATTGGCATTGGTGAAGTAAATCAGTGTGCTTCAGAGTTAATTATCGCTGTCTTCTAAAACAAGCACTTAGCCAAAATTAAGAGCCCTACATCTTGCTTTTCTACAGAGAAAACAAAAGGATGTGGTGAAACTTATAAAGATCTCCTTTTTTAACAAATGGAGTATCCAAAAACCTGGAACCTAGAAAGATGAAAATATATTGTTGTTACCAAATCCAAGCTCCTTTACATTTGATAGTTTTTCATGTCTACCATTTTTCCTTTCTCAGTCAATGCTGTTGGCAATTCAGACATTTCCCTGATGTATTCCAAGGTGTTTGTCTTTCAACTTCACGAAATAGTTACAAAAACATGAGTCAACAAAAGTGTTGTCAGGTTTTTTTCTTTCTTTTGGAATTCTTCTCTTAGGTGATGATCTCTTCTCTTTGGAAAAGAGTCATCAGGCACTGTTAGTTTGTTACAGATGTGATAAATAAATAAGAGCAATCCGACTTATCTGTAAGTGGTAGTCTTAAATCAAGAGCATTTTCACATGCCATTAAGAAGAAAAACTTGCAATAATGAGAAGATAATGGTATTGGTGGCATTTTCTCAGACTTATTGAGAAGTGCTATCATTGAAGAAAGCTTAAAATACTTAAGCGCTGACTTTCACAGTGATTTTCCCTTGCACCTACATCTCACTAAAAATCTCACTTCTTTTGGCTGGTGGCAGGCACACTGTGCATGTGTAATTATTTACATAATGGAGAGTCTGACAGAACATTAGAATTACCAACATTGTATAAATTATTCAATAATACAGGCAGGAATATTTTACCTGACATGCTGATGTTGTGGATTCCTACAAGGAGATTGTGCAGAGGAAAAGAAAGCCACAGATCAATGTATAGGAGCAAAGATAGGAGTGATTAATACCAGATTAATTCAGCAGGAAACAAAGACAAGCTTTTTGTACAAGAATGAAGAAAAAGCCTATTAATTTTATCTTCACAGTTATTTTGTGTCTTACCATCAGAGCATCTTGATGACTCAGAGACCAATGCATTTATCCTCACAAAACCCCAGAGACAGGTAGACAATGCTTTGAAAGCCATACCTCAGATTTAATGTAGAACATTTATGGCAAAAGCAGAACAGAACTTATATCATTGTGCCTTCCTTAAAAAGACCACCTCTTCTCATCCCTATTTCCACAGATGTATTAAAATACATGGAACTGACTATTTGTTCCCTAACTGATTGACATTAAACTCATTATTTATTTTCCTTGTACAAGTACATAAGTGGCATGTGAACAAGTGAAATAGCTTTGAATTCTGGAAAAATTTTCTTTTTTCTTCTATGTCTTTAGAGACAGCTATGATAGTAATAACATAAAAACCTTTGTACAGACTTTTTTCTCTAAAAAACACTTTAAATGAGAAATCTGATATGCTGTTCTAGCCTTGAGAAAATAAATAACTGCAAAGTTTCATGGGTACCAACTTCACTGTCAGACTTGTTATTGGAAAAAAGAGTGTTTGAATAGACTTGCAATGTGGAATGATTTGTGTCCTCCTTGTGAAATTGTTCAGCATTGGCAAACTTACCACAAATGCAGCTTCTCACCTGCTGGAGATGGATCAGTTAATTGATGGTGTTCAGATTGTTCAGTGTGAATGTTCAGTGTGAATGTTCCCATTCTCTTTCTAGGTGTCAAGTCCAAGGCACCTATAGCTATGGAGTTAAACACTATGGAGACAAAATATAGCTGCTGTTTCCAACAGAGGCTTCCATTGCAGCATCAGGACCTGATCCAGCAATGGCTACATACCTGAAAACTGAGTGCATATAAGCTAGCACCCCCTAATTGTTTATTTTTTTTAAAAAACCTCTGCAATAATGTACACCAATGACTGTATGAATAACTCTGTGAGAGTACAGTAATGAGTCAGTTGGTAGACAGCATGTTCATAGAACGTCCGCATCATGTGCAATGACAATGGTGGTAAACGAGGAGAAAGGCAGCAGGGATATCAAGCAAGCTACTTGCTAACAAAAACTTATTGGAGTACAAGGCTATTAGATAAAAAGAAGAGAATGGTGTAACCTGTTGACTACAGTCTTCCCTGTTAATCATCTAAAATATAATAATTATAGGGGATACTTGCTCCACAGTGGAAAGAAAAACAACAAACACCACAAAACCAAGAAACCAATATTTACTACACTATCCCTAAAAACAAGTAAACCAGCAAATTGAACCCTCCAAGCACTATCTTATATTCAAAACTTCTTTGGTTTGGAATGAAAAGGAGCCAGAAGAAATATCAAAGATCATACAGTCAGGGGAAAAAATCACCATCTGAAACCAAATCAGCTCTCGAATTTACTTTTTAATTAATGGTCACAAAACAATGCACAAGACAAAGTTTGGACATGTTCATATTCTCTAAACATTAGCAGAAGCACTTCAGTCACTCTGTGTATAAGTTTGAATTCACAGCTGTCTCAAAGCATGTGGAGTGATTTCAGCCCATCTTTACAAATATTTTCTAAGGCACATCATGCTGAACTGCATCGCCCACTGTATGAACTTCCCAGTCTAAGGGTTTCACACATTAAAAAGTGTATGGTTTTATTATGCTCTGATGAAATAATGCTTTCTCTTTGAGGTAAAACACTTCACATTCTAGCTTCAGTTCTAATGCATACAGGAAGATCCTTTTGAGGGCTTCTAGTTTCCTAGTTCTTTGTGCTTTCAAAGAGCCAGAAAGAGATTGCTGTTTGGCAGAAATTCTTATATATGGGGCTTGCATATAGGAATAGGTATGGTTGTAAATTAGACACAGTATTACAATTAATTTCTGTTTTCAAGTAGAAAATCCAGTTCTGGTATCATGCATGTCCATCCAATAAAAGCTATAGTTTGTTTGAAACATAGCAAAGCTGGGACAATTACTATGATGGGTTTTTTTCAGAAAAAAACCTGCTATGTACAAGAAAACTGACAAGAGCTAAAGCCAGGTAAGCTACACAATGTGCAATTAGATTAAGATTATAACTGTATAAATTTTTTTAACTTTTTCATTACAGAGTGACTAAAACGTGATGAAATCTGCTCATCAGATTAACTGACATGATAGTTATTAATATATTATCTCATTCAGAACTAGAAAAAGCACAAATCTGATGCAGTAAATCTACAGACTCAGAACTTTAAGTGGAGGTTAAATTCAAATTTCTCAATGCAAATCCTTTTTGTGCTCTCAGCCATGTGTCAGAGCTAAAATCAGAAGTCCAAACGTCACACAGATGGAAATGTCAATGCTTCAGTTCATCTCTACTTACAACAGAATAAATGAATTTGATATTAAAAGACATGAGATGCTTTAAATATCATATTTCACATTAATATGTACTCCTCACCTTTACATCAGAGTGTACTTTTCATTCTTGTTTATGAATCATTGGAAATATTAGTAATTCACCGAACAGAAAGAGAGGAAAACCCAACAAAAACCACCTCAATGACAATGGAGATCATCAACTGAGAATTTTACTAGCTATCTCAATTTTTGCTTTGATTCACTCATCCCACCAAAATTATTTGATCAAGACTCCACAGTTCTTTCAAAAAGGCATTTTTTCTCAACTTATTCAAGTGAACAGGAAGAAATTTAGAACAAAATTATTTTCTAGTCCTGACTGTTTATGCACAGGTTTGGATTTAACAAAGTCTTAATATCATGAAAAAAATATCATGAACCTCTTTCAGTAAGAACAATGATGATCATTGGGTTAGACAGGAGCTTTTGCATTTCTTCATACTTCTTGTGAGAGACAAACATCTGTGAACATTCTCCCTCTTAAAAATCTTTAAAATTCAAATGATAGTAGTGTTATAGCACATCAAACTGAAGCGACTTAATACTTTTGGACTTCTAAAAGACAAAAATACATCAAAAACGGTGAAAGTAAAATTTACCTTGCAGTAGAAACTGTATTTCTTTATATTTCTGCACGGACAATTTAATTTATTTACTTATGAAATTTTATGTACATAAGAAAACCAGATCATTGGGAGTATGAAGCTCATATTAACTGTGTAATTTCTGCCGGGTTCCAATTACGGACCTACAACTTCTCTACAAATCAAAGAGTCTGAGGCCTTTGAACCCAAATATGTCCATAACCCTGTAAAAAGAATTGAAAGGATAGAATTGTTTATTATTATATAACTCCATTGGTTAAGAAGGACATTGTGTGGTTTCAGTGACTCTGAGAGGATAAAAGTGGAAGTAGATAGGATTGCAAGTCTACATTAGGACACAAAAATTTTGGAGGCATCCATATACATACGTGTGTGTGTGTGTGTGTGTGTGTGTGTGTGTGTGTGTGTGTG
>JANIJU010003056.1:75781956-76212639 GCA_025504685.1 Leucosticte australis | reverse complement strand
GTGTGTGTGTGTGTGTGTGTGTGTGTGTGTGTGTGTGTGTGTGGTATTCACACATATCTACATGAATTTAAAAATGAAAATCACATTTGCTTTCTAATGTTGAAGAAAATCCATCTCCCCCAATAGACCCCTGTTTCTTTATAGTATCTGTCCTGGAATGGAATTTTTTTCTATTGAAGACAAGGAGGAAGTGTTTTATACCTGTGAGAAAAGTTCAGAGGAAAAGATGAAACACAAGCAAAAAAACATCAGTCGCCACAAGCTCAACCATTGCTCTCTGTTCATTCTAGGTAGACTCTAATGACAACATCTTGACTTGCTACCAACAGAAATTGTCAACCTACTCTTCTTCTGAGGGAGCCCTTATTTGCCTTCTGTTCCCCTTTATACTTTCAATATCTGAATGTGGTAGTGAAAATAGCAGGACAGTGATGTTTAAGATTCACAGAAATACTTCATATTTACCTGGCTACTGTGGAAATGATAGAAATTATCATACAATTAAAATAGGTCGCTGAACAATTAATTAATAATAAAGACCAAAAAACCACATTTGAAAGTTGTGTTTGAATTTTGCAACACATAGGGAATGTTTCATTAAAAAGTTCACAGACTATTTCACTAGTTCATGAGCTCTGTAAATAAAAAAAAAAAAGAAATCCTTTAGAAAAAAGTAGAAAAATTTTTTTTTTAAGACATTCAAACAGTTCATCTTTGTGCTATGTGGTTCAGGGGACTTCCGACCTGAAAGGTTATGAAATGAATGCTTGCCTTTTTTACATAGTTCTCCTTGTAGTTCTGTATTTCCCCTTTCACATTTAAGCTTTTAGTACATCTGGTGTAAAGATTAATAGGGGAAGCTGTGAAAACAGTAGTCAAAGGATTAAATACCTCTTACTGGATTTAGTCTTAATCAGTATTTTCTAATTAATATTTTGCTATCCTTGTTGACATCATAAGCATCTACCCTTGCCACTCCTTGGCTAAATGGTTTCTGATTCTCCTGTTTCCAGAAACAAATTAACACAATTAAATATGAAAGGTTGCTATCAAATTAGATATGTTAGTTGAAGATAGGAGCAATCTGACAGATGGAGCAAGTGACTCACTGAAAGTCCCTGCCCCAGTTTTCTCAGTAACACAAAGTTTAGAGTTTTTCTCTGAATTTCTCAACCCTATTTTTGTCCTAAACTCAATTTATCTTTCAGGTTTCTACCAAATAACTTCCAAATCTCCTTCAGTCTCCCCAGTAGCTCAGAACATACTCACAACAGATAATAATGTAGCCAATTACCGGATGGAAACTTTTTCTATTTATAAGTCGCTGAGACAAATTTCTGAGGAGCTCCAGTCATGCCCCCTATCTAGAAAAGGCCAGATGCTCACAGTGGGTGCTGGATGATTATCTTGTTTCAAAGACCTCACCTCTATACAGACTTCCCTGGACTTTTGCAATAGAACATAGTAATATTCAAGTCTACTTTCTGTTTTCACAGCCATTATCAAGTTTTCTTACAGGTTTTATTCTTTCCTTGTCATTTCCATGCTTCACCTGGAGAATCTTGTTTTTAAAATGTAAAGTCACAAATATATAGCTGCATCAATGGATGTTCTTTTAGGGAGGATGCTGGAATAACACAAAAAAACCTGTACTCCCATCCTTTCAAAGTTTTATATTTGGATTTCTGTTTCTTGTTAAACAACTGTGCTGAAATGTATATGGAAACAAAGGAGATGTAATCAAAAGTTGCTGCCTAACATTGCAAAAGAAGTTTGATTTATTGATGTTACTTTCTTTTTGTTTATTTGATACAAAACAGAGTAAATAATTTAAAATAAAGAGTTAGTTGCTATTTGCCAAAAATTATTTAATATTACTCTTTCATGGTCTTTTACATAAAAAAATATAATTTTAAATGTAAACATTTAGATCTGCTGTTTAGTCTTAAGATCCTTCACACAGAACTTGTGAACTTAAAACCTGTATAGGTCAAGCATTTAATATAAAGCAAGCAAAATAATTTTTACTTAACAGGAGATAGACTATTTGACAGAAAAAAACACTAATTCAGTTAAAAAAGA
Organism: Leucosticte australis; assembly: GCA_025504685.1. NCBI lineage: Eukaryota > Metazoa > Chordata > Aves > Passeriformes > Fringillidae > Leucosticte > Leucosticte australis. The sequence continues at coordinate 76,210,557 of JANIJU010003056.1, read as the reverse complement.
TCAACTTACCCGATGCAGGAGACCAATTCTGCATCACTGTGCTCTAAGTTACAGCAAAGAATAACTTAGATAAGGAAGCAGGTTACTGGAAAAATTAATGCTGTTTGATATATGGATTCAGTTGTCTGCAAAGAGAGCACTGGCTAGCAAGTGTTTACACCCACGTTTGTTGTCTTAATATTATTTTTAAGGTTGAGCTTACTGGCCACATGAAATATATTCAAAATTCTTTAATCGTTTGGAATTTTTACCTCACAATTACTCTCTTAGTGTTCTGAGCATCAAGTTAACTAAATGACACGATGCTATTTTCAAAGAGCAGTTTTGGCCAAGTGCTTCTCCCATTTGTTAAGAAGCTACCATTCCTACCTGCTAAGCAAGTTAACATCCCCAGTTCCAATTTTTAATTTAGATTGGATATTAGGAAGAAATTCTTTATTGTGAGGGTGCTGAGGCCCTGGAACAGTTTACCCAGAGATACTGTGGATACCTTGTCCCTGGAAGTGTTCAAAGCCAGGCTGGATGGGTCTTTGAACTGCTTGGTCTGGTAGAAGGTGTCCCCTACCCACAGAGACGCCTCAGGTTTTAAATTTTAAGTTTTTCAGATTCTGTGCTGCTGTGTGTAATTCTGAGCTTCATATTAGAGGATAGTAGGCTCTCTTCACAGGGTAGGTAGACAAAACAATTCCTTCTCTATCTGGGAACCAAGGAGAAATGATCCAAATCTCAGGCCCAAGAGCATTAACAACAATGGACTGAAGAGAGAAAAGCAAGAAGGATGGGGCTTCATAACCTAGAGCTATAACTGGACAATTAACTCCAATATGCAAATGGACCAGAACCTATAAAAGTGTGCGACCCTGTGACCGGCCGTGCATTTTGTGACCATTTTGGATTCATGCTGGGTGTGGCCCTGGCTGGGCTCTTGCGCTGCCCAAGGTGTAACCATTGAGGCCTTTTAATAAATACCTATTTTAGTCTTTAACTCTGTCTAGCCTCTGTTCTTGGCCAGCCTTCACAAGGCATCAATAGCAGGAAAATGGGGAATAGGTGATATTTAAGGTCCCTTCTAGCACAAACCATTCTTGGATTCTTTGTATTATTGATGGTAGCCAACTTTTGCCTCTTTGAATCATCCCAAGCAGGGTATAGTTAAGTATCTTTTTATTCCTCTAATTGTTATAATAATAAATTATATTCAATAAAAGAAGAAAGTAGTTACAGAATATTTCAACATAGTTTTAGTGACTTATGAAAATCAGTGTGACATAGCCAATCTAAAAGCTTCAGAATTTTAGGGGTTTTTTAAAATATGACTGCTTAGAGATATATAGGACTCTGCCAACAGTATCTCAACAGAATTTAAAAGAACTGGCAGCCCAAAGGCTAGCTCCCAAGCTGCTTGTTAAAAAAGGCATTTGCTAAACTAAATTCTCATTCTTCTCTCCTACCTTTGTTCTCCTTGACAGATCCTCCTCAGCCTCAAGATGATCCCAAAACAGTTATGATCAGGATGTATTTTCCTTGATCTTACTCTCCCATACCTGTGCCAGACCCCTATGACTGGCCCTTCAAGTTTGCATTTCACAAGGTGCCCTTACAGGCAATGGCTATGCAAGGTTTTTAGTTTGTTATCAGTAAATACTTTATAGTTAAGTCTATTAAATTTATGATGATTTGATTAACTTTGGGTGTGATTCGTGTGACATTCATCATAAATGCTGTATGAAGAGAATTTTGCAGGTTTCTAAATACACATTACTGAGAGTAGCTTTATACTTCCATTTCAAAAAAAAAAAAATTGCCAGCTTAACAAAGAGAAATTTTGCCTTGGCTGACACTTTACTACTGGACTGAAATGAAAGGAAAAGTCTCTTTTGTAAAGAACAAGCTCATTATTGAGGAAGTGGTTGGAGGTAGGAGAGTTCAGCTTAACTAAGGATCAAAACCAAATTCAGAAAAGCTGACAGAGAGGAAATGATGTTTCTGTAGTGCCTTAATGGTTGCCTTCTTTTTTTTGAAAAAAAGTAACAGCAGTGATCACTTGAAACGTGAGTCTAATACAGAGTTAAATAATGTGTCTAGTGCAAATGGAGTTATTTGCATTTGACTCTGTAAGGAAAAAATCTTTTTTTAGGATTCCCAAAAATTTCCAAAAGTGACTGCTGATATCTGAGAGTCTTTATGTTGGTCAGAAATATTTTTTTTGTATAAGCAGAAAAATAATTAAAAAAAAAGCAGATAAGAAAATGGGAGACTAAAACTCTCAGTTTTGTGGCAAAGAGAATATAAAATCTCTTTAATTATGTCAATACAGTCATCTAAGTTGAATGCAAAGTAGAGGTACATAAAATATTCCATATACTTTTTACTATTATGGTCATTAATGTTCCAAGCTTAATGCATACTTCATTATCTAGAAATTCATGTCATTTGCATTTTAATAGGATTTTATCTGGTTTTGCTACATCTTTTCTTTGCCTATAATATTCAACAGCTAAAGATAGTGAATAAAGATTATAGAATTCAAATATACTCACTTGAGTAACTTAGATTTCTTTCTTCTTGTTAGTTAAAACATATTCTGACAAAGCAAAATCAACATGACATGATACTCATACAGGCAATTGATCTGCAAAATTAATTTTCCAAACTTTAATGCAATATTCATTATTTATATTAGTGACTTAAAATGTGTTTTCCTGGGAGTACACCCTACAGAAAAGAAATTTCTTTTTCTCATTTATAAGTTATTTGTGTACAAAGAGTACGCAACAATCACACAATATCTTAAAGAATTTACATATTTTTAATAGACCTCAAGCACACCATCAAATGCATTCATTAATTTCTGCTTTGTAAAAAAGGGGTATAAGCAGCCTTGCATTTTTTAATATCATCATTCACTTTTCTACTGAGAAGAAATCTATTTGAAGAAAATTAACGCTTTAAACAGAACTTTATTTTTCTATACTCTGATCTATTTCAAGATATTTCCTGTAATTCTTAAACCAGTATTTACTCTTCTAAATCTACAGCACCTATTCCTGATAATATCAGTAATCTGAGTTACAAAAAAAATACAAAATCTGCACTTTTTACCTCTGGGCATCGAATTCTATAATTACAAGAGCTATCTCTGTATAGGATTATTTTTATCTTTAAAAAAATCTGAAGGGAATGTACACTGTTACATCAAAAATATGTTTCATTAATAAAAGATTATTATCTTAAAACTATAATCTCTATTTTTATCTGATATCTTCTGTACAATTATGCAGTAGCTCTCATTGCAGATATAACTTCATAGCAATGCTGAAGATGTTTTTTAATAGGGCAAATATATCTGTTGCCACTGTTTAAAATTAATGACCTTTCTTATCTAGCTATGGCTCTTCATGGAAAAGAGGCATCAAGGGCATTACACATTAGGGGAGTTATTGTACTCTTTAAAAGGTTATATTATTGCAGCACTGCACCATATATATACAGTCAACATTAGTTATTGCTACCATAAACTTGTCAGACACAATTTTTCATTAAAAAAATCCTGAATACATATGAAGAAAATCAACCATTGAAAATTAAGAATTATACAAAAGGTACCTTATTGTTTTCTATTTTTTTTTTTCACCTGTGTTGAGTGAACATTAGAAGGACTTTTCATTTTCTCTTATATCAAAGCAATGTTGTGACAATTCATTTCACACATTTCTTGGTGGGTTCTCCAATATTTTTCCCCTTTCTTAAGGAAGCATACTAGTGTCTTGCATATGAAATGAAAGCTTATATTTGGGTGAATAATTTGAAAGTGAAGGAATATATCTCTTCTCTAACTGTAGCTTTCAGTCTTGTGTCAGCTTCCTATGTATTTTGGAAATCGATTTTTTAATCAAACACGATAAACCAGCATCTTTGTAATTCTGTAAAACTAATGATCTTCCTGTATTTGTTGTTAATGCATTGGTAACTGTGAAAATAGCAAAACCTAATTCATGAAAGAATGAAAAAGGAATAATGCAGTACATTTCAGACCATTATTTTCTGTGCAATGCTTCTAAACAACTTTCCTAATATGCTTGCTTCTAGGTTTTCTACCTCAAACATCTTTAACATAGATAAAAATAATAAAGCTACCAAAAAATCTGCAGATAAATTGCACATAAACTCTTTATCTGTTTGTCTATTCTGTTTTTAAAATGCAGGTATATCTATATTATTCAAGGTTTTTGTTTTTAGACCTTGGCACAAGATGCAGACATTTTCTTTGCTTACCTTCCTAGTTTCACAGTCAGCATGGTGGCAACACTGCCTCCCTTTTAAGGACACAGTAGACCATATTTGGGGTTCAAATCAGTGATATTAACACTGATTCAGGACTAACCAAAGGTTTAATAATTTTCTTATGGAAACTGGACAGAACATTAAAGTGGAGCTTTTGAGCTATTGCACAACAGGAAAAAAAAAGATTCCTGATATAAAAAATAATAAATTATTATTGTTAATCATAATAATTATCATACCAGAACTTTTAAAAGCAGATGCAAAAAAGGAGCAGGCAAAGCCTCTCTTTTATCTAAATATTAGCCTTTGTTAGAGCACACCATGAAATATGTGAGGTTATTACCCTTTCTCAAAGAAAAGATTTGTCTAAAAATCAATTCTATGACCTGAAATGGCTAATTCTAGAAATAGCTCATTTGCAAAGCATTTTGAACAATAGAATGACATTTATTCTAAAATGTTCTTAGATAAAATTTGAGAAACTTGAGACCATAATGTATCTGGGAGGTAGCAGAACTACCCTGAATGGGAAAAAACCTGGAAATATTTGGACAGATTTTGACTATCAAATGTCACACCACTTTCCAGGTCTGTTTATGCCAATTTTTTGCAATACTAAGGTACAACAATATTATATGAATTTGAAAGTGAGTTTTGAATTTTAGCTACTTCTTCTAGCTGGTTTTGAATGGCAGAATTCCTCACTGGAAAAAGCCAAAAAAAAGAATGAAGCAAAATCATCCAGAAAGGCATGTTTGACTAGATCATGGGGATTTTTGGCTGTAACTTCTAATTGAAATGCTAAAATTGGAAATTTTTTATTGTACTTCTTGACAGCAGTGAGCATCATTAGAACAATCCTCAACACTCAATCTGTTGGTTTCACAAAATAATTGCCTGAGAAAGCTCAATTTGACAACACATGCTGCATGGTGTTTTATGTCAAACCTTGTTCTTCACAGAACTTAAAAGTGAAGACAATTGCCAGTTAACTCAGAACAACTTTCTGAAGCTCACAGATAATGGTATTAAAATGTTTTTCTTGATATGTCTATTTAATAGGAAGTAAGCAGCATGACTGTTCTGAGGAACATTCTGTTTCTGCAATAAATGGGTTTTTCGGTACTTCTATGCGGTTCTTAGATCCTTATTCTTTTTTCAAGTCATAGCATGGAAATCTTGCCCATGGGCAAGTCCAAATATGTTTACATGAATTTAAGTCTAAACTTTAAACATGATCTTTCTATGTTATGTGCTTGTTTACTGTTTATGATGCATCAATTTACTTATATATATGCTCCTAATTAACAATGATTCTGAGCTTTCTACCTCATCACTAAGGAGACAGGACTGGAAAAGGAATTGATTATACTGTGGTGTTAGACTTTGGAAATTTACTTTATTTGTGCTCTCACTCACAGCATTTTCTTTTAAAAATAGCAGTATGAAAGCGAGTAAAACCATAGACAATGGGATAAGCCATTTGTAAAGCTTTGTGCAGGAAAATTATCCAGATTTAGGTGGAAACTGGTCAGATTAGTAGAAAAATATTTGTTAACTAACTACAGCCACAGTAAATCACTTAAAAGTAGGTAGTTAATGGAGGATAGTCAACTCAATATGATGCTCTGTGATAGCAATTCTGTTTCTAGAGTTGCAAAGCCTGATCTTTCAAAGTGGGTTAAGAGAACAGTAAGATCCCTTCAAGAACGAGAGAGCAGCTGACAATTACAGCTGAGGATTGCTTTGCTTTCCTGGGGCCTCATTCAGATTTTACAGTTCTCTTGCTCTCTTAGTTGCTTTCCCTTCCTGTTGACTGGAACTGACTGAAGCAGTTGGTGTGTTAAAGAAACAATTAATGCATGAGAACATATGCTGTGTGCATGAACCAAACCTGTGCAGAGCCCCACACTGCTTTAGCTCCTTGTCATCCCCAGCATGGCTGTGGCAGGGGGAGCACTGACCTGTGCAGACAGCTGTACTTCCAGAGAGCAACCAAAATGGGGCTGAAGGGCAGCTGTGAAGTTGTTCTGAGAAGATGCCAGGACAAGGGAGTATCCCTGGGCAGCACAGCACTTTGGAGCCCTCCCAGGGACAACAATTATAATTCCATCTGCCTGACCCACCTTCCCCTCTACTGCTTGTGAAATATGTCAGCATCTATGTTTAAGTATGATCACTAACAAAAGACTTCTTTCTGGAGTCTTGAGTTTCTTCCCACCACTTTTTCAGCACAGCTTCTTTCCACTCTTACATGCTTTTGCCTTTCTTCTTTGAGGTGTGCAATCAAAGCAGCAATTCTGTATTTTCTTCTGCAGGCAGCTGTAGGGATAAGGAGAGCCCCAGTCTCCAGCTGTGAGCCATCCCTTATGATTTGTGACCCACAGGTTCACAGCAGGGATTTAAATCTTGATCTTCCTATAACCCTGAAAATAAGACAGTCAATGCTATAGTTATGTTGGCTTTTTTTATGTGTGTTTATTTGTACTTTTCCTCTTGTGGTTCTTCTCAATGTCAAGAGAAATTGACTGCTCACAGATCATAGTCACCTAGGTTTATGAACTTGCACAGTGTTGTGCAAGGATAAATTTATTTGATTTAACTGTAGTCTTTCTTCTCTTTTTCTCAGAGTATTCCTGTCACAGACATAGATCTTGATGCTGCATTTGTAAGGCACTGAAGAGCATAATTTATCTTTATTTTTTGAAATCATATGCATACTGAATAAATAACACAAAACTGCTTAAAGTTAAATTAATACAGTCATATGTAGAAATCTAGCACATGAGCAAAATGAGATTTAGAGGTTTGTTACAAATATAGTTAATAAATTTGATTATCATTGCTTTAGAAAGAAAAGAGAACACCATCAGAAATAAGATGTAACCCAGAAAGCTTTGATTTTATTTTTAAATATAAATCACCTAGTAAGAATTTTAGTAGGTGTAGTTCAGCTAATAATTTATCAGATTTTTTTGGAAATTTTTCCTTGAAGGAACTAGAAATACATTACTTATAAATTCCTTTCTGTGCTATTCAAGTGGTAAATTTAAGATATCCTGACAACAACTCAAAACCATGAACATTGTGAATACTCTTATATCTGATAAAAATACAGAAATTGTTAAGGAGAAAGCAAAACTTTGTCTACTTAATTGCTTCTTCAATCTTTATTAGCTTTCTTATCCTATAGGAAAGCTGAGATTATTCAGAAGGGATAAGGTTTACCAACAAAATCATCAAGAATCATGCATGTGATTTCTCCTCTCTTTAATTCCTATGCTTCAGTGTAAAGAGATGACACACATAAATTAGGCTGCACCACATATCTATGAGAGTCAAATTCTTGGAAGTCTTGCCATATTTGTTTTTGAAGATATTCTTAAGTGAGCTAAAGCTTTAAAAAGGTGCTATTTTCTTTCTATCCATACTTCTTTTTGAAGGTGATAACATTTCAGTCTCATGAAAAAGTACTGCCACAGCAATTTACCACATTTTGGGTCCTTTATGATCAGCAAGAGAGGATGCAGTGTGCAGCTTTGTCTTGGTCTTTCTGGATCATGTCAGCATAGTCAAAAGTTCACAAAAGCACCTAGCAACCTTCACAAAATCAAGCACTTTATCAACAAGCAATAATATATTAAGCCAATACACGGGCATCTTTTTGGTAATGAAAAGTAGAATATTTACCTTGAAGAATGCTAGATTAATATAACAGATTTTGGGTAAGAGAAAAAAGGTTAAAATTAATCATTTATTTCCATGATAATGCAAATTCAGGTTGCACTTAATTCACATGTGAATGAGAACACATATTATTGTCTCTTTTTGGACTTATACTGACACCTGTATTAAAATCTAAAATCCTTCAATTATTGCAATCTTGTATTTACATGTAAACTTTCTGTGGCACTTTCTGGAAATACATATGCAGCATTTTTTTTTTGTAAAAATGGATCTGTGAAATTGCTCTTGCCCTTGCTACTCATGTATCAAGAATCTCCACATGTTTCTCACTTGTACTACTGACCTTCATGAGTAAAATAAACATTAGAAAAGCAATAACATTGCCTTCTTTCAGTTCCGCCTTAAAATTCATTTCTTGCCACACCTGAAAGATATGGCAGTAAATGCTCCATTGATTTAAAAAGCATTTGTCCAATAACCCACCCACTTAACTTGTATATTTACTGCATGAAACTCTCTATGTTATTCTGTGGTATTCATTTAACAATGAGTACTTCTCTTAAGTAATTTGTTGTCCATCTCAGAAATTTTTTCTGTTCACATTTCCTAGCACACTGGAAACCTCATTCCTAAAGTCCTGATAAGTATATTTTAGCATTATCACAGATCAAATAATGATCAGAAATCAATTTATTAAAATTAAGGGCTTAAATAAGGGATACAGTGGTATACAGTTATTGTACGCTCCAGAGTGTAAATTTCAAATATTGCCCTCATCTACAAAAGGACTTAGTGACCTACTTGCATAAAAAAGGGAGAAAACACCCAAACATATTAGTGCTCTGTGCCAATCATATAGAAAATAGGTAATATATCCCTTTTTGTTTGCTTAAGAAGTCCAGGATTTTAATTTCTTGTCTATGCTTTAAGTTTAATTACAGTACACATTTCTCTGATCTGAATCCTTGTCATTAATAATGTTTATTAGCATATTTAGGATTTTATCCTCTTAATCAATATCAAAAACTCTGTGTACAAATGAATATCACCCCAGATACCAATCTGTGCATTTGTAATCACATTTTTTCCTGTAAGATTCATTTATGAAGATGTCATTGTAAATCCTTCCTTCAGCTATACTATAAATACTCCCTTCCAATAGTTTGGCTTAAGCATATAATATCTGCCTGCAAAAATTATGGAGTGCCAGTAAGAAAAAGAAACCCCTGCTGCTCACTTCATATGCATATATATGTACATATATATATGTATATATATACACATGTCCATGTGTTTGCTCATGCAACCCCAGCCCCAAAACAACCCAATAATATAATAAATATTAGAAAGTAATTCAAATAACTGGGATATTATTTTCTTCAGTTAGGCCACAACATTTTTGAGCATTCAGACATCTGATAAAATAAGGCAGTCTTACAGAAAATAAAGATACCACCATGTTACATGAGGAATTGACATATATGCTTTGCTCTTTTCTTCAGTTAGCTAACAGTAGCTGTTATTTGGGGTTTTAGATCAGAATGGACTTTATAAAGTAAATGTTGCCTGTAGCAGAGGGAGACAAGGGTAGTTTCTACAACTGCATTGATGATCACTGATGATCTATTGGACAAGGAAGGAGAAGAAAGGGGATTTTTAGAACTATAGACTTCCTCCCTTATAAATTCCAGCACAGTATCAATAGCTCCATATATGATAGTCCAGATGATCTGTTTTATACAGATTCTGAATTCAGTTGGCCTTAGCTGGAGATACTGCCTTGTATTTCCCTGGACTGAACTTGAACTGTTCTGAATAATGAACCAGGACTTTTACAAAAGAATCCTAGAATACCATAAAAATGCCATAGGCCACCCAGAAGTAACAGATAAAAGAAAGAGAAAAAAGCATCACTTTTCATAAGTCTTTGCAATGTTGAAGATCTGACAAGTAACATGTCCAGAATTCTCAATGCCGCTGTTACTTCAATTCCATTTTTTTTTAAACACTTTTCATTACACAGAAATCAAGACACATTTTTGTCTTTTATCTCTTTAGCAGAAGAAAAAAAAATCAGCTCGAACTCCTGAGAAATAGATAGAAGCTCCTTTACTGGAGGCCAAGACACCCAGATCAAGATCTGTTTCTAAAAACTGAGTCACTTGTTTGTCAGATCAGTAATAGAATTCTCAGAGACTCATTTTTTTTCTTTCTTTTTCTCATATAATTTTCACAGTATGAGTTAAAAGACTTTAATAAATCTAAGGTACAAAAAGGCTTATAATGAACCTGTCAAGGGGCTTGCCTGTAATTTGCCTGAAAGTATATTTCCTGAGAATGTGATTCTGTCTTTATATAATTCTTCCTGAAATGCCCAGTGCAGAACCCTGAAAATGGATGTTGACAATTTTGAATACTATCCACTGGTAGTTGCTATCCAAATATGATGCCTGAAATGCCTTGGAATAAAGATCAAGTGTAAATCAACTTCATCCTGCAGAGAAAAGTAATTTGATTTCTTTTCTGAAAAAAAATCCTTTCTTCTGAAATGGTTGAACCTAGCAATGTATAAATGCATCTTTCTAATTGTTAATAAGCTTTTAATACAGTTTAAGTACTACTGTTCAACGTAATGCCACCATTGTTTACTGATACTGTTTCAATACTAACACAAATACTGTATCCCACAATACATTTTACATAGACAATATCCAGCTAGTGTATGGATCTGTGATTATTCTGCACTACCTCTTTCAGTTCAGCACTTTGTTCAGCACACTTTGTTCTGAGAGTTTCTGGGGATGAGTAAGGCTGGTGCTTCTCTCCCTAATATTCTCTGCAGGGAGTAGAATAATGGGAAGATGATCTGGTTTAGTGCAGCAGTCTTTACATTTTGTAAATCCCAAATTATACTCACCAAGGAAGAGAACATGGCTGTTTGCCCTTGAAAGCAGTAGAGGAATGATTTGTCTTGTTTGCTCTTGTTTCTAAAAGAGTAAAATAATACAATACTTACTGTGTAGAAATTCTCTCTTCACAGGATGCAGTGGAATTTAAGTTATGTTTAATCCAAGGACAGAGTCACCAAACCTAGTCCATACTTAAATGTCATCAATTTAACACAGCTTCATAGGTGTTCTCAGCAATATTCATATATTTTCATCATGTAATATGTTTCCTTCTATGCTAAGTTTTTCTTGATTTCATGAAGAGACACTTTTCGAAATATTTTTTGATGGCTAAAAGGCTAAACACCTTTTTTGAAGGCTAAAAGGCTAAAGACCTTTTATGAAATCACTGCTATTGAAAAATTATTGCCTCATCTTTTGTAGTCTAGACACTGAGCAGTTTGAAGCAATCCAATGGCTATAATGTAACTATCTTCTTTTATTACTATTACAACCGAGATTTCATTTAGTATCATATGGAATAGCAGAATTTAAGATTATGACTAATAATGCACTAATAAAAAAAAAAAGCTTACATGAGAAATCAAAATTATATGGTTTATCTGATCTGATCCAGAGCAGAATTTTCCAATATTTGGTGAGCATTTTTATCTCATCTCCTTATTCATAAACATGTATGAAGAATCATAGAAGCACATAATATATTGATTTCTGCAATTACATTTACTTTGGTATTCATATACTAGTATATTCATTTTTCATGTTCCTTGCTGGGCTCCTGGAAAGTGATCCAGCATTAATTAGAAAGCATCTGCACCAACAGGTGAAATGTTTCTAAATGATATATTCTCTGCTTACTTTTCTCCCTGTAATATCAAATGTTTGTCAACCAGTAATACAAACCACCCAAAATCTGTCTGGACATTAATGATTGAACCACTGGAAAAGTTATACTCTTTCATAATAAGAGGCTTGATGGATCTCTCTATTCAGACAAAATATCAAACACTATTTCTGAACACTGAACCAACTCTGCTGGGGTTGGAAGAGGCCTGAGAATACTTGGAAAAAGATTTAGAACTTCTAGTGCTTTAAGAAAATAGATTGTTTTAAGGAACCACCAGAGGTATTTTCAAAAATAGTTTATTTATTTATTTATTTACTAAAGATAAGTAGTTGTGAAAGTTTATTTCTCAGGCACCATCTTGCAAGTTAAAGAAAGTCACAGGACTACAAATATGACCTCTCTAAAGGACACTTGTGAGGAGCCAATTCAGTTTTGTTATCCTCAGCAATGGTTGTCAGAGCCACATTGGGGAGAGGTTGCACATGTGCCATGTCCAGGAGGCAGCCAGGAGAAGATGGAGAAAAGCCTTATTTCTGGGGGACTTTGCCTGGCCACCAGTTCATGTCTCACAGGGGACAGGCAGTCAGCAGGGGAACCCAAAGGCACTGTACCCCAGAGACACTCTCCAGTCAGATGGCAGTAGGTCTCTGCCAATGGACTGTGCTGGGACATCGGACTGGGCTGATGGTCTCCTGTCAGCAGGCACACTTTGGGAGGGGCTGGGGCATAAACAGTAACTGCACCCCAAGCTCCAGGGGCTGCTCTGTCCTTTGCCTTTTGACTCTTTGTGGGGCTTTTCAAACTTGCTTTTGGAGTCCTGCCTTTTGGGTCTCCTGCCCTCGCTGCCTTCTGCTTGCCCTTGCGTCCATCCTGCCTTCCTGAGACCCTGACCAGTGCCCTGCCTGCTTCGTCCCAGTATCCCTGTCCCTGAGTCCAACCCTGCCTGCCTCTGAGCCTGACCACAGCCCATCCTCCAGGATCCTGGCCCTCCTGCCTGCTCCCCCCTCCCCTCGTGTCCAACTACTGCAGGAACATTGCCAGGCAGGCACCATGCACAGCCTCGGGACATCGACAGCACTCCCTGACCTCCGTGGCTAATGCCATTTTTTCCCTCTGTCTCCCCTCTCCCTCTCTCCCTCTCTCCCTCACATTTTTATTCCTCTTGCTCCATCTTCTCTAGCCCTCTTTAGTAGAGTAACTCCTTTTATTTTGTCCTTTTGTTATCAATAATCCGTTCTCAGATATAACGTTTCCCTCATTTGGCTTAATTTTGTTCCTGACCATCCATCGTTTTCCTCACATTTCCCAAAATTGGAATGCAACATTACACTGGGCATTGATGCAATTTTTCAGCTGGAAGTTTTTGTCTCTTGTGTTGAAGGATATTTTAAAAAATGCAGTGAAACAATAGGAAAAGAAAAGGCTTAAACCCTCTTATCCACCCAATAGAAGGCAGCCACACTTGTCTTCCCAGCTAGCCCTCTGCTGATCAGAAGAAGGGCCTGACAGACACTTCTGCACACAGATCTTTTTTATTAATTATGGTCTTTGCTGAGATAATGTCACTATTTCCTTTTCCTGATCCAAATAAAAATGATTGGCGAATCTTTCTCACCATAATCTCAACTTAAAAAGAGCAATTAGACAAGTGCAAGTTCACAGGGACTGGCCTGTCTGCTTCCTCCCACCGACTGATACAAAGATTTCTATCCATTTCTAGAAAGTGGTAGTACCCTAGCTATTTGACTTTTTTTTTTTTTTGAGCCCCACTACCATTGCTGAGAGCTACTATCGCCATTCCTTTAATATTTTATAAAGTATACCTTAATAATTTATAGCTGAGTAATTCACCAAACTACTAATTATAGGTGATTGAAATGATAACACAGAAAAGCTTACAGTTTTGGGGTATTTAAGATAGTTGTACCAAGAACATTTGTTTCATGTTTTCTGACATTGTACTGGAAATAACAATCTGCCTTATTTACAAGTCTTTCCAGTTATCAAAGGCAAGGGATTTTTTTTTTCCTTAGACAACATGTATGCTTAATTTGAGAAACCAATGAATGCTCTTGTATCCCATCCATTTGCTGAAGATTAAAATTTTCTGAAAGTCCATAGTTCTTATAAAGCATTAAGAATACACATAATCATCTTCTAGTTTATTTTGAAAGCTCAGATCTTGGAAGTCTTTTCAGAATGTATATTTTCCTCTTTCCATGACAGCTGCTTCAAAATTTTTATTGTCCCAAAAGAAACAAAACTGCCTGGATTTTCAGTCCTAATCTTATCACTTTGGGGCATGTGGAACAATCTGTTGCTTATTGTTCAGCACTAGCTAGTGGGATTTAGAAGGGATTGGAAAGATCTGTAAAGATGTTCACACATCCAAACCGATGGATTACTTGCACAAATATTGCAATGCTATAGTTCTTTATCCACAGGCAAATTAAACAAGCATCAAGTAGATCAATATCACTTGGTGTCCAGTTCTGGGCTTCCCAATTTGGGAAAGATGTTGAGATGCTCAAACACATCCAGAGAAGGGCAACAAGAGTGGTGAAGGGCGTGGAACACAAGCCCTGTGAAAAACAGCTGAGGGAGCTGGGATTGTTTAGCCTAGAGAAGAAGAGGCTCAGGAGACCTTATACTCTCTAAAACTACCTAAAAGGAGGTTTTAGCCTGGGTTGTGGTTGGTCTCTTCTCCCAGGTAACCAGTGACAGAACGAGAGATCACAGACTTAAACTGCACCAGGGGAGGTTTAGGCTGGAGATTAGGAATAAATTCCATCACAGAGTAAGAATAATTGGACCCTGGAATGGGCTGCCCAGGAAGGTGGTGGAGTCCCCACCCATGGAAGTTTTTAAAAAAATGACTGGATGTGGTATTCAGTGCCAGGGTTTAGTTGATGATGTGGTGTTAGGTTATAGGTTTTACTTGATGACCTCAAAAATCTTTTCCAACCTAGTTTAAGTCCATGATTCTGTGATCACAACTTAGCCCAATCAAAAATATGGAATTTAACTCACTGAATTTTAATTAATACTTTTAATTAATACTCTTTCCCTTTGTAATGTGAGAAGCACCAAGAACAGCAGAAGCAGAACCCTATTGACAAGGGCCACTGCACAAGTCACATCCTCGGGTGGGTTAGTACAAGAACTAGAACTCTCACAAAGGCTTCTTACCTTTTAGCACACACATGATTTGAAAACCTGAATACAGAAGTGTGTCATCATCATCATGTGGAAGCTGTGGATAGTGAACTGATTAATGATAGCATTGATACTGAAGCGTTTACTTTTCAAATGGAACTTTTTTATGAATGGAACTTTTTAACTTCAAAATGAGGAGTGGTGGCAATATTGTTACTGATCAGGCATCATGAAAGTTGTAGAAGAGTAGATAAGCAGTCTCTATTCAGAACTCCTGTAAAAAAGTCACCACTGTTTCTGTGAAGAACACTGTGCCAGAAGAAGAGTCATAATTTCATTTGAGACAAAGAGCTAACCATACCTTGGGCAGATAAGATAGCAAACGTTTTCATCACTTTTTTGTGGTGAGCCCACTGGAGCAAACATGTAAATTAAGACACAGCGAAACACACTTTGCTTAAAAAACACAGATAAGACCACTGCCTCAACTGGGAATCTAGGAAAAAATGCATTTGCACAAAAGAGAATTACAAAAATAAAGAAAAATTGCTGTGCATTTTTAACATCTAGTTCCTATATTGTCTTTGTATTTTTGATGCAATATGACTGTGGATATAGAAAGAACAAAGGGAGATATCTGCTAATGTGAATATCACACATCATCACAAGTGGTTTGCTTTTAAACCGTATTTGACCAAAGAGGGAGGGAGAAGAAACATCATCTTCAAGGAAGATAAATCACGTCTCAATCCAAGGCATGAGAGAAGTGAGGCTGCTGCCGCTCCATGTCCACAGGTTTCAACTAGCAGCACAGCTTGCATGAATACAGATATAAACAATGGCTTCATTCTGCTCTCATCTCTGTGCAAACATGAAAAACTTCACCGGTTAAAATCTATTGATGTACAATGAGGATCCCTCCAACAGCTGGGCTGAGTCTTCCTGGGTCCTGCACTCCAGTCTCCCGAGCTGTGCTGGCCCTGGGCATAAAAAATCCCACTCTGTTGCTGATATGGATTCTTGTACACACACAGGCACACATAAATACTCACCTAGACCTGCCAGGGACTCCCCTGGTACCATACCTGAGCCCTTCAGCTCTCAGCCTTAGAGGCACACAAGTGCTCTCTCACACACACACAGATGAGTTCTTATGTAACCTAAAACATTGGATCATGCAAATATTTTTTAAGCAGCAGGGAATATGAAAATAAGACTTTTGGTTTTTTAGTTTTCTTTTAATTTGGTGTAAAGCACCAAAGAAGATTCCTGGGAAATCAGATAAAGCATAACATTAAAGAAGTGGGAGACAGAAAGAAAGTGCTTTCTGTAAAAATAAAGTTTTAAAAAGCAGAAAAATGTTGAGACTTCAATTTAAAATAACATATGCACAATGTATTTGCATGTTAAAATAGTTTATGCAAATCTGGGCCAGTTATCATGTTCCTGACAGGTTTTTAATGTGAGATTAGCTCAACAGCAATTCTTTGTACTGTTACATTATTTTTGCTATTTGTTCAGTTCTTTTATAAAAAACTTGTCAGTTCCATTTCTCTAATATTTATGATTTTTAATTAGGTCACAGAAATCATTGGTGTCTTTCAATAATGCATTTTCCCTAGAGCTTTCAATACAAAGATAAAAACTTTACTTGCAAGGTTCCAACAATACCCAATTATACTATTCAAACTCTAAACTATAAATTCTTTTCAAAGTCAGGAGAACTTTGATTTAGTCATTTCTGTTCTATATCACTCTTGATTGTTTAGGCAGCTAAATAGCTACAAAGTTTTCAGAGAAGACATTATGCAAGTTAACCTTTTTCTTTCACCTTTGTAGGATGACCTTTCACTGATTGTTCATATGTCTGCTAATTGTGGCATTCCTAAGTGGTGAAAAGGTGACACCTGATTTGTGTCGGGTACTGTATAGAAGTAAATGTTGCATGAGTACTGTCTTCTTGTTGCTGTCTTAGAAATTCAAGTACCTTCCATAGTAAAATATGCATTCACTATAATGCAGCATAAATCCTCATCAGTTGTCTATCACTAATTAAATGTTTATTCTTTTAATTAGACCTGAAAGACATTTTTATTTTTAAAGATTTAGTGATCATCCCAGAATAGCCGATCTTACATTTAATTTCCCTTGCATTGTAAATAGACCTGGAAATTTAGAAAAACAATGCATTGAACTCACACTTTAGGCCATTTAAGCTGGATTTGCCATACAAAAAACCTCCATAAACACTAGGGTTCATGTGATAAAAATACAAAGCATGCTGCAACTTTCATCAGGGACTTCACCCAAGGACTTTTCTTCCTCAGAGTGCATCTTCCACCTCAAGATTTGTTGCTCCTCATCACCATGTCAAAAAAGACTGAAAGACATTTTGAAAAAATCCTAGCAAACCCTAATTGTTTGGGAGTACATCTGACAGGCTGATTTTTTTTTTTATTTAATATTAGTGTGAATTTATTAGTTATTTCAGAGAACAATGTTAAAGGAAATCAGAAGATTTTTTTTTACTAAGTTTTCTGAATTTTTGGAGGGAGAAAACTCCATTGACATCTGTTGTCATTAAAAATCATAACATCAGTAAACATAAAAAAGGACTTTTGAAATTATAAACTTAAATTTTCTTCTCAGTCTTGGCCCTACTTAAACTCAGAAACTAGGTTTATTTATATTTAATGTCATTTTGAGCTGATGCTACAGTTTATGGTTGATCCAGGATGCTTATCTAAGAGCAGGCATCCATCTGTCCTGTGTTGCTGAGGATAGCTTTGGAAGCTGAAGGAGAACAAATGCAGTATTAGAAAGGAAAGAAGCAGAGAAATACAAATTAGGCTTGGATATGGGTATGGGTTTGAAGGCCAAAAAAGAACAGGAGTGTTTCATGGGGGCATTATCTCTCTGTAAATTCCCCTTTCTCAGGGAAATCCTGAGGAGCTTGGAGTGACAGTAACACAGAAAAAAAGAATTATCACCTTAATAAGCTCATTTGTTGTACTCTTTCTAAATATGCAGCCCCAGCTATTCTCCAGCAACTACAGGAGAGAGTCAAGGATTTGCTGGGTAGGGATTCATTAGGGTCTTACTGCTCTGGCCAGTGGCCATCCTTGTGGTTCAGACACTGGCCCCTGGGTTTGGCCTCAGCCCTGCTTGGCTGCTTGGAGAAGCCAAGGAAAGGACATGTACCCTTCACATATGGGTTTCAAGCAGCCTCTCCCAGTCCGTAGGACAAAACGGGATCATACTTGAAGAGATAGAGAAGAAGCATTCATGTCTGTCAGAGTATAGCTCTGTTCAGAAGATGCTCTGCCCTGCTCTTCTGATCAAATGCTGTGAAATCTGCTAGCAAAGCTTTGCTTTTCAAACTGCTCTCGTTCTAGTCTCCCTAAAAGCTAAACACTTTTTATCTGGTTCCTTATTAGACCAAGTATCAACATTCTGCATGGAGCCAAAGATATAGCATTGCTAGTATCCTGTTAAGTATCGATGTAATGTTACGAAAAGAAAACTAAGAAAACTGTTCTCTCAGTGAGGTTTTTAGAAAAAAAGCTTAGGAAATGGCACACGAATTCTTTGTTCTGGAGCATTCACCACCCAGGGGGAAAGAAATGCAAGATTTAAGATCCTGTATATTCTTAATTCAGAGACTTATTAGATTTGCATATTGATTCAGTCTTAATTATATGATTGCGATGGTCTTTTCCCCTGTGTTTAGCTCTGTGTGCTGGCAGGATAATGGTTAGTTACCAAACAGCTGTTCAATATTTTGTTTTGGTCTTGTGCATTTTGTTGATCTATACTGTATTTATTGCACAGTTTTCAACCTCTTTATAAACTCAGAAATATTTATTTACCTCTGGGGTTTTGCAAAAAACTAATCATTACACTATATTTAAGTGTTTCACAGGTATGAAACATTTTCACAATATCCCTGTGAGATGAAGGGCTGGTATTTATTATGCCACAGTTATAGATGGGGACAGACAACTTAAAATAAAAAAGTCTGCTTTTTCCTGGAGACCTGTCTGAGACACTTGGCACGTGGTCTCCCAAACTGCTCTTCCTTTTCAGCCCACTTTACACCTTCAAAGCATAACCCCACTGGCCTGTCCATATGTCAAACACCCTCCTGATCCCGTCAGTAGCTGACTTCTACAGGAGCTATACCCCTAGTTGCTTGCCATCCCTAACTCCCAGGCTTTGGTTTGTTGTTTTTTCTAAATTTTATTAATATATATACAAATCTCATGTAGTCATATATCTCATATATCTTTCCCTCTCACCTTTGTGTCATTTTTATTGCCCTTCTTCTTAATTTCTGTGTTAGTATTCGTGAGTTAGAGGACTCTAAAATAATCTGATATTTCTCATGCTTACATCTATTAGGAAGTGCATTTAATTTCATTCATTAAAATCTCTCATTAACTATATTA
Source organism: Leucosticte australis (assembly GCA_025504685.1). NCBI lineage: Eukaryota > Metazoa > Chordata > Aves > Passeriformes > Fringillidae > Leucosticte > Leucosticte australis. The sequence continues at coordinate 76,191,226 of JANIJU010003056.1, read as the reverse complement.
GTTGTTTTTTTTCTCTAGCCAATGTATCAATAGAGTAAAATATATATCTACTCTGCTGTCTTTTGCTAATTTTTTTTCCTGCTGAAGCTTTCTAGATCACTTCTTTCTCAATTTCTACTTATACCGTATGTTTCCCTACCCATAAAAATACAATGAAAATTGAATGATATCTGTTGCAATGTGTTGCATACTCATTCCCCTTTTAGTCTTACTGTAAAAATATTTAATTGATCAATTAAGGCAAACAGCCCTAAACTATTCGCAAAATTGCATATACATTTGTCATCTCTGTGAAAAAACCCCAACAGTAACAAGAAGGTTTTGAGGTTATGCAAACTTTTGAAAAAAATGTATTTTTCTTGGTTATACAAGATTTGGCAAACTCCAGGTGGATAAATATTTATAGCTAGATATTTACTGTTTTTAAATGCGAACAATACAGCCAGCACCTGAGTAAACCACTGAAATCATTGCATTTTAGACTAACATTCTAATCATAATAATGGCATTTGTAGGATATTACCGGTAATTAAAGTTGAACATGTGGAAAAATGCAAATAGATCTGGTCTGTTTTTTGAAGATTCATTGTCTTAAATAAGCCTGCTGTCTCAAGTCATAATCCAAACAAGTTTTCCTGTCATAGATATTTTGCAAGATGGATTTTTAGATATAGTGTAAGATGCCAGAATGTTTCATGGGGCTTTTAGGATGTATAAAACTGATTCTGTTGCATTTCAGGCAGGGTTTTTTTCTAGCAGTTCTTTACAGACCAGAAGAAGTTTTAAATCCTAATGTTCTAGTCTCCATAGGTTAACTACTGTGTGTGACACATACTCGTGCGCTCATTGCAAAAACCTGTCAAACACAATGATGGAGTTTTCTTCAGCCTTTTCACGAGTGTATTTGACTACAGAATGTGTATGCCGTGATGAAACAGTCCTTGTTTTTGATGTGACAGTGTGATCCCATATCCTTTCTCTCAGTATGCCCTGCAGCTCTAGAGCTCTGTTTTTTCCTCATATCACCAGCAGACTTGTCAGCAGAACCGTGTGAATACCAAATACACATGGCAACACTGGAATCTCAGCGCAGTCCTGACAATGGCAAATGAAAGAATAACAGCAATTGATTCATGGCAGGCACTGGATTTTCAGACAATATTCATGGTCAAATTTTGGAAAATGCATTAACTTTCAAAAATTTCTCAGCGTTTTCTGATTATTTTACTAGCCCTAGTTAGCATCAGGATAATTGCTTTGAACTCAGTCACCTTAGAGATGTTAAAAATTTCAGAGAATTCAATAATTTGTGCAACTGGGAGAACCAGAGAAATAATAAAACCCCTGTAATATGGAAATATACTGTTTTAAAAGGAAAGAAAACTAATAAAATCAGAAATGGTAATTTTATTCAACATTCTTGAAATACTTTTTTCTCTGTGAGAACTGTTATCTGACATCTAAACAAATAACTCTTACATCCCTTTATGAAAACTACTTGTACTCAGATATATAGTGACCTTTTTAGTAGATTTGTACACATATTATTAAAGAGATAAACATCTTTATCCACAGATTACAGATTAATAGTGAGATACAATAAGTTCCCTTCTTTTTTTAAGACCCATATCCCAGCCTTTAAATATACTTGTGAAAGAAATTGTTCAACTAGTAATATTTGTTTAAAACACATTCCATATGCAAATTGCCTCAAAAGCAGATATCTGGCTTCCAGTGCATATTTTTGCAAGAGCACCTATATTAATGGCAGCATCTAACAATCATTATAGGAAGTACTAAAGACAAATATATACCTGCAACCTTTAAAGGATTCTTTGGATTTCACTTCAAAAATACTGTTGTTGACATGTTAATTATCTATTTCTATGAAAACTGGGTTATCTTTCAGTTTCTGGCACTTTTTAAGTTCTTTAATTTTTTCTTACCTCATCTTCCTATTATATCTTCTTTTTTTTGAGAAAATAAATATAGCAGGATCACAAAAAAATTAGCCCAGCAAAGACATAAAGAGCAACATTTCCTGAAATGGGATGGATTATTTTATATTGCATATATATACCCATAGTTCAGCCATTCAATTAATTTTCCTTTTTTGCAGCCACTTGTAGCCTTTTTGGGAATGGCAGACCGTGACTTGATACTTCTCTACTGATAAAAGGCAGAGATTATAACAATAAAATATTAAATACACATGTAATATTAATTAAAGAAAAATAATAATACTTTAAAATATATTGATATCAGATTTAAATAATCTAACATCCAAGAATTCCGTCAACCAACAAATCTATATCACTAAAGCCTCATTCATGCCATTTTTCATGATCTGTGCTGGTGAGCAAGTTGAAAGTGAACCAGAATTAGCCAATTTTATTGTATACTTTAGAATCATTCCACATTGATGTTAATTATTGCATCTACTTTGAAAGGTTTTCATCCGCTAGAAATTTCTGAATTGGAGAGGTCTGTAAACCACTTTTGCACTCTTCAACTCCAATTCCCTTTTACCAGTAGTGAGAAGGTTTCACTATGACTTGATGAGAAGCCAGGGAGACTCCAATGGTGAGGAGTTTATGTACATTGATAAAATGAGTTCTGGAGTCTCCTGCCTGATAACTGTGATCCATCTGCAGAGCTACACCTGAACAATGTGTGGACTAGTGGTCACAGTACAAGAGAGCATTTTTTTGAGTTAGCAAATCCATTGGATCTGTTTCTGCACACAGTGCCTTGCATGACCTGGGAGGTACATTCAGGCTGTTCCTGGAGCTGTGCTCAGTCTCAAGGCTTGGATAACTGGTCAGCTGGACAGTCTCAGGGCATAAACATTCTAGCAGAAAAGGCAAGGGTATGCACTTAAACAGAGGCATAGCTTGTTTTTTGCCTCTGGAGAGTAAGGAAGGCAGCTGAGAAATAAAAGTGTGATGAAACACATTCAGCAGCTGGCATGGAGCTAAAGTCTGCTCAGTGTCAAGAATATTTCTGGTATTAATAGTGCATGTCATTTATGTGTGCATTTACCAATGTCCTGACAAATTCTACTACCAGTGTTGACTAATGAAAAAATAATTAATATATTTAAAATTTGCATATTAATCATGTGTAGGAAATAGCAAGTAAATGTTGCTCTAATAAATTGTTTGATTTGTCTTTTTTAACACTTTCATACAGCTGACTTTGGTCTGACTACACATACAGATAACAGCTGGTTTTCTGGTTGCAAGCTCAGCAGCTGGAATATAAACTCTACCCATATTGTGTGCTTTCAAAAGCAGGCTTCAGAGTTAATAAGTTGGCAAGAAGGTGAGAACAAATGTGAGACTGCCAAAAGGTGTAATATTCACTATCATACCCCTAGACAACCTACCAAGCAGTAACATGCCTGACATTAAATCACCATTACTGTCAGTATTATTAGGTTTAAATCTGTTTGCCTAAAAGATCTCTCTGTTAAATAGCTTTCATACTATTATGCATCCTGATGAAGTGGAGTCTCTTCCTCCAGAGACAGAGTCTGAATTTCTGTCTTTTTTTCAGATCCTATCCTTGCAACAGTCTTGATCTCGCAGCTCAGAATTAAGGTAGGGCATCACATCTTACACTCTCTTATTTCTCTCTCTGTTGGGAATAAAAGCGACTTGTTTCACCCAAAGGTTTGACTATTTTTATACATATGTTTGTGCACATAATTTGGTGCTTCACAGAAAACTTGACTTTAAAATTTAAAGCAATAGTAAATAGATCCCAGGAAAACACTGCCCACTCTCCAATTTATATGTCCATATCTTCTATATATTATACCCAAATATTTGCAATAAAACATTTGATATTGTTTAACTCTTTTCAAAAAAAATAATGGTAACTGTATCAGAGAGGCAGAAAGAAAAAAAGAACCTGCTCTAAAGTTCCATAATGTTTCTATGTATTTTGTTGCTACCTTAACATTTAAAAGAGATGGGGTCAGATAATATCTGCAGTGGAACACATGCAACAGTAGGAAGAAGGATCTTTAAAAATTTTAATTCTACATTACTTACAAGAACTATTATCAATTAGACTTCACAATGGCTAGAGAGATTAGGAGCCCCTAATGCAGATGCAACACATGATCTTACTGACTTAAGTGAGTCTGCACCAATATGTTGAATAAAACAATTTAACACCATTAAAAAGAAACTATGTAGTAATTAAAACATGATAGGTGGCTAAACTTTTCTGCACACTTCCTGGATTGCATTGAGCAAGTCATCTGGCCTACCTCTAAAAAGAAAAGTACTGTGAACTTTTAGAAATTATAACATTGCCAAAAGTTAGGAAGATTTGTATATAGACAACTGTTAAGTAAAAGAAAAAAAATTCTACTGCTGAATCAAAAAACCATTAGGATGTACCATTTTAGTCCAGAAAAACATTCCTTCTCAATCTATTTGCCAATTAACTAGTAAATTAAAGAAAATTAAAAATGCTAATCCTTCAACTAGATATAGAATTAAGTTTTTCTTTATTTTCTAGAGTTATAGTCAATCCATAACATTACTAGTGGAGAAACTAAGTTGGTATTCTGTTTAAATGGACTCAGAGTTTTTAATTTCTTAGCAAATGTATTTCATTATCAACTATTAATTTACACAGACACTTTGGATTTGATTAATTGCAATAATAATGGTTATTATTCACATGAAGGTGATGTGATTTTGATGTCGTTTGAAGTTCTCTTTTGTTTTTGTTAAAATTTATTTTGGAGGGAATATCATAGTTTCTATGATTTCCCCCTTTTTAGCATTCAATGGAAAACTATTTGTTCACATGTCTTAGAGATCTATGGCACAGTTGAACAATATTTGCGCTCCTGATGTTTCCAGTGTGTGAATGCTACATTGATGTTTATGAAAAAAACCTGCCTGATATTTGCTTGACAGCATGAGTCTACCTTCCGTGACACTTTTGACAAAATAGCCTTTCTTAAGGCTTTTATTTTGGAAATGACATCAGAGTGTATCCAAAATAATTCAATATAATTGAAATAGCAAACACATGGACTAATGCTCCATGCATTCTCTGAGCCAATGAGAAATCTGCTGACAAAGTAAGACTGACATTAGCAAACTTAGTTAATTCACTACGTTGTCCTCAGGGAGTAATATTGATCCAAGCATAGTCAAGTGGATTGAGAGAGAAAGTAGTTACAGCAGTAGGCAGAGATTTCCTGACATCTCAAGACAATGAATATTCTTGCTGTAATGTTTGTCTGACATAAAGGTCTTAACTTCTGCTCACATTTCAATCATTATTCTTCTGACTGGTTCTTTTCCTCTGCCTATGTGGTCTACTGGCTGAAATATTGCATAGATATTACATTAGTGTGAATCTGGACAAATGCCACACTTTACACAGGGACTGTCCACTGTAGACCCATTACTGTAGGGAGGAGGAACACAATTTGTATAGGCATAGAGTTGGTATAGGAGCCATTCCTCACAGAATGATCTGCAGCAGTCTCAAAGTACAGGTACAGGGTGAGCAGAACCAGTCTGCTCATAGCAGTCAGGTGTATCCAAGAGTCTACGTCACCAGGCATGTCCATCCCAATGGGACAGTTTGAGTCAAGCCAGGAATCTGAGTCAGCAAGTCAGGGTCAGGATGTGCAGATCTAGAGAAGAAAATTCTTTTTTTTGTGGGTAGTGGTGAAGCGTCACGCTGTGACTTTGCTCTTCTTTGCTTGTTTTGAGCATCAAGACCATAACTCTGCACTGAAAGTAGAAGAAAGAGCCATGGGAAATAAAATCTTGCATCTATATTACCTTTTGACAACCTTCTTTGAGGTACACTTGCCCTACCTTCTGCCCAGGGACAAATTCTTCATTTCCAAGACCCTGAGCAGCAATCCAAAACCCCTGCAGTTGAAAAGTAGAGAAAAACCTTCCATCTGGTGAGATAGTTCCCAGTCTGACATCTTCACAGGACCTGTTTATGCTACAGTCTTGTGTTATCCTGCTCTTAAGCCCACAGGATGTCAGAAACAAATTTTGGCCTTGCATTGAGTGCATAAAAAAATACTGCATCGCCTGTTGTCAGCTCACACTTGACAGATCTGAGCTTTTTGCTTGTTAGTGGGAAACTTGTCTTCAGCTTCTACTATTAGAAACCTGCAACCTGGGAAACCTGAACCACTACTGCCTTACCACCATGGACATAGGAATGAGCAGCATACACAATACCTGGATGGGTAGTTTGCACACATGCCTGACGTATTTTTATGTTTCAGCACTCACTGCTCACAGGTCTAGTTCTGCATAAGCTCCCTGCCTCCACGACCCCCATGACTCTTTCAATCAGAGAGACCATCTCAACTAGCTGTGGTGGTTTTGGACAGGAAAATGTATAACTAAAATATACACAAACAATCAGAAAACTCAGGCAGAACTTCTATTCTCTGCTTAAAAACCATTTCCCAGACTGCATGAGCTTATTTTTGTTACTGTCAAATTCCAAAGAGACGAGGTATGGAGCCTATGGCATGTATGTACTCAAGTGTTTACAGTGTAAGGGAGAGGTAGCCTGTTCTTCTTTCTATTTAGTTGGGTCAAGTCTTTGTATCCCAGAGAAATGAGCTCCAACATATGGGGACTGATAATCCCTCAAGCAAAGATGCCTCACAGCTCAGTATTGAAGGCATTTTTTAAAATGCTTGGCAGTCAAAATTGCCTCTTTTTGCTTGCCTTTTGCTGTAGCATTCTGGGGGATAACAGCATGAGTTATCTGTCCTGTATACAGCAGTATGTGGCATCAACAGGGCTGGGCTCAGTGACAGGCAGGTGTTATGGCAAGCAGGAAAATAAGGTAAAGGCCTATTTTGAAAAAGTGTCGTGATCTTCCAGGGCACCTCAGCCTTAAATACTCTGCAGGATACCAGCGACTTAAAAGCATTCAGTGGGAAGGCCAAGCTCAGATTTTACTTTTAAAGTACTTTCTTCAGGCCAGAGCCACTTCATTACATGCAGGTTCTGTTAGCAGATACACAAATTTGCAATCTGAAAGAAATGTATTCTAAGAGTGACTAGATAAAACATGCACTGCTCTTGGATGTTACACCTTTAGCAACTCATTGTGAACTGCTCAGTCTAGTTTTCAGACTTCTGAGTTTGGAATAGTGGAATACAGTAGCTGTTTTCTGTGGAATACCAAATACTTAAAAGTTCACCAAGGTCTGATGCATGATTTAATCCTTGATTACAAACACATTCTAGCCCCAAAAAGAGAAGAAGGAAAGAAGCTTTTGACAGCATATAGACATATCTCAAGGCATATGCCAAAACGATTGGGCGAGACTGTTTTTGTGGTGCCCTGTGACAGGACAAGGGGCAATGGGCACAAGGCAAAACACAGGAAGTTCCAACTCAATATGATGAAAAACTTCTTTATTGTGAGGTTACAGAGCATTGGAACAGACTTCTCAAAGAGTCTTCTCTGGAGATACTCAAAACCTGCCAGGATGTGATCCTGTGCAACCTGTTCTGGGTGAACCTCCTTTAGCAGGGACTTTACATTAGATGATGTCCAGATATCCTTTTCAATCCCAACCTTTCTCTCATTAGAATCAGAGAATATTATCACAATCTATTTCAGAGGAATAGGACTCAGTAATTTATAGGCTGTGATTAGTATACAGGATTCATTACTGCGGCTGTGAAGGAAAAACTGTAATTTAAAATCTAACAGTACAAAAAGCAGAGCAAATGAAAGTATTTTCCCAAAGGTGCATGATTATAAGATAAATGTACCTTGAGACTGAAATCATGCAGAGTTTTCTAAAACTTAATTAAGTGAAAGTCCAAGTGGTAGAAGAAAACCCAAGTGGATAAATGACCTTTTTTTGGACCCTGCAGTGTTAGCCTAAAGTTTCTTAAATATTAGCATTCAGTGTGGTTTGTGTGCTGAAGAGGTGAAAATAGAGACAAACTTCACCAAATCTGCCTTCTCTTCTGCAAGTTAACTATATAAAACTTCCATAAAATCAGCTGATTTTTCTCTGTGACCAGTACTTTTCTGTCATGATTTATTTTTTTAATAAAACATAGCTACTATTTTATCTTCTCTATATGGTTTATTTGAATAATGAGAACCGTACAAAAGAGGTGGGGGAAAAAAGAAATAAAAAGGAAAATGACTTTTCCCTTTAAGTTCTAGGGGTCCCTAGGGTTTGCATTTCAATCTCCAATAGGAAAAATTGACTTCCTGTTCCTAAGGGAAAAAAGAAAATCCATTATCTTTGCTAGAAAATAGGAATAGCCTAATCTTTTTCAATTTTAGACTAGTGGTTCATTCTGATTGCTAACCACTACATTGTACAGCCCATTGTTATTTCTTGAAACTTTCTATCAAGCCTCTAGTTTTGATATTTTATATTCTGTCAGACTAATACTAGTGACAGAGTGTATTTTCTCATTTTCATCTCAAAATGTGCAAATACTTGATAACAGAGTATTAGACACAACTCTGATGATGTGTCTGGCTGACTGTTGGTTTGGATATTGCTAATTTTGAAATCTTTGTAATTATCTAGGCATCTCCGTGTACATTATTTTGGCTATGACTTTGTTTCTCTCAGTAGCTTTTTCTTCTGCTCCCCTTTTTCATTTATTAATATCAGCCACTACATCATCTCATATTTTTATTATACATAGAATATTATATATTGAATAAAACCAAATTATAAAAGCTTTTTAAAAATACATACACCTGTAAGTAACCTGTGGTTGCCTTTGCTCCTTCTGTACAATTTTTGACATTGAATAAATCACACATGAGGCTCCTTCTCAGAAGGAGCAGATGTTCTCTTCCATGCACATACTTCCAGTACCCATACAGGTATATTTCAGATCTGGTAGCTTCAAAATGAAGGAATAAATTATTGAGGTGAAGAAAAAACTTCAGAAAAATCCTGGTCAACTACAACAGATCAGGAACAGCAGTAAGAGACCCCATTATAAAAGGTTTCTATCCAGTGAAATTAGAAGTATGGAAGAACATGAGATTTTGGAGTCTCATATTCTTATTTCAGATAATTCCTCTATGCTGATTTTAGGCAGAATAGGTAGATAATTCTCTGTATCTCTAGTATGTCCTTGACATGGGTGTGGAAATCCATGCCAGTATTCTACTTTTGTCCAGTACTTTTCTTATTTCAGTGGATATATCATAATAGCTCGGTTTATGAGGAATAGAGGATGAGCATATAATTACTTATGCAATACTAATAAATAAACACTCACCTTAGAACTCACTGAAAACATTCTTTATTTTCTTTTCTTAAAAGTTAGAAAACCTGCTTATTTTTTCCATCCCTTCAGTGGCTTAACTTCTTAACAAATCTTACCCTTTTGTATAGTTTATCTTTTCTTCTTCATCTTTTTGTTCTCTGCTTTATATCTAGCATCTAATGATGACCTTCATTTAAAGTCTGTACTGTGTTCCGTCTTTCCCTGACAAATAGTGCTGAGAAGAGGATTTTAACAAAGTAAAAGATTTCCTTTGCAGCAATCCATTAACTTTACAAAGGATACAAAAAGCTGCTTACACTAATGAATGTCACTAAAGAGATAAAAAGAAAAAGAACTTTTTTCTTCCAATTCATAACATATGTGTTGCTTTGCCATCTCGAGGCCACTAATCAAGTTTCTGTCAGAGATACAAAAAAAGGAAATTTTTTAAAAATGAAAATTGACAGGAAAAAACAGACTTTTTAGAAAGGTGATCTCTCTAAGGATTGGTATAAGGATTACCTGCATGACAATTATTTTGTTAATGAGGTGGCATCTTTTAGTATCAAAGGAATCTTTTGTGTGTCAAACCTTTCAATCATAGACTCATAGAATCATTTAGGTTGGTAAAGACTTCTATGAGCACCAAGTCTAACGTTAACCCAGCACTGCAAAGTCTACCACTAGGCCATATCCCTAACCACTACATCTACAATCTTAACTTTTAAATACTTTCACAGTTGGGGACTCAGCCACTTCCCTGCACAGTCCATTCTGAAGATTAACCTTTTTGGTTGATTTTTTCCTAGACTCCAACTTAAACATCCACTGGCACAATTGGAGTCTGTTTTCTCTTGTCCTATTTCTTGTTTTTTTGGAAGAATCTGACACTCACCTTGCTACAATCTCATTTCAGGTAGTTGTAGAGATCAATAAGATCTTTCCAATATGAATAATATACATGAAATTGTGCTCTTTTTTTCTATACAACTTGATCTGGGGAAGATTACTAAAAGTTACACACTCAAAATATATATAATTCTGATTAATATTTTTAATTCAGTATAGATAATAGACAGCTTGCAATATAAACATTGGTACAGTAAATTCTATGTGGTATACATAACCAAAAGTACTACAAAGGATATTTCTTATTTTATTTTTACATATGCAAGCAAGAAATTTTTTTTGAGGGAAGAAAAGAACAAAATTGCAAATGTAGTTGCTTTGGAAAACAAACTCGTATTCCTACTAGAGCTGAAATTTAGTCCTTAAATTTTAGATCTTATTGACAATGAGTATGAGTACATTAAAAGAATGATAATCAGACAAAAGTAAAAAACTCAGTAAAGGACTTAAAGTGAACTTTTCTTCAAGTAAATCTTATGTCCTCAGTCACTGAGAGCATTTTGTTTTAAGCTGTTCTGGTGACTTATGTTGTCAGACAAACCTGTATTATCCTCTAGATTCTTCATTCCTGGAGGACTGAAAACAAGGAATCACCTTTCTGGTAGGAGTACATAGAAAAGAATGGAGGACATAGAAAAGTATGGATGACATAGTGGTTGCATTATAGGCATTCCTTTCCATAATAACAAAATCTACATCTGTATCAAGCAGTTCCTAGATTTCTTACCATCATGTAAAAACTGAGCAGATTATACTGTATTGTGCAATTCTTTTTCATGAACTGAACCCCTAAACGGCCTTAGGAAAGCCTGGATTGATTCAGACTCCAGGATTCTCAGTTAAATATCATCAGTTTAAATGTTTAAAAATATCAGAATGGGATAATGAGGATTCCATGTTGATAACATAATGATCTGTAGAAGGGAACAGGCTCCCCAGGGAAGTGGCCAAAACACTAAGCCTGGCTTCAGGAAGTGTCTGGACAATGCTTTTAGGCACATGGTGTGATTCTTGGGGTATCCTGCACAAGGCCAGGAGCTGGACTCAGTGATCTTGATGGGTCCCTTCCATTTCAGCATATTTTATATTTCTATGAAATATTTTTCCAATGTTGATTGATTAAAGTAAATATGAAATTACTTGTGCCTAAAATATCCACCCAACAGATAAATCAGTTTGATAGTGTTTAGCAGAGAAAGAAGCTAAAATAGAAAGAAGCTAAGATAGGAAGATAGAAGCTGAATCTACAGTATAAATCCTTACTAACAGAAGCATAAGACAGTGCTTCCTGAGGAAGTGACACTCGACTTTACAGGAAAACCACATCCAACACTTTTCAGACATGCTTTAGTTCTGGCTATTTTTCTAGTATTTTTTTGAATAGCAAACCAGACAGTGAGATGTAACTTAATCCTCACAGAAGAGAAGCATCAGAGTGAATAGTAAAAGCGGTGAATCTAGAGAAAGCACCTCGTTACCTAAGGATATAATTTAAAAATGGTTTGTAAAAGCAGCATGATCTTTATGCTGGCAGGAAGGGAGACTTTGGTTCATAGGAATGCTGAACTTGATTGGTTGTATGGCAGTTTCATCTCTTCTACACACTTTGTTCTGTCAGGGTGTGTCTCAGTCTTTCAGCATGCAAAAGTATCAGCAGAAGAAGTAGATGCTCTTTCAGCTCTGACTATTGCTCGAGTGGTTCCCAGTGATCATCTTAACTGGATGTGAGATAAAGATTTTGAAACTTTCTGGGGATTCCCTTCCTTTTCTACAAGATCATTAATTTTTTTGGTAAGTGCCAAAAAAAATCCTGTATGGTATCATAAACCAGGGGTCCTTCATTCAGGTACTGAGTAGCAAGTCAAGTTACTTTTCTGAAGATGGTCAGAAAGGAGTGGAAGGTATTTCCCAACAATCTCCTAAATGCAGGCAAAATTGCCTGTGTTTCCATAGGACATTAAAAAGTCTTCAGTATGTTATTCAGGTCATCCAGAAAAAGTTGTGTTTTAGTTAGGATTGAAATAAAATGTATTTGATCTCTTGTAGCTACAAATAGACCTGAAATGTGGAATTAAAGGAGGATGGTTCTAAGGAACCTCCTAAGGTATCTGTTTTATCATTCAGATATAGTTCAGATAGAATCACTGGAACTCACAGTGGAGATGGTATTTTCCTACTCTTCTCCTCTATCCCTTTGTCTTAAAGCTCATAGCAGGTTTCCATAGGTCCCTACATTCTATAAACTATTTCCAGTCAGTGTCTGTAAAAAAGGAAAAGCACCGAGAAATATAGAGTAAGTGAGACAGAATAAGCAACATCTTTGTATTCCCCCTTTACTGAGAAGCAAAGACTGAAGTTGTTCCTGAGGTCCTGACTTCAAGGATAAAGAATAAAATCTCACACTTTAGAGGTCCAGGCACTTTTCTAAAAATATTGAAAAAAAAAAGTGTTTCATCCACAGAATCTTGACTGAGCAGGTAAAGAGAGAGTGACTTTTCACCTTCTCTTGAGTATCAAATGGGAATCTAGAGGTAGAGGCAGGGCACTGAGGAACAGAATCGCTGTTCTGGTTAAGTTCATTAAGTGCTACTTCTTCATGACTCCTATTTTGGAAAATGGATGCAAAGAATACTAAAGAATTGAGAATAAAACCTACTCTGTTTTCTCTTGGAAATATTTTTTTGAAGGTACAAATAAAGAAAGCAATTTACTGAAAAGTAGCTTTATATGGGGTCATGCTGTCAGACCCCCTAAATGTTAAACACCATTGTATCATCTTTAAAGAAGCTTGAAGAAAGGTATCAAAGACAACAGGTACATGTTCATGTCCTGAGATCTCCTTGGGGATGAGGATAAATGAGAGGTTTTGTGGAGACCAGCTTATGTGCCTTGAAAACTGAGCCATAGTCCTGATTAAGTTTCTGTGATCAGGCATGATGTATGCAAGATTGTGAGTAGCAATTCTATCAACAGATGTTTGTTGAGTTCCAATAAAGCCTTAAAAGTCAACAGATTCTGAAAGATTATAAAAAAATTATTTGCATCATGCTAGGCATCTCAGTCAAAATAATGAATATGTGCTGACATCAGTGCTCATCTATGTCATCTGCAAATGCAGTTCTTACATGGGGCTTCTGTGTTTCAAAATCCTAGGCAGTCCAATAGAAACTAATATTTTTTCTGATTTTTTATTCCTTCTGTAGGAATAAATACTCAAAGAGGGATCTATGCAGATTATTTATTTCCACAGAGAAAGAAAGAGAAAACCTTAGAGGTTTTCATTTTCCCCAAAATGTTTTTATTCAATTGGTTTTGGTTTGCTGTCTGTTTTCCTTGTATATACAGCAAAAGAGCTTCTCTTATCCAGTGGTAACTTTATTCTTTGACTAAAGTATGGATTAAAAAAAATATATTATTCATTAGAATTCTTTTTTCAATTCAGAATATCAGTCTTTTTTTCCTTGTTTCTCCTATAATCACCCCTAGAGCTAATAAGCTAATTTTGTAAGAGAAGCCCAAACTATTCACACCCAAAGGAAAATGAATTTCATCCCCATTCACAAAAATATGTATGTACACACTTTGGGCATTTATTGAAGTTATAAGATGAGTTTCCCTTGCTGAACATCCACCCATCTCCTACATTTTCCTCAGCTTTTTTTTTTTCCCTAAAGTATTGTGTACTTTCTCAACTAAGAATACCAGAAAAAATAGAATAATTATCCTATTTATATGAAATGACAGATGTTCCAGAAGCTCAGTCCTCTCCTGCAGGGGTTGGATCTAGGAAAATGCATCAGTTGCAATGCAGCTGCAGTTAGGCAGCAAAGATGCTGTGCAGAAAAAAATAGAAATCTTGCTTCAATTTCTATATCTTAATTTTAACACAAATATTTTTTGCAGAACTTGTTTTATCACTATAAACAGGTATTTCAGTTGGAACTGTTAGGTCTTACTTATATTTGTTCTGAGATAGGATACTTTAAAATCATCTTTTCAAGAAAACATTTTGGCAGTGTTCAAGGTAAACAATAGTGCCTATAATTCATGAGAGATGAGGTATTTACTTGTATTTTGTGGCTCCCCACTAGCAGTGTCATGTCATTATTCTGACTCTAGTCACAAGAAGCACAGAGGAAATCATTCTGCTGCTAGAAAAGATTCTGCCAGCTTTGTCACAGAGAATTGCTTACTGATTCCTACCCTCAGGGAAAGGCAGATTCCTCTAAAGGTCTGATGAATCCCACGTGGTCTTTCCAAGCAGGACAAAACTCAGTTATGCTTATTGCCTGATAATTTTGCAGTGGGAACACAGGCCAGTCACCATGGGTCTCAAAGACCTGCAACAACTCATCACCATGATCCATGAACCTAAAAGAAAATTCTCACACTTGGATTGGAAAAGACACCATATAAAGTGCCTCAGCTCAGTACAGGGAAAAATTCTCTGGGATATAGTCACACAATTGCAGCAGCAGTTTTGTCTCACAGGTCAGCAAACCCATAGATTTTTATATAAATACTTGTATCCAGGCTAAATAAACTTAGTTCCTGTACATCAATCATCATGTCTAGATTTGTAAAATACTAAGTGGATAGTCGAGATATAGGAAAATTGCCTCAACTAGTAATCTCAAAATGATTTAAGATCATTGTGGCTGGTATTCATCTAGTGTTGATACTGGGACTATTACTGTTTACCATCAGTATTAATGGTCTGATGGAGAAGAAAACAACCTCAGGAAATACAAAGGTAAATCCAAGTTGAGGGTAGTGAATGATATGCTGAAAAATAGAGCTGTTGTGCGGAAAGTCCTTAGAAGCTGACGACTGAATGTACATCCTACAATCAAACAAACAAAGATATTCTTAGTTTTAATAATCACCAATTTGATTTTTTCTTTAGCATAATAAAATTCTGAAAATTATTATTCTTTGTGTGTCTATGGTGTCCTAACCATAATTATCCTCATAAAGAACCCATTTTATTTCTGTGAGATATAGATTATGT
This sequence comes from Leucosticte australis, assembly GCA_025504685.1. NCBI lineage: Eukaryota > Metazoa > Chordata > Aves > Passeriformes > Fringillidae > Leucosticte > Leucosticte australis. The sequence continues at coordinate 76,176,025 of JANIJU010003056.1, read as the reverse complement.
GATCTGCTAATACTTTACCCAAAAATTGTGAAGCATTTGTTCAATTTCTACCACATTTAGCACAGAAGTAGAGAGCTCACATATATTAAGTTCCAATAAGTCTCATGAAAACAGGCACAGGAGTATAAAGATTATTGCTCCTACTACAAGAAAAAAAGTTCAGATTCAGCTCAGCAGGGTTGCCAGGCACACAGAATATAAAAGCCTTCATGGAGGGGAAAAAGAGTTGAGGACAAAAGCTAAGGTGCTAGAAGGCAAGACTGGAGACAAAGTAGTAACAGTTTGAGAAACAGATAAAAAGCTTGTGTAATACATTCACATGAAATTGGACTTAATTAGTTCTGCTCTTCATGAAATATCTTGGAATTGGAAGTTTGAAAACTTGTAGCACAAAGTGAGGAAAAGAACAGACACAGACTAAGCTTACAGAAAATGTAAATAACTGACAAAGCAGAAACAAAGTATTCTCCCCCATCCACAAAAAAAAAAAAAGGTAAAAAGCCATTGTCATAAACTGGGTATGAATCCTATATTTCATGGAATCACAGAATATGATAAGTTGGAAGGGACCCTCAAGGATCATCAGTCCAACTCCTGACCCTGCACAGAGCACCCCAAGGGTCACACCATGTGCCTAAGAGCATTGTCCAAATGCTTCTTGAACTCTGTCAAGATTGGTGCTGTGACCACTTCCCTGGGGAGTCTGTTCCAGTGCCCAACCACTCTCTGGGCAAACTTGCAATGTGTGATGACTGAAGAATCCCAGTCCTGGAAAACTTATTGGAAGAATAAATAATTGATGTTACTATAGGGGCTCAGTATGATAAAATTGCGTGAAATGAAAGTGGCAACGCTTATACAATTAAAATGTCAGTAGCTTCGAAAAGTTATTACTGACCTTTGAATCAGCCAATATCACCTCTGCCAACCTCTTATAATGGAAATCTTCAAAACTGAAGAACTTTTGATTTAAATATAGTATTTCTTCTCTTAAAAGAGTGAAATGATAATCTGTGAAAGGAGTAGAATGCATACCTGATGCATGGGATTCTAGCTTTCACAAGATGCTACCCACAAAAAAACAATTTAAAAAAAATGAAAAAAAAAAAGTATTCAGTATTCTGAAATTTGAAATCCCTTGTTATTTTTCCAGCACACAGCAGCATAGACTTTTAATCCTTTACACGCATCAATTTCCTTTGCATGTTTCAGTTCTTTAGTCTGATGAGAGCAAACTTTCCTCTTTGTGGTCTACTGGAAATGACATAGCAGCTATGAAAATGTACTGCAAGTATCAGGCACCTTTTCTGATGAAATGAAAGTACAGCTTGATTCAAGAAAGTCACGGAAGTTTTTTAGCTCTGCCAGTTCTTGTCCTTCATCCCTGGTAATTTAATTATTTCTCATGAGGAGATTCATCTGTTGTTTTTTTTTTTTTTTTAATGGCATTCTTGGTTCAGTGGGCAATTGCAGGGTTAAAGCTGCATCTGCATCTTCATTCTGGCAAATGCCTATCCTTTTTGTGCACCCGTAATGAAGCATGCTTATTATTCCATGCTAGAAACACTGCAGCTAGCAAGATGGGAGAAGCAGATGTTTTCAGAAAGGTCTGGGGACCAGTAAAATGAGCAAGATGGAATTAGAGTCTTTGAAGGAGGAACCCAGAATGAAGATCCTCAATTCCTTAAGGCTTTGTTTCAAAAAAATAAATATCAAGGCCGTTTCTTAATTTAATACTACAGGGTTTGAGCAGCTACCCTTCTCCCAAGGTATTTAGTACCATCTTGGCTGATGAGGTCACCACAGCTTGTGATAAGAAAATACTTAGTGAAGTAACAGATGAGTATACGATTGGACATAACAGAATGTTGGATTGTCTGTCAAAAAACCATTTTCAGCTTTCTCCAATCTAAAAATTTAACTTTTACTGGTTTGAATTAGTTCTCAAAACTAATGTTTGAGGCACTCTATATGAAAGGGTAGGAGATATATTCAGGTGACATAATGGACCACATGATTTAATTTAAAGCTCCTCTTCACTGGACTGGTTTAGATTATCAATGTGTAAAATTTCAGGGGAGGTTTCCTAATAAGAATCAACCTTAGACACATACTTGTCACATTCTCAAACATTCCTTACAAGCCTATCAGGAATATTTCTGTGCTGAATTCAAACATCATCTGCATTAGTAAGTTCACACTGGTGCAATTTACTTGCTGTTGTTCCACAGTGAACCTACACTGATATATTTTAGGCATGCTTACCTAAGGCTTTCTGTCTTGTTTAACTCCCTCAGAACAGTATCAGAGCAGATTTCTTTAAAGATAGTAGCAATTAATATTCTGCCAGCCTAAGCAGAATAAAATAATAGTTAGGGAAAAAAAGTAATCCTTGAAAAAACCCCAAACTAAACCAGATGTTCACTGAATGAGATAGTAAAGCTTGCTCATAATTCTGTCTTTGTTTCCAACACACCATGACAACCTCAGCATCCTGTAGAGGGTTGTGTTGTCACTGTACAGCAAATGCTCTAATTTTAGATGTCCTCAGTGCTCTCTTTGCAGAGTGTATAAAGTCATGAGCCAAAGAAGAGTTAAGGATGAATGTGGACAGCTCCCATGGTCTGTTCTACAGGTGTTCTAGTCATGAACATGAGGCAGGAAACATGAGGTGCTGGAAACACAACTCTAGAAGAGGGAGACGAATGAACTGCCTGGACACAGCCTTCTACAAATCATTCAGTGTGTGGGCTGCTCAAGGACTCAGATGAGTGTACAGACATAATTTATTTATCTCATGAATTTTTAGATATCTTGGGTATGAGATCACTAACTCAATATTGTTTCTCATTAAATATTCTTGAAGACAGGGAACAGTGATTTTTTTTCTGGATTTGTCTAGATAAAGAGAATATCAGATGACATGAAAACATTGAAGACACTGACTTTAGGGAGAAAAAGTCAGATGTGTTTCTAATATTACTGCACATCAAGGTATTTATTGAGACACAAATTAATTAATTATTTTCCCAATTGATTTCACATACTGGGGGTTTTTATTAAAGTTGCAATTCTGAAGGACAAAAGAATAAAACAGAAACTCCCTAGACAAAAAGGTATCAGAAAGGGAAGTTGAGGTGAAGCAGTACAATCCAATACTTGCTTGAAATCTTATGGATGAGGCCCATTAGGGAGTGTCAGACAAGTAAGACCTCACCCAGAGATATATGACATCTGGGTGATTTTAGTGTCAATCTTGAGTTCTAAATATTAACTTCCAAATTTGTTGTAAAGATAACTGAATTAGTATAACAAAACTGTAACATCTTCACCCTGTATTCCAAGAGTGAATGATAAAAAGGTTAATTAATATCTACATCAATACTGACAAATGAGAAATAAATGGTGTGGCCTTCTGCCTCTCTATTAAGTTGCAAATTATAATTGTGTTAAAATGCATTATGATACATTAACATGTTTGTATGATTTTTCAAGGTTTCTAAATAGAGTATGAGAGACTGAGTCCCAAGGAACAGTATTGAACAGTATTTCCTCAGTTCAGTCTTGCAGTGACAGGAATGGAAGGAAAGTGCAATCAGCACTGAAGGTATCATAGGTCTTTCAAAGACCTAGAGCAAACAGACTAAGGAAACAGTCTTCTACCAAATAGCAGTTTGTTTGGTTTTTTTAAATTTAGTAGTTAGCAATTATTTCCTAGGAAATCCTGCTGCAGGTTGAAAATTTGGAAGCAGAGCTGCTGCTGTTAGGCTGGCTTTTCCTACTCAAGAAAGATTAGTGTTTCTTAAGCCATTTTAAAAAGCCTCTCTAAATTTTCATCTGCTTCTTCCCTTTGCTCTGGATGGTCATGTGCTTGACTTGCAGGAGTCAGTTTACCCAAAGCCTAGTTTCTACATATAGGGATGACTTACACTCATAGTCCCCAACAAGACAGTGCAGATTCTGGACTCCCTCTTCAGTGAGTGCTAACCTAGTGTAGGCTTGGCAACAGATGGAAGAATGCTTCTTGGAGAGCTGCCTACCTGCAACCCTATGCTCCTTTGCCCATAACACAGATTTAGAGAAGCATTTTATTAGGACTTTAGTTTAAGTGTTCCTTCATGGAGTGAAATCATGTTCACTTGATCTGGTCTCACTCAGATTTGGTTGGCTGATTGTTGTACTCATCCAAAGTTCAAATCTGTGTGACACTGTGTTGCAATTCCAGACCAAATACATTCTGTTGAAGCCACTGAAGGATTGTCAATGTCCTTGTCTGCCTAGGAGATCATTGTGAGAAAAGAAAAAAAGGACAAACAAACAAACACAAAAATGCCACCTTTTTACAACACGAGTGTTTGAAGCATTTGCAAAAGGGAGCAAAATATGAAAAACTGAGACATTAAAAGTCACTGTTATGAACTATAATAAGGACTCAATTAAGGCTCAGTAGTTGCAAATAAATGAAAACATTTACTAGTATAATTTTGATAGGTACATTGAAGAAAGCATAAAAGTATAAGGTAGGTAATGTGGTCTTCCTTTTTTTGAAGTTACAGGCAGAAAATTTTCTTGCAGATCATTCCATATCAGGCAGTTCTGCTTTTGTTTCTAAGAAATTATGCTATCCCTCCTAAAAATTGCAGCTTGCATCTATTTTTGCTTTCTGCTGTGTGGGTGGTACTCTCAAATAAGGGTTTCCAACAGAATGTGATCGGAAATTGTATGTTTCAGTTGTTTATATTTGTTTGCTCTAGTTCTGAATTTTAGTTGAATATTTACACATTTTCCATAAAAATACTTATATCCACTTGCACTTTCATTTGAGGGGAAAGTTAAGCAATAGGCTTTTTTAGCAATAGCAAAGAATGTATAAAATATAAAATCAAATCTATTTTTAAAATTGAAAAAAATACAAATAAAATGAATTTTAGACCTTTCAAAGTAGGTGAACTTGGAATTAGATTGTATATGTTTAAACATACCAACAGAAGGAATCTAGGAAATACTTACCTATTTTCAATTTTTGCGTAAATAATACCGATGTATTCCTTGAAGTTCTGAAAAAATGAAATTAAATAAGACTACATATATTCCCCATCATGTGAATTAAGAACATTTGCAAGGGCTGTTATTTTTGCTGCAGAAACACACAGCATTCAGTGTTCATCACTATGGGGATTGTCGTTTTAAGGAGAATGACTTTGTCCTGCTCGTAACATTCTGAAAACATCTGAAAGATTGTCCCATAAGCACTGATTAGTTACTTCCTTTATCAGCAGTTACTGTAAAAAAACCCCAAACAAACAAACAAACAAACAAACAAAAAAAAACTAACAGAGAAAACAAAAGAAAAGCAAAAAACACCCCCAGATATCAGTGTATAGATACCAGCATATGTAGAAATGTTTCTCACTACCGAAAGAGTTCTTTCCAAAGCAGCTGGTAGGCATTGTCCTATCATGACAACTATTAGCAACTATTGGAATCTGCCAATATGGATAAAAAACCTGCTGCAAATGGTGGAGATATCCTTTTACTGCTTTACTGGAGATCCAGCAGTAAAAGGATAGCAAGCCTGGCACTGAGGTAGTTTGTTTCATGTTCCTGTGTAAAGCACTGCATATTTGAAGTTACCTACTCCATAGCAAAGAACAATGTTTTGTCCATTTGCCCATTATAAATGGAGTCACTCTGGCAAAACAAGAGAAAACACAGGATATTTGGAAAAGAGAACCTTGGTGCTTGACCTCTGGTGCCAGAATTGCTATTGCTTCCAGCTGGCTCTCATTTTTATCACAAAATATGTGGCAAGAAAAATCCTGCAGTGCATGAAACTGGAGTTAGGGAAAGGAAGATAAAATAACTGCCCATAAGGCTCATCAAGAGAAAATCTTGCTGTGATTTTGAGGGCAGTGTGAGCTGGATGTACAAGTGAGCACATTTATGGCTCATTTATCAAGTAATGAACCATCATATGATGTGATGAACCTCCTTTTTCCCATCAACTCCACACAAATTGAAGAAGCTCTATAACAGGTCTTGTTTCTCAATGCTTTTTCTTTTTGCCTAAACTTTCTTTACTTTGAAACATTGCCTACTAGGCAGGACAAACATCTCCAATGTTAAACATGATTACACTATTCATAAAATGAACCTTTCACAGACAGCTGCCATAGAAATCATATATTTAGATTTGAAATTGCTGCAATCAGACTGTACTGCAGTTTTAAATCGAACAGAAGATAGATGCATTTTCCTCCTTGTCCTGAAAAACAGAATTGTGGCCATTCACTGAGATAGCTCTTTCTGTAGTGAATTCTAAGTGCAAAGAGCAAGCATGATTTTGTATACAACACACTTAATTTCCCTTCAAAAACCAATCGCAAATGTTGCTCTCTCTGATGGTGGTATCTGATCTGCTCACAGTTAATCTTTTCCAATAAAAAGTGTGGCTGGGCAGAAGAACTCCTGTTTTCCTTGCTTTGCCTGCTAAACCCTGCATCCAGCAAAACCCTCTGGAGAGCAAGGGTGAGTAATACCTCTGCAGAGCATGTCTCGCACTGCTCAAATGGGTGACTCTCCTATACATACTGGGTACAGGCAGCAACAGAAAATAAGCAGAAGAAAATGTAAGACCTAAAGAAAGACTTTGGAGAACAGAATAAATAAATAGGCAAACGTCAGAAGTGACAACATGGAAAAACTGTTAGAGAACTAGACAAGGGGTGTGATTTTTGCTGAAATTCAGAAAAAATTGTTAACTCAATATAGGACCAGTTAAAATACAAAGAATGAAGTGAGGAGACAGAATAGTTATTCTCAAGTCATTTTACTGTTAATCTTCCCACTAATTTGTCTAAGTCTCTGTGTTTAGAAAAGTGAAATCCTTAGTTGCAATAAATCTTTATCTCCGGAGATGCAGAGGAATTAATTTATGGAAATGTGTATGAAAATTTTCTGCAGAATTCTGGCATAGTTCTAAAACCATGAACTTCAATAGGGACCTATTCCTGATATGTTTAGAAGATTAAGTGACAGGAATATAAAAATCCCTTCCCCTTCAAAGGAAAGAGTTAGTGTAAATGCTAATCTTGTTTCTCTCCCATAAACACACCAGGAATAATTGATTATGTCATGCTGCAGTAGTCTCCCTCTCCGTCAGACAAGACAAATATCCAAGTTGTTTCTCAAAATTCATTATCAAAACAAACAGGGTGTCTGACAGTAATTTATAATATGTGACTGTAGTACTGTGGTGTGGCAGCACATTCACCTTAAGAGTTTCACTTCCTTCCTCTGCTTACATTTACAGTTCCCCTCATTTTGTTAAAATAGTTGTAATCCAGACACCTGAATTAATGTTGGTTAAAAAAACGAACTCTGAAGAACCAAGGATTGAGGAGGGTTAGTATTTCTGTGATATTCTCACTAAAATATTAACATTCCCTAAGTATCCATTTGGCCTCTGCAGAGGAAGAGTAAAGGGGGTGCAAACTCCAGTACAGAGTCAGCGCAGAGAAGTGGTAAGAATTTCTTTATTTGGTGCTGCTGTTGAGTCCCTTGGCTCATGGAACTGCACTTTGAGGTGAGAGTCACAGGACACTCACTTTGCAGTTTATGAAGTCTTGATCCAGGGCAACACTGGTGGAATTCAGTATCATTCACAGTATGGTTGTGTGCAACACCTATTCATCCCATCCTGCAGTGACTGATGCCACAAACAGGAGATAGAGGGGGGATTATACACCAAAACATTTAGACAAATTTGAATTTTATGAGAAAAAAGAATGCTTCATTTCCTTATTCCATCTTAAACAACCCTCAGCTGAATAGCTGAATAGTTTAAGGAAGAGCTACTTCAATCTGATCCGTGATTTCTTTTCAGACAAACATCTGCACTAATAAACCCCCATATGTGTACAGTAAGGCTCTGAAGCCATGATAAGCAGTCAATTTCTTGATTTTTTTTTTTTTTTTTTTTTTGGTACAGAATAAAACTACCAGTACAAAGGAGTTTTTTTATATCACCATATTTATGCAGGGAAAGAATGTATCACTTGTAAGACAATTTTGTTCAGCTTTCCAACCACAAATCCAACAGTCCTTTCATCTTTCTCTCAACTAATTTTTATGCCCCCTTGGTTAGCAAGGATGTGCTTCAGAGTGTCAATCTTTGACCCTCTGTTCTTTTCAATTTAAAACAAGGTTTGGTGTTACTGGTCTTGGCTATTTGCCTTCTGTCCTTCGTCCTTCTACAGGAAAATCAGGCATCAAGTGTTCTGCCAGCTGCTCCCCAAGGGAAGGTGAAAATATTGGCATTTTACCTGCCTTGGAAGGGGTTATGAGCAGTTAATTGTTCAAGATCCCATGCACGGAAGGCACAGTACAGATATAAATTATGAGTCTAGTTGCAGCAACAGAATGATAAAAGGCAACGGCAAGGAGGGAGCTGCTGCACAGATGTCTAATTGCTTGTATGCAACAGCTGTTGTAATTGAATTTATGACAAGACCCTGGCATTAATGCAATGATTCTAATAACCGGACAGACCAATGAAACCTAAACGAGGCGTTCCCATTGGAAGGACAAACTGAAACAAAAACTGCAATTAAATAACACACCAAACAAAAGAGAAATACCACATGTACGGCATTATTAAAAAAAAAAAACAAAAACCAAAAAAAAAGTTTGTGCTATCAGCATCACAAAATATTAGAATTTTCTTCAGTCTCCTGAGATTTAGAGTACCCTCCCATCTTTTTGAATGACTGTTCTTCAAATTTCTGAAAATCTTAAGTAGAACTCTGTGTTCTGGAACTGTTTTCAGAAGAGGACAAGTCAAGTCCTAGGTATGTAGGTTCACCTAACCTCACCCATTTTAATGGAGGAGCAATCAATAGCTCCTCGCAAAAAATGTACATTGTAGATAACTTTCAGAATGCTCATCGTTATCAATTTTCTTGACAGCTTTGATATACTGACAGTTTAGGTTTATTTTGAATAAAAGTTCTGAAAGTAGTAACTGAAATATAAGAAAAATTATCTAAACATACTGTTTATAAGGGTATATTGTCTGATTTTTAGATTACGTTTCTAAATGAACACATTTTTTTACTTGATCATAATTGGAACTGCATTTTCTTAACATAAAATCAAAGAGGGAGTCAATAAAATGCAAATAAAGAGGGATTCAGTTAAATGCAAACAAAAAAGTATCAGTGAGCTGGAGTGTTCGTCCAGAGATAACACCTAGGATGTACCTAATTCATAATATTAATTAATGTTTGTCATGGATTTCCTAGTAAATATTTGCAATATTCTACTATAATTTTACTTTGGTGCTTGATTTTGCTTCATTGTAAAACTTTACTTCATTTTCAAACTGTATCAATGCTAGAAAAGCTGTATCTTATGTATTTAAAAGAAAAAAGGGAACCATATTATCGCCCCAAAAAGAAAATCTAGGAATTATAGTTTAAGAGTAGCTTTAATATAATACATTTTTTCCTATTTTTTCAGGAAGTAGTATCTATATTATATATTTTTTCTGTGCAAATCTTTTAATAGTACTTGTACAATAATGCCTTTAGTAGGAGGGTGCAGCCTTACCCCAATGCTCAGTGATGTTATGCAACAGTCAATCTACCGGCTGGCAGTACTGCTACTACACCTAGAGAGGAGCCCCAGTTTGTCCAGGTTTCCTCTCCAAAATGCTGTGTCTGGCACCTATTTTCTCATGATGATACAAATCTCACTGCAGAAAATACAATTTTGATTACCTAGGCTGTTTGCCTGCCAATGAGTAATTAATGCTGTTATCACCTAATCAGCTGTTGTTTAAATGCAGAATGCAAACTACGTCCTTGGCTTTGTTCTTTCCTCTCTGAACACCGGTAAAGACAATAGGCTCTCCAATAAAAATTTCCCATAGCTCAGACTCTTGAAGTGTCAGTACACAGAGGTCAGGAAGAAGGTGTAATGTGAGAATTTACTTCTTGCTGTACCGAAAGAATTAAACACTTAAGTATTTTGGTGTATCCATTTCCAAAGCTGTTTCTTCAAGACCTCTGTGAGAAAATTTTTATTTGGAAGAATATTTTACTTACTGGTAAAGACTCCTTATAATACAAAATCATTTTAGCAGACACTTCAAGGAACATTCAGCTCATGCCGGGAGACTGAATTTCTTCTGACATTATGCACTTAACTTTTAGTTTATGCTGCAGTCTTCTCACTTAGAAGAGCAGCTGATGGATTAGCCATTCCTGTGCCTTTTCTAGAATAAAACCCAGTGCTAACAAAGCTGCAGTCATGAGGTCAGTGATGGCTGACAGCAGCAGCAGCACTGGGGCAGCACACCCCAGACTGGACACTGGGCTCTCACAACACCCTCAAAATATCTCCTCTGCAGCCTAAGACATTGCCTATCAGCTGTCTGCTCAGTTTGCAGCAGCACCAACAGTTTTTTCACTGTGGATCATCCTCTTGTGCTCTAAGAAGCTTTTTCCACTGACCTGATAAAAAAATTGATAGACAACACTAAGCTGTTTCTTTTCCCTTTTTTTTCTCCTAGAAGTAGAAAGACAATATCTGTACAACAAGGAGTCCTAGTTGGCAGTGTGGAAGACCCTGAGGGAAGATCATATTTTGAAGTTTTCTCACATTTTGTCTTTTATCTATTGATCAGTCAGAATTAGGTCATTCTCAATCTCTCATGCTAGAAAAAAAAAAAGCAGGGAAAAAAACCCCCACCAAAATAATGAAAGTAGCCTCTGTCATCTGAGAAGATTTGAGGCAGAACTTAGGTCTTCAATAACCACAGTGACTAACAAATCCATATGCCTTAGAGATAGTCTGTCTCTCTCTCTCATCTATCAATTAATTTGGCATGTTTGAATTAATGCATTTTTATGTAGTTTGGAATTTTTTTCTTTTTTTTTTTTTTTTTTTGGTTGTGGGTTTTGGGGGGGGGGGGGGGGGGGGGGGGTATTGTTTTTTTTTTTTTTGTTTTGTTTTGTTTTTTTTTTACAGAATTCTTGACAATTTCCATCCAAGCCTTTTCCAGAGGGATACAAGCCAGGACCCTTTTCATCATCAAGCATACAGACAGTTACTGCTGGGAGCCTCAGATCAGATCTGTCTGGATTCTTGGACTACAGAGGTCTTTGACAGCTTTTCACAGTAAGATGCACTTCACCTCACCTTCAAAACCCTACTATGTGCTTCAGTGCAGGTAAGTCAGAAGGTCAGCCACCAGGAACAGGGTGAATTTTTGTTATGCCTGGCCATAGGAGGTGACAGTAAGAGTTGGAAGACAGCAGTACCAAACCTGAGATTTAATTGCTTAGTTGTATATGAACCAGATACTTAAACTGAGTTTTTAAATACCGCAGACTTCCCCAGAAAAGCGACAGGAGTAAATTTCTGTTTAACTTCATTACTTATGTTAAGAGTTTATAGCAAAAAAGAGTTTTAATTTAGATACGCAAGTTAAATACCTAAAATCAGAAATATCATCCCCATATCTCACTGCTCCTCTGCACAAATACTTTTACTTTACTTTCTTTATTGAAGTAATGAATAGACTTCAAAATATTAGAAAAATCAGAACAATTCAACCACTACATACTCCCAGAGCTTAAGCAAAGCTCTTAGAATGGCATTGACCAAAAGGACAGCCTGTGAATCTTTCTGAGACCCAAGCTGATATAATTTTCATTTTTACAATCAGATTCACAATTAGAAGAGTTTAGAACTCTAAACAATTAGAGCTTATTATTTTGTAACCCAAAATCATAAACCACCAATAAACTTGGTGGTTTATTATTTTGGGTTACAAAAGTGTCGTGGTTTGAGAGGAACTCAGTTTTTGGGATGCTGTGGTCAAACCAATAGGTGCTCAGATTTGAATATTGGCACCTGGTGCGGCCACTGAAGACATGGATATGCCTCTAAGATCACAGGGGGGTTAAAAGCTGAGAACTCCCAAGAGGAAGTTCTCTTTTTGGTTCTGTCCATGAAGGAGAGATCAGACCTCCCCTGCCCGGCTCTGAGCTGGGCGGGAGAGAGGAGGCCACGAGGCCTGAGTGAGGTAGGCCGGGCCTGGGACAGAGAAGGGAGGGGAAGGCCCCTGCAAGATGGAAGGGTGGAGGAACCCTGAGAGCCTTTGGGCAGCCCCCCTCAGGAGAGAGAGAGAGAAACAGAGAGAGAAACACAGAGAGAGAGAGCGAGCTGGTGTCTGCCTGTGCCACCTTGAAATTTGATAGCATGGCCAGAGTGAAAGAGAAGGGGAGTGTGCTGTGAGAAAGTGCCCGGCAGGGCAGCCCTGGGAGTTCTGGACATGCAGAGCCTGAGACTTTTAACCCTTTTCTTGGATGCTGGAAACCTTGCAAATGCTGATTCTTCCTGGAGTTGAATGAGGAGAGAGACAGAGATGAGATAAGAGGAAATGGGCCAGGAGAGAAGCTGAAAAGAATCTTAGGTGGGAGGAGGTGATGGAGTGGCCTTTGCCTGGACTTTTCTTGTATGGCCATGGACAGAACCATTTTTCCTGTGACACAGAGACTGCATTTAGGGGGGAGGCAATGGCTTGGAGCCAGGAGAGTGCAGTGATGTGATGTGAAGGAGTGCGTGAACAGAGACGACGGGTGAGGAGGGTGGTGGTGGCGCCCTCCGTCTCCAGGGAAGAAGGAGAAGATGATCTCTGTTCTCGAGACCCCTCGGCCACAAGGGGTGAAATCTGGGGGAGACAAGTGTCCCGAAAGTGAGAGACTGTGCTCTTTTTAGAACTGGGCAAAGCACCCTTTTAAAAGGAAAACCCTAGAAGCAGCTCTGGTCCATGTGCAGTGGTGAGAGCACTGGGCGTGGAAGGAAGATGTCACAATGGCAAAATGATCTCCAGGCGGTGCCACGTGTGACATGGAAACACGAGAGGTTTCAACTGTGTTTCCTGGGGAAGCCTATGGTACAAGAGAGACTCCTCTCTCCTTGATGAACTGAGAATTGATTATCTGAAGAGTGGTGCTAGACTGAGAGTTAGTGATTCGAGGGGTGGATGTATTGGAAATTTGGTGGGGGGAGGAGGAATGTTTTTGGAAAGTTTTCATCCTGAGTTCTGTGTGTTTTCTTTTATAGTTGTAAGTTAATAAAGTTTTTTCCCTTTTATTCCTAAGCTGGAACCTGCTTTGCTCTATTTCTGATCATATCTCACAGCAGACATCGGGGAAGAAGCATTTTCAGGAGAGCACTGGCATTGTGCCAGGCTCAAACCATGACAAAGAGAAATCAAAATTTAAAAAAAACTAATTTCCCTGTGCATGTATAAAAATGTATCAAGTTACATTTCAGTTAAAACACTGCTGATGCTTCTGACACCTTGCTTTTCTTAAAGGTAAGTGTTTAGACTTAGGTTTCCATCCCTACAATATTGAAAATTGAAAGTAATTCCTAGTGGTTTGAGTAATATTTGGAGGTGTTGACAAGAACCACAGGTTTTTCAGTCTTGAAACTATTGAATCTGAATTCACCCTGATACTGTTTTTTTTCACATCAGATCTAGTGTTACATAATTTACATTCTTTCTAGATACATGTTTGAAGCCAGGTATGTAATACTGAGAGTTCCTGATTTCCAAAACCAGTGAAAAAAATGAAAGCATAAAGAAGGAGTGTAAAAGCAGGACCCCACTTGTCCACATATACAAGATCAACAGTAAGAAAAGCTTCTATCCTACAGATCTCCTTTCAAATTTCTTCAGGAAACTCCAGCAGTGCTATATACAACTAGCACTACTTGGAGCATAAAGCAATCTTTTTTTTTTCAGTCAAAAGACCAAGAGAGACAGAATTGTTTCAACAGTTCAAGACACAATCAATTAAAATAATTTGTGCTGCAAAAGACATCACACATCGTAGTGTGGAGGCCTGACTAGACACTATTGCCTTCTATTTCAAAGTGTATTTCTTCAGTGTAAATCAGGACATTTGCTTTTATTAAGGTGGAATGGGTGATAGAAACCCAGATATGATGTTTTAACAGAAAGGGTTGCATCTTTATTGGGGATTAGATTCTGTTCTGCAAGCATACATAATGAGTGGTTTGGTAATGATGATATTTGGCCAAGTTACTCTTAAATTGCCTAATGTCGATAGGCAGTTACTGGAAGAGAAAGTGTTAAGGAACCATATAAACCACAATTGTGTGGACAAAGAAACAACCCCATAGTACCTCTGTCCTTTCATTTTTTTAATTAGGCTTAGAAATTCATTCAGAGTTCAGTTCCTGATGTCTGTTAATTAGATAGACTCTATTAATTGTCTCCTCAACATTAATATATTTGCTTCAGACAGCGGTGCTAAATTTGAAGAAAGTCTCATTTCAAAGTTCAACTTCCTGACTTTTTAATTTTTCTCCAGGGAGGAAATGATATGTGCCAGGCTCTTATCAGGCTTTATTGATAAGGATCCATTGGTCAGTGTGCTGGAATGTTTTTGCTGGCACAAGTGGTTATAGAAACAAGTATTTCTATGAAGAGCAGGAATAATGAAGCCTGACTTGATTTAAATTTATGTTTCTAAAGATTTTCTTACACACCCAAGAAGAGTCTCTATTGTGTGTTACAAAATGTCCATATGCACCAGCATCACATTTTGGTGAGTTGGGATGGAATATTTCCAGAACAGGGAGAGCTTAGCTCTATTTAGGGTACCCTCTTGTATCCAGGCATATAGTGTATAAAGAAATTTTTAACTCCATTTGTTCACTCGTCAAATTTGGGTAAAAATCATCATCTCATATCTCTGATACCTGGCATGGAAGTTTTTCTGAGGCAGGGAAATATGCATAAACATTTATCTCTGCAAAGGATACAGTCTTGCAGAGACTTTCTTGTTTTCTTGGAGACTCCAGCTTTAACCACCTAGCAGTGACAAAGCATTTAATGGGATGCAGAAAAATTAACTTTCTAGAATAATCTTCCAACATTTCCTTACCATTAAACTGAATTTTTAAAAATATATAATGCTTCCTTTTTTCTAGTTTTCTTTTGAGGTCTCATTCAAAGCTTTCCTGGTGCTAACCAAAGGGATAACAAATCCTCCAAATCCCTGAGTCAAGGTTTTTTATACTGTTAAATGGATCAGGCAGGTAACTCATTAAGCTAAAATTAATACTAAATATCATATCTAAAAATCTAAGATCTAATTTCCTTATCTTAGCATCCAGAGAAAAAAGCAAATATATTGAGTCTCCTGTACCTCATTTCCATTATGTTGCAAAATACTAATTTTCAGTTCTATAAAAAAATATGGAACACATGGACTCTGTTGTCAGGTTTTGCTAACTTAATTACAAATTTAACTAGAAATTTTGCAGTGCATACATCCTTAAGACACCCTCAGAGACAGAAAAAATAAGGAAATACCAATTTTTTAACCAAATGTTTAGAGCTAGCTGTTGTTAGCTGTTTAGGCTGTTCTTCATTGTCAGTTTGCCAGATCTCAGCTCTCAGTTTCTGT
Source organism: Leucosticte australis (assembly GCA_025504685.1). NCBI lineage: Eukaryota > Metazoa > Chordata > Aves > Passeriformes > Fringillidae > Leucosticte > Leucosticte australis. The sequence goes on along the minus strand of JANIJU010003056.1, from coordinate 76,160,510 downwards.
CCAAGCCATCCAGATATCTTACTAGGCAAAACACAGAATCTGGTACCCTTATGGAGAATATTGCTTTACACCATAATTGCCATCTATTTCACCATAAATATTTATAGTCCAGATACCGTTCAAATGTATCAACTCAAATCCTTTATCCCCAGCTTCTCATCTTGTCTAAGAAAAAAAAGTTGCAAGTAAAAAAAAAAAAATATTGCATCAAGCATTTTAAGAAACATATGTCTGACTAGACTGTATGAATTGCTCTGGCAGTTTCTGTCCCAAAGTTACAAACAAACCAATCCGAACAAAACAAAAAAAAAACCAACAACCTGAACTGATTTTGAAACAAAAGATATAAACTTAGAACTAGAAATTCAAATTCCAAAACAGGAGTATTTCCAACATTCCTTTGACTAACTTGCTTGGAATATTGTTATTATTTAAGAGTTGGCTGCAGAAGAAGCAATCCATTTAAATCCTTATTTCTTTAATTTTTTTTCCTTATGTTCTGATTTTAGGTTTTGTATTTTTCTTTCCTTATAAGCAGTTGTCTGCATGAATGTCAGCAATTATCCTTATTTCTTTAAATAATACGTTTTACAACAGTAGACACAATTTCACATCCTCAGCTTACTTTTTTTTCAAAAGCTTCTCAGGCTTTCATTAGAGGAGAGTGTGCAGACAGATTTTTTTTGAAGCAATTGAACTTAATATTTTATAAAAAATACTACAGCCCAGAAGAAATGTTGCAAAGCACAATTTTAGTTTTATTGTGACAAATCATAATGAAAACATTAGACTGGGGAATAAGAGCTTCACATCACCATATCTGTTCTACAGACACAGTATAAGAAAACTGATTTTTAAAACACTAAGGTATTTGGCCAACTAATATTTTTGGCGATACTCTTTTGCATGTGCATAAAAGTTCTGCTTCCCATTCCATCCATTAAATAGTCAAGAGTGGGAATATATAGCTCATTTAAATTTAAAATGCAGTCACTATATCTCCATGTCCCTTAACCACTTTTGCCTCCTAACAAAGGCTGTAAAGTTCAGGAATATAAATGTATCCTGAAATGGATTAACCACACTCATGAGGAAAAATCAGTAAATTACCTTGTCTTTAAGATGGAGGGTATCAATTCTTTATGTGGGAAGAAGGCTACAAAGGAAAAATGAGGGTGGGAAAAAACAATGGTTGGGTGGATTTTCCTAAAACTTTTATTTCCTCTTCCACATGATGCCCAAATAAAGTGGGCTAAGAGTATCAGATTTAATCTTCTAACTGGAAACATTATTATTGCTACAAATACCAATGCAGAATTTTTTTAGAATGCTAGAATTTGTTTTAAGCAATTTTAAAAATAATTTGCTTATAAAAGTATTATGAAAGTTGCACTTCATTTCCAAAAAACATCTTACATAATGCTTAAGAATTATTTTAATTTTTACATTATGTCTGTTCAAATCTGTATTTCCTCAAGAGGGCTTAGAAAGCCAAATTCAGCAAGACCTTGTTATTTTATTTCAACTTATAATTGCAAACTGTTGAGTAAGTATTACTCTCTGTTATACAGTCACTCAACTAACAGAATGTACTCTTAAAATATTAAAATCCTCCAGTTTCATTTCAATATAAATTTGGGATTATTTTATCAAAATTTCAGATTAGTGGAAATAATTTTTTAACTGTATCTGAAATAACTTCTCTGCTTGTTTAACTGCAGTCTTTTCGGTCAGTGACACTGAAAATATAGAATGAAGATGCTAAAATATAAAAGAAGAAAAAAGTATGTTTCCCCAGGTTTTTTTTTTTTTAATATTTATGCTTTCTAAGTATGTATTATATAAGACAAATCATTTCATCTCACCATAATAAACAGTATGTGACAGATGAAAACTCTGCATGATCAGACTAAAAGTTGCATCTTACCCAGTTTCATACATGTGAGAGTGAACTATAGTTAGTTAAGGAAAGACCCTTCTCCTGCTTTATCTTTCTAACTTCTAGTTTGGGGTCTCCTAGTGCTTTGAATTTCACCTAGAGTTTTATTTGAAAAAGTCACTGTTTGGTCTCTCCTCCATGTACGTGTTTAGTACTTTTTCAAATCAGTTTAGACTAAGCTGAAAGTGGGGAAACAAACCTTACAGATATTTTTAATATGCTCATAAATTGTTCCTTACTGATCTTCATGATGTTGCCTTTTCTATATCTAACAAATACTCCATATCCACCTTCCATGCTGAAGACACTTAGTGCAGGCTTTCCTCAAAGAAATATTCATTAAAAATTTATTAATTTTGTTGCTACTTCCTTTTTCCATGCATAATTGCAATCAATACATATGAGGAGGGAATTGACATGCACATCATCAGAAAGATAGAATCACAGAATCATTAGGATTAGAAGGGACCTCTGGAGACCATCTAATCCAATCCCCCTGCCAAGGCTAAATCCCTTAGAGCAGGTTACAACAGAATGTGTTCAGGTTGGTTTTGCACGTCTCTAGAGAGGGAGACTCCACAATCTCCCTGGGCACCCTGTTCAAGTGCTCTGCAACCCTTAAAGTAAAAAAGTTCTACCTCACGCTGAGGTGCAACTTGTGTTTAAGTTTATGGCCATTACTTCTTTTCTTGTCACTGGGCACCACAGAAAAGGATATGGCACCATTCTCTCGGCACCTGCCTTTGAGATATTTGTATGCTCTCAGTCTTCTCTTCTCCAGACAAAACAGGCCCACCTCCCTTAGTCTCTGCTCATCAGAAAAATGTTTCACAACCCTCATCCTCTAGGGGGCCATTCACTTGACCCTCTCCAGTTGCTCCTTGCCTTTCTAATATTGAGGAGTTCAGAACTGGACACAACACTCCAGATGTGACCTCCTGGCCACAAGGACCTCAAACTGGATTTTACTCCTCTGATCATGACCCTCTGAGCTCTGTATTCTATTAGTTCTTGATCCACCACACTGTTCATTCATGTAACCCACATTTCCTGGCCTTGCCTGTGAGGATGTTATGGGAGTAAGTGCCAAAAGCCTTGCTGAAGTCAAGGTAGACAACATCCACTGTTCTCCTCTCATTGACCCATTCTGCCATGACAGACAGCCCAGCAGGCTGGACCTGGTTCCCCTGGCAGGGCACAGTGATTTAAAACCTTGTCAAAATCCATGGTTGTTTGAATGAACAAAGAGAAATTAAATGAAACGGGTGCTGAAATTAACCGGAACTGATGAGGACCTGTGGACAAACTGAGACATAATTGATGGAGCCATCTACATGCTTGACCTGAAACAAATCAGAGCAGAAACATGGGAGCTGTGAATGAGTTGGAGGCAAAATCAAAAGCTGAAATGAGCTGGAGCCATCCAGAAACTGGAGCTGTCCATGACCTGGACCCAAAACAAACAGAGGCTGAAACAACTAACCCAAAGCTAACACCTTGATGCCAGAGTTGATAACCAGAGTTGAATTCACTCTGAAGTCAGTTGCGATCATCATAAAGAAATGGTAGACATCAATTGCTGCTTAAATGCTTTTTCTGTTCTGTGAGCATCATGTCAATAGAAAGGTATACAAGTGAGCCAATGGATGAATACAAAAAGCACAGACACTTGTATCTCACAGTCTGGGTTTCTCCCTGTGTAGTGGATGATGTGAAGGAAAGTTCAATAGTGCTTATAGAAAAAAATATGGAAACAGATCATGAATTGTCTTAAAGAGACTGTCAACACGGAGTAGCTTATGATCCTTGTGTTTGTTCTCTAGGGTCAGAATAAGCTACAGACTTATAAAGTTTAGCCCTTTGTATAACATCTATAACATCTATTTGTGACTTTATTGAAAAATAGCCTATGATATTGATTCACTGTTGTGGTGTGATCCTGTCTCTCAGGTGTGCCAACTTCCTTCCCCTCCCCCTGCCCCCTTGCCTTCTTTTTAACTGCTGTCTATCAGTTTCCACATTCCAGTTAAGGGCGTCGTGTGATTGGCAGAAGTTCAAAAGATGCTCCTCAGACCTGGGGTCATTGGCCTGTCCAAGTGTCATTGTCCCCTGAGACCCTCCCCCTCCCACCTGGTTGGTGGCTCACCTATCCTCTCCCCTCCCCCTCCCTGTGGGTTTAAAAGGCTTTGGAACCACGCGGTCGGGGTCTGTTGGAGATTGTTACTAAGATTCAGAACTGTAACACCGTGGAATAAACTCTGGATATAACTCTCCGGCAGAACCGCTCTCTTTCTCTTCACCATGGCCTGAACCTTTTCCACAGGAGGTAAACTGAGCTTCTACTCTGCTTGGACTCTGAGAGCCTAACTGCAATTGCCAGTGAGCTAAGGGTGTCTCTGAGGTGGAATATCCCCAGCAGGTACTTATAGCTCCAGTGCAACCAAGGCTGGACGAGTCCAGGCACGCCCTACTCGACAATATTGGGATTGTATTCCATAATTCACTAAATAGAAATACTTCATAAGACCATGCATTAAAGGATGTCTCATTTTCTCACTAGGAAGTTTCTAAGGTGCTGTTAAATGGTTGCTCAACTTTAAAGCTGACCTTGCTTTGAATGGGATTTGGAACAGAGATCAAGGTAAATTGTTTTGTGACATTGTTGAAGACAACTGTTCTGCCAGACCTCCATTTACAAAATTGGTTTTCTAACAACTCCTAAATAAGACAGGAAGCTGTTAGTTTAGTTAAATGCTTCCCACTGTATATCAACTGAATTAGAATGCCTACATATAGGAAACTGCATCTGCATATCTATATGTGAGATAGAGAGCAGTATTGTATATTCTCTGTCCACTGAAAATTTTCTGTTAAACTAGGTTGTTTTCATGAGAAATAACCCAGAAGATATAGGGTACAGAGTCCCTGCACCAGTGGATTGGGACACAAATCAATCTACACAAATCAAAAAAATTTGGGAAAGATCTTTCAAATCTAGTCTTGGTATAAAGAGTTTAAAGAATGATTTTCTTTCATTTCAGTTTCCAACTGTGTTTTTGGAGTATAACATTTATACTCAGCTATCAAATGAAGGCTAAAATGCCAGACACCCTTGAAGTTGTTCAGCACATTATAGCTGCTGCTTCAACCTGAATGCTTTAAGGGGCATACAGGATATCATCAGACCAACATTATGGGTAAAAAACACAAAAAACTGAGACTCTCAAATACTGTATGTAGACAGATAGTATGACATAGTGAGAATAGCAACTTTCTCAGGACAAAAGTTGCTAGAGGCTTTTGATTAGACAAAAAAAAAAAAAAAAAAAAGAAAAAATATTTTAAAAATCAAGAAAAACTGCCAGTGCAGATTGGGAATGGAAGTGTTGATAAAGGTAATGCTATCAACAATGACTACATCTTTCAGAGGCTACAGTAAAAATATATCAGTTCAATATACTACAGGCAACTTGAACTCTTTCTTCTCATGTTGGAAAACGAGGTGATGCAAAACATTTAGTTTCTGAATATGATAAGACACTCATGCTAACATACCTTGCCTTCCAGCAAGATTGTCTTCGATTTAATGCCACTTTATCTGGCTTTTGAAACTCATTCAGAGTTTGTTCAGGCATTTTTGTAATACAAGATTTGGAGATGTCCTTAATGCCTTTCTCATGAGTAGTCTTCAAAGCAAAAAGAGCAGTCCCAACAAGGAGATGGCTGTGGTAAAACAATCAAAGGGAATAAATAAGGAAGGAAATGTTCTTGATAAGGCAGCAACAAAACACCAGACATAACGCAGAGAAGATTCTAATAGGATTACTCTGAGACTGAGTTTCCAGTAGGGGAGAGAAACAATGGCGCAGAGGAAAGTACACAGGTAGACACAATAGGTAGGTGTATGCCTTCAGTTTTAGCTTTCATATTTTCCAGGTTCTGTACTGCATTAATATATAACTCTAAACTTCATGTAAAGTGTTAGCAAGTTCTCTTTACAGTTTCCTTAGACAAAACAAACCTTTTCCAGCCTGACAACCAAAGACACCATTGCAGCTTCAGGCCCAAAAAGTATAAACAATGGCAAATTGAGGAGAGCAAACTGGGAGGATGGCACTTCAAAACCTGAAGCTGTAACTGGACAATTAACCCCAATATGTAAATAGAACAAAACTTATTAAAGTGTGAAAACATGTGACCTGTCATCCATCTTGGGTGTAGCCTCAGCTGGGCTCTTGTACTGCCCAAGGTATCCTTTGAAGGCCTTTTTATAAATGCCTACTTTATTCTTTAACTCCGTCTAGTCTCTGTTATAGGTAGCCTCTCAAGGCATCAAGGCCAGAGGAGGAATATTTGCCCATTTGCTGGTGGTAAAGTGTCAGTTTACAAGGTCTGTGTGGATATTTTCATTAACTTTTGGAAATTTCTTAAAAATAATATTATATTTAGTGAAATCAGTCATACCTTAAAGGAATTTCTTTCAGGCAGGGATTGTTTGTGTTCTTGCTCCTGCATAAGCCTTTTCCTCTTCCCCTCAATCCTCCAGTAGTACAGTTTTTCTGTTGTGCACACAATAGGCCAGACATGATCTGGGAAAAGTGGTACTTTGGGACACCATGTTTCTTGAGATGAAGGAATGAGTGCTGCAGCCAGGTGGAAAAAAAAAAAAAGCCTACCTGGCAAAAAAATTGGAGAATGTGATATAATTGAAATACTGCTAAATGTTAGTAATAGTGGGAAAAACCATTAAAATCTACTTGTCCTGCTTGCAGTTAATGGGTACCAAAAGCACAACAGAACATTACAGTATGCTTGCTTTTGGAAATCTGACAAAGGTCCTATCTGCCAGAGAGCACCAAAGCAGAGACTTTTAGGAGTTTTTAATAAAAAGAACTCAACTAGTCCTTCGGGATGCAATGTGATGAGTGGAACTTAATTGAAATTGGTGCTTTGCTACTATGCTGCAATGCAAAGGCTCTTAGATTTAGAAGACATTCCAGGCTTATCTTTATTTTTTGGTTATTCTTTCAAAAAAACAAAAATAATAAAGTAAATATGAAAATTTTGAATTTTCCCTGTGTTTCTCAGTTTAATGAATTTGAGTGTTTTCTCACTCTTGCCTTCTTACTTATTCAATGCTGTACAATATATACTATGAAGTCATTCTCCTATTCTATATTTTTATTTTTATTATGTCATTGCATCTAAGTCCCCTTTAAAAATTCAGATTGTAAGAAAATTCTCAGATTTATACAGCAAAATAACACAGAAGGAGCCAAATTGCTTCGTAGCTCTTCCTACAGAGTTAGAATTAGCTTCATTACAACAGCCAAAATAAAATATCACGCAGTTGGAAGTTGAACTATATGGAGTTTTATCAATATTATGAGGAAGAATATTGATCAAACAGGAGAGAAAGAGCAAGAAGATCACTCAGAAGGTCTCTGAACGCTTGGTTCCCCAGATGGACTGAAGAAAATTATTTCAAGTTCGCAGCTTATGAGGGAGCACAGGGGTTTTTGGAAGACATTGCCTTCAGACAAAGTAACTAAGAGCTACTGACAAAAGAATAGACAGGCTTACATTTGTAGTGTCAATATTATGATGCCTGCCATACATTAATTTAAGAAGAGCTAATCCATGCTTTAGAGGTTTCACTCTCTACCCGATAAATAGAGAGGAGCAATAAACCCATATTTACTCTGTTGTTCAAATCTTTTGAACAAAACTAAGGTTTTGAGTGAGACTTCCTTTTTTTTCCCTTGTTTAAATTACATCACAAAAATGAGCCTCCATCTACTGTTTCATATATTGTATAGATTTGAGTGTACCATAAAAATTTGCCAAAGCCTTTAAAAAACAGTATTTCAACAGGACTTTGTAGTTTAATTACTTAGTTTGAACTGCTTGGTGTAAAATTTTTCAGTCTTTTATGCATCTATCTATTCTGCTTCTACTAGTGTTATCCCTGTGCCTCCAAGCACTGCAAGACAAGGAAATTGGTAATTAATTATTAATTAATTGATAATTAATTAATGATAGTATGTTGTTTTTTATTTTCCCCAGTCTTAAAATTATGACCAAATATTCCAAACTCATCTATTTCTTGCTGATGATATTTTCTTCACTGATATTCACCCTTACAAAGAAGAATAATCATCACAGGAGAGAAGCATCCTTTCTACTTTCAGTAAGTACATCTGAGAGCACCTCTCTTTGAAATCCTAGGAGGAAAAACGTCAGTGTTGCAAGGCAAAAAAAAAAGCATCTTATCTTTCAGAGAAGGCTTTCTTTCAGCTAATGACTGCTTGTTCCAGATTAATATGAGGAATAAATGAATGAGCATGGGATTTTTAAGTCTGCAAAATATTGGCTTGTATATGTTTATATATATAATGGAACGCAACTTTTTTTTGTTAATATGTTTAATACACTGCTTAATATTTTCTCAATAAAAATTACCCAAACCCACATTTATCCTATGCACCAAAAAACTTTTCATTCCTAAGATACAATATTAAGATTTTCTGCAGTTTTTGAGGATTTGAGTGATGCGTGGCAGTATTTTGTATTCTGTGCTAATATCATTGTACATCAGAATAAGTACTGACCTTCCTAGCAGTGGAAGTATGCAAATAAACTATTTTAATAGCACTGTTTTATATGTACAGTACTAGCAGTATAAGCACATTCATTAATAAAATGTGCCTTTTTTACTAGTATAACAATATCAAAGAACAACCAGACATTCTGCACAGTTGGTTTAAAAAAAACATATGCACAGAATTTCTGCTTGTAATTTTGGATTACATTTTAAAACAGCAACAGGTTTGAAATAAATACATTATTTCTTTCTGCTCCAGACATGTCATTCTCAGCTACCAAGTTCACTTTTGAAGACAATAAATATAAGAGGAAAATTATTATTTTTGGTGGATGTTTTCAGGTCTCAACAATTATCTCTTAAGCAATGACCAGCTGAGACAAAAAGCAGCTTTAATGTGTTCCCACTAGAACATCTAGTTCTGATACACTGGGATCCACCTCAGTTAAAGCAGACATTCTTAATCTTTTTCTTCTAACTCAAAATCAGCTGCCAAGACTTCATGACACATGTATTTAGAGAAGACATCTCTTTTCAGAACTTACAAAAGTATTACAAATGTATTCTTTGCCTTCTTGTACCATATTTAAAATTTTTGCCATTAGTCTATCTCTCTTGAACTCAGAAGACTAATGCTGAGATAAAACAGAGACACAAAATTGGGAGTTCTGACTAATTGCTTGTCAGAATTATTTGTAGCAGAAATGCAGCAGTTCTTGATTGTATAGTTTCATTTTAAAAGATGAATTGAGTTGTCTGACTAGTTGATTTCCCCTAGTGACTTTTTTGAGGAAATGTTTTACAAGCAAGAGATCATGTAGCACAAAAAAGTTAAAACAGGAATTGCAGATGAAGAATAGATTTGTCATGGTCCCAAGAGGTTAATTTAGTTCTGTATAAGAACAAGAAACTAGCATAAGAAAGTATTTTAATTTCATGAAGTCTTTTTTAAAAAATATTTTTAGTTCCCCGAACTATGCCCTTATTTATCTAATGAGATAGGGCAGATAAAAAATGCATTACCTACTCATAGCTGCATTTTTACAATAGAACCATTGGCTTTCAATTTCCAGTGGGAATTGCAAAATAGTAAGCTGTAAAATAGTGAGCTAAACAAGTTGGGAAATTTAGATTTAAACTCACCAGAGAAATCTGAGTAAATGAGTGATCTATATAGTCATTGACTGCAAAACAAATTCTGTTTTTTCCTTTGGTAGATGGTATTTGCTGCAGATTACAAAAATAAGAGGCAATTACTCAAGAAAACATGTTGTATATTTTATCAGCTACAAAAATAATACACACAAAAAAATAGCTTCTCAATAATTTTACTTTCCATTAACTAACTCATGCATTGTTGTTGTTTTCTATTCTATGGTCCCAGGTAAGACCTCTAATTACTTCAGAGACTTCAATTTGGAGTCTTTGTCAGCAAACAGAATCCTCTGTGAGCCACTCAAGAAGGACCTGCAATACATCTGCTGATAGGCTACCTCTGCTCTCTACAAACTCTGCAAAATGCCATTTGACTGGAGCATTCAAAAGATCAATAAAGTGAAATAGAAGCAGAGCAAAGAGCTACATTCGTATTAAACTGAGGATTTTCCTTTGCAGCCTAAGCATTTGCCATCTTTAAATATCTTCTGAATATATAACAATTCAATTTTCTTAGAGAAAGAAAGCTCCTTTTGCAACAGAACCATTAACATTTTCTAAGACTAAGAAATTTTCTGCATGAAGGGTAGAATTTCAGGATCTAGGGGCTGAAAAAAATAATATACCATGATGAAAAAAATGTAAAGAGTAATATTTCCCACATACACACACAAAAGATAAAATTTCATCAAGCTGATTTTTTTGTTTGATTGCTTCGAAAATACTTTCTTCCCCCTTATGCCTTTGCAGAATCAGAGCCCTGAATCTTCCTCTTCATCCAGTTGTATTAAGAAGTAAGTTTTTGCTGCTTTATTGTTTGAGATATTGTATATCCCAAGGCAGTCATATATACAGTTCTACAAATCTAGAGTGTTCAGTTCTATTTGGTTGCCGTGCACAGACTTGTCCTGTTCCTTATGCCTGATCATGATTCCTGCATAGTGGCAGCCAGAACCTGAATTGCAATTACTCAGCCACCTGTAGGCATGTAGGTGTTAAAAAAGAAACCTTCTACTACTACACAGCACAGAGTACAGTTGTCTTTGAGTAGAGAAGGGTTCAGTATGTGGAATCTAATATAAAAAGGGTCAAGTTCTTGAATAAAAAGTTGTGTATGCCCCGGGTCATGGGTCATGATAGTTGCTTTAGAGCCAGCTATCTTCAAGATATTGTCTCTAAAAATACTTGAACCTCTTTGTGTATAACTCACTAATATCAATTGATTAAAAAAACCAATGAAAATTAACACCACCACAAAAATCCATTTTTAAATGGATTAGAAACACTAGAAATATTAAGAATATCTGCTGGGGTTTTGTAAGAGTCTTTTCTCTGTTCATTCACCGTGGCAGTGGATCTGCTCCTTTTTTCTTTGTATTAATATATTTTCTGCTTTCTTTGTAACAGTAGCTCATCCTACCTCATAAATAAAGGCATCAGGGAAGCATAACAACCCAACCAATTAATATGCCTGGTGGCTAGTCTGTCTAGGACCTATGTATAAATAAGAGAAAGAGCATCATCTAGTGAATGATTTGGGACACATAACTTGAGCTCCTATCTAAAATTACTCCACAGGGGAGCCTCTCTGCTTTTCAGCAGTATCTATGCATGTCAGGCTCCAATCTCACTGTGATTAAAGTGAGCTGGTATGAAACTCCCCTATGTTTTAAGGCAATGCATGAAGCAAAAATCTTCTGCAGTCTTAACTTTGCATTTCAGTTCCAAAACTGTTTGGATTAGTGGCTACCTAGGTTTAAATATGGGGCAGGGGAGCTATTTTGGGGGATTTTAAACAACAACTGCTGAAGTATGTGAAGTGGTTGCCTAATGCTGCTAGGCCAAGAATAACCAAATGGTATCAGTATATTACCTCCACATGATATGTTGCAAAAAACCCCTAGAAGCAAACCCTGCATTTCTGCTGTCAGTATCTAAAGAACCAATTTTGAAGGAGAATTGCACTTTAACCTTATTTTGTGAGGTCTTCACTCATGCACAAACATCTAACCTATCATTCCTGTAGTTACTTCTAAGACTCTAAATGCCTGGTGAGCTTCAGATCACGTATATTTAATTATTGAAGAACTGGTTTGTTCATTGAAAGAGAAATGCTGCCTTTTCCCTGGATGTACTACAGTCATACTATGACCTCATACAGAAAATGAGAAGGTGCATAGAAGTTTTACAGAAGCCATGAAAAAATCATTATGCAGACACAGTACTGATCTTTTATTCCTTTTCTTGCTTTTGCTGTCACTGTTTTCTATCTACATTTTTGGCTCTATCTCTTGTTTCTTCTGAATAATTGATTTTATGGTATCACATAATTCCAATGTATCCTCATTTCCTGCTTTTCCATTTAGATGCTCTCTCATTTTTATTGTTTTCTTTCAAAATACTAAAAAGTCTTTTGCTTGGGTTTGATTTTTTTTTTCTTTTTTCCTACAACCTTTAGTCCTAGCCAAATAGTACTAACAAGTACTGCTCAGGGATGCTTGGACTAACAGTAAGAAGAGGAAAAGAAATCTTGGAAAAAAGGAGATAAATGCATTTTAATTTTCTGGGTCCTGTAAAGTTTCACCTCTGCTCACATTTAATGCTCCATAGGCAAATGTGTTTTATTCCTAGAACCTTTACAAGTGTCTCTACACACAGTGAAGTTTCTGTAAACATTCCAAGTGTCTAGCCTTCCAAACCAGTATGTAAAGAACACTTTCAAAAATTAAGGTCCTCGTCAGCCTACTTATTTCTAAAACATGTTTAGTTTGACTCAAGAAAGTATTATTCCATCTCTGCCACTGATTGTGGATATGGCTTATTTCAGATGCAAGTGTTTGGGTACTATCAAGAATAGGTAAAAAAAACCAAGACAGTGCAGTGTAATTGTGGGTCAGATCAATTGTTTATGCATGTAGTGCTATCACATGAAAATCATTTTAGTGCCTGAGTGCCTCCAGTAGTGCATGAGCCATGCATAAATGTTTGTCATATTTGCCCTCTCAGCTTCAAGAGTCTGCCCATAGAAATGTTGCAAATGGGGAAAAGAATAGGTTTGAATTTTTTATGTGAGTGATAGATATTGGGGATTTGTTTGTTTTTTAGTTTTCATTTTTAAGAAAATTTCAAGGATCTTAAAATATAAGATTTACAATATTTTAGACTGACTGGATCTGTCAGCCTAAGTTTCATTTACCATATGCTCTCTTTCTCTTTCATGTATTTAGTCAAGCAAAACTGTTGGGCTAATGTCTCATTTAGTTTTTCTAGGTAACATCAGGTCAGGCTAAAAAAAATCTAGATATAACTTGCATATAAAAGCAATTTTCAAGAAATGCATTCTGGGATTGTTAGTATTATATTGTTAATCCTTTAAGAAAGGAAATGAAATTTTTTGTGCCTTTTCACTGATTTCTGAAAAATATGTTGTCACGTGCACATCCATGTTCTGACTATAAGAGTTCATAACTTAGCTCATGCTGCTCCAAAGCAGAAAGCTCATAGAAAATGTACAATATATTTACTTCTCCTATATTTTTTAAGTGGGATGATATCTCTCCACGAACATGACATGCAGTTCAATTGAATCCCTTATGCTCTGCATAGCTAATGGTGAATAGTCCAAGTGATTAACTAGTAAACATGTCACAGGCTGAGATTTGCAATTCCAGATAAGCCAAATCTGAATATTTAGGTGCTCTCAGCTACTTAGGCATTTGAAATTGAGACTTGAACTCCTGTATCAATTACATGTTGCTGTTTAATTTGTCCTAAATATTTTTAATTCTTTTGCCTAGAAACAGTGTGCAGCTTTTATAAAGTATGTTTTTTTCTTTACTTCATTAGTATTTCAATATATTTATACAGACATGTTGAAAGAATACTGAACTTCTTCAAAATACAAATAGTTTATTAGAAATCTATGTATTCATTACTTTACATAGGAGGAATATTCAGTTTATTCAGTAATTGCTGATATTTTTTGTATTTTATATCTGTCACTGTGCTAACATAGTTCCTATATCATTACTTTTTGTTATGTCTGCTGACAAGCATGAATGTAATTTACTCATTAAAATTAAGAAAAAATAATACAGTAGAGTATCATCCCCTATCATTATTTCAATCTTCACACTGAGTTTTTAGGGACTCTCCTAAATGGAAGAGTTTTTGTGGTCTTTCTCAGGTAAAACTGAGTCGCATAATAAAAGGTACAATTGAATTCTGGGACACAGAAATGCAAGTATTTGCAGCTACAGCTCTAGAGAGATTTTTGAAAGGTTTATGTAGTAGCTCCTTTCAGGAGCTTCTTACCACATTATAGTACTGGAACACAACACTGTATGAATTTAGATGTAGTATGACACCATAAAAATTTAGTTTCCCAAGCCTAGTACTTTCTGTACTTTCTTAAGAAGCCATATGTCTTTAAAAAGGAAAGAAATGTTCAATTTTTATGCTTGGTAATCATGACAAAATTGAAACACAGAAATATTTTCGGGTTGGACAATCCCATAAGCATATTTTTTTTCTTTTATCCTGTTTGATCTGCTCCGACTAGAGCATTAGCTTCCAGGTGGCTACCTGATGCATATATAGCTGTTAAGAATTTTGTGTTGGTTTCTATCTTTCAACCAGTGAACCTATGACTGAAATCAAGGGAAGTTTTCTTTTATCCTTCTGTCTTACTTAAAACTTAGGGCTTGAGAGTCTATTAGAAGTACACAGTATGGGCACATGGATAGTGATGAGAATTTCACTGCCTTCATTTCCAATATGCCCACAAGCCAAAGGCTGTGGTCCAGCAGAAAGCCAGTCCAGAAGGAAAGGCAAGATAAACTCCCCCCTGCCAGCCAGCAAAAAGGTGAGTCAAACCTATTAACTTATAGTGCAGAAACATTATCCTAGAAAAACATTACTGTCTTAGATGATGCAGTCACCTCTCAGCTGAAGTTCCTCTGCTCAAGTAAGTATGAAAAAGCAGTGACAACTGAGTGAAGCTGAATTCTGAGCTACATTGGTGTTCATCATTAGGAAACCCATTTGTTTTTCATTGCCCATTTGTTTTTCATTGCCAGACACAGCTTATGACTATGAATCATTATGGGTGACCTTTGTCTAGAAGCATTTTTGATTTTCTGTGTATATGTATGTGTGTGTGTGCATGTGTCTGTGTCTGTGTGTGTGTATGCATTTATATTATATATATCTTGTGTGTGTAGTAGAATAATCCATGTCACTATAGGACATGAAAGAACCCAAGCGCACACCGCTGCTCTCAAGGGGAAGAGAAAAGGGAAGTTTATTTTCTGACTCCACCATTTATAGTTTTCCAAAAAAAAAAAAAAAAAAAAGACAGTGGGTTGGAGGGTGATAGTGCCCCCTCTCCAATGACACTGGACAAACCAACAGTCTATCAATTTTCTCCTCCTCCACAAAAAAGTGTAAAACAATGAGTTATTTACAGAAAGTGTGTCCACTACAAAAATGTCAACATCAGAAGGCTTAGAAAATCTTAAAAATCAGGGCAACAAATCTGAAAAAGGAAAAGTCTGCTTGTAAAAGCTGGGAAGAATAATGTAAGAAACAACACATGGAAGAATTTTTAATAATTAGAGAAAGCAGGGGAGACTGGGACTTGTTCACCTGAGTCCTAGTACAGTAAAGAATTGATAAAAGAGAATAAAAAATAAAATAGAGAAAGGCGAAAGAAGAGAATGAACAATCATCCTCCAGCTCTATTTACATAGACTTAGAACCAGTGCATAAACCTTGGATGAGATGATTTTTAGGACAAAAGCTAAACAATGAAACCTCAGCCTCAAGCAGGCTATAATCCTAATAATATTTTTGTTATTAAAAATCTTGAAGAGGAGAACATTCCCAGATATTGTTTTTTCTTCATGTAGAAAAATATCACTTTTGCAAATATATTGGTTTTTGAGGCGTGCCAAACTTTGGATCTTTCCCTCAGCAAGATAAGAACAGCATGATCAGATGAGATTGTTGCACATTAGAACACATAGGTAAAAATATGGAATGACATATTCATGTCTGACTTCTGAAGGTTGAGACAGTTAAGGGGGTTAAGGTCAATTCTGCCAGGTAGCTTAGAGAAAGCATCTCACCTCCTCTTCCTCCTCCTCTTAGTCTTCTGAGGTATTCCAGACCTTCAAAATGCTAGGTGCTTCCTCCATACTCCGTGGATTTATGTTCAAAAGTGTGTTATGAGCAAAACCAGAGCATATCTCATAGACAGAACTATGGATTTACCAGTGATACTGGTGGCATTATTATGGCTCATATTGCCATATGGCAGAAGTCATTACTTTCCGAGGCAAAGTTATACCTACACAACACACCAGTAAGCAAGGTTGCTCCACCAAAATAAAAGGGGAAATTGATCACACAGTTAAATTATTAGTAGTGTACTTTACAGATGTTACTACTATCTGAACTTCTTTCTCGCTGTTTGTTTGCAAATGGTTTCGTGATCCCTCAGGCAAGTGCAGGTGAATGGAATCCGTAATGGTAAGTTAACTACATGTTCATGTGGAAACTTCTTCAGGTCATCTTCAAAATTTTTCTTTTTTTCTTCTTTTTTATGTTGGCATTTGTCAATATGCATCTTTTCCATTTGGTCTGCAATTCTGTAGTGTAAAAATGCTTTTTTTATCATTGCTTGCTGGACCTTTCTTTTACTTTCCTCTACCATCTTTGAGAGAAATGGTACAGGAAAGTAAAAGAAATGGTACTGTCATATATGCTATTGGTAAGCATTAGCTCAAATAATTAAGCATTGGATAAGGCCATTTAATAAACAAGTTTGAATAAGTGCAAAGATTAATAATAGTGAACAAAGTCTTTTAGTTTAACAACAATCACCATTTTGTTTTTTGAGTCGACTTTAGCCACACAAGTGTTTCATAGCTAGTGCAATAAAATATTAAAACAAGACAATTCCAGACTTCAATTTTACTTTAATATGTTTGGCACCTTCCCAAGAGAGTACAGAGTTTCAGGGAAGAGATTTCATTTGAATTCACTCAGACTTGTGTTCTGCTAGTAATGTGCGATATTCTGTCCTAAAAATTAAAAACAAGTGGATGAAACTGTCTAAAGAAATCAAGATTTACTCATAGTCTTTGGTGGGAATTACCATTATAGGGGAAGCATTAATGTTCTGGAAAGTTTCTGCAAATATTTCATTTGAGTGTGATATATTGTATCATCATCTGGACTTTAGTAATAATATAATCAAATAAACATTATTTTCTAAAAGGCCACTGCCATCTGGTGATTAATGCCTGTTAAAAGCACGGTGATATTTCTTGTCAAGTGAGCCTTTTCTAAATCAATAACACTTAAGAAAGCCCATCTATTATAAATAACAGCCTTTTACTTATTCAGTGTTTTCATTCCATTGAGTTTGTTGCAACTTTACTTACCATTTTAGCAAAGCTGGTCTGACATTCCTAACATCCTTGCTAGTGCATGCATAATTAATAGTAAGCAAACAAGTTCAGGAAAATTAATAGTGACAACCAAAGTGCCAAGACCATTTGCTCATCTCTTTTGCCTGTACACATCCAGAAATCTTTCTTAGAGACTAATGTAGACATAGCACGGTATCCGAGAATCTCATACAAACAGATCTGTCTCCAAGAGAAGAAAAGATTGGAAGGGCTAAATGGAAAGCCTATGCTTTGGGTTTATCTGTACATATTGCAGCTCTGGAATAATTTCAATATGAACACTCTAACTGGTTCTTTCTCTGACTTTCTGGCTCCTAGAAAGAAACCATTGTTGAGATATGCATTTCTTAATTTTTTTAATTCCTTAAATCTTAAAATATGTGGAACATCCACAGGTGTTTTTTTTTTTCCTGATATGTTTGTCTGTTTTGTTTTGGGTTTTTTTTTTGTTTGTTTTTAAATATTGAAGATTGTATCTTTAGTTCAAAGAGCAGTGAGAAGATGGAGGACAAAATAAGAACAGGAAACATTTCCAAAAATCTTAAGATGCTGCTTAACTGCTTTGTGGTTTTAACAGAGGTCTTAACCCAAACAAGTTTGGTAAAACAGTTAATGTGACAAAACCTATCTGGGTTGTTGGAAAACGGTTTTGTGAAATACAAGACAACAGACAACTAATAAGACACAAAGCACCAGGCATCCAAGACAGATCAGTGAGCAACTACACTGGAGGCAGAGAATTTGTAAAGACATGAGTAATGAAGAATCAGTAGTGAGAGTGAGAACTACAGAAGGGTAAAATCCCTTTTCTATGACCAGACCCTTTTCCTGTATTTTTGCATTGAAATGAGTTATTAAGGAAGGAATGGTGCCAGCAATGTCTGCAGTTTTATATCTAAATTCTCCTTTCCCACAGGTTCAGGTCATTACTCCAGTTAATAATGCCAACAATCGCATGGTCTCATAGATTAAAACACTAATCTCTAGTGAATATGTGTAAAGAGCTGGATTTATTTCTATTTTATTTTGATTTCTGGGCTGCAGCAAAGTATTTAAGCTAATATATTTCACCCAGAAGTGTATTCCTAGAAAAGAACAGATGACTGGCAAATTAAAAACTTTAATCCTTCAGAAATATGCTTCTGTGTATAAAATTGTAATGTTTTTATTCACTTTCGGTTCTTTAAGTGAAAAGAATGACATGCCATTATAGCCTGTATGCATATATATATGTGTGCCTGTATTTCACATGTAAATTTCATTGTAGCTTTAGAAAACAGTATGAAAAGTGTTTCACCATAATGAAGAAGAACAAACAGCAAAACATTCACAAATATCAACTTAAAAAAGAGCTTCCGGGGTTACATATTTGCATTGAAATATCCATCTATTCAGCTGGCTTGTTTGTTCCTTACTTTTGAAAAAAGCAACCAATTTTGGACTAGATTTGGATAGCCAAGTGAACATTTTATGAATTTTTAGGAAAACACTACTTTCTATAGTGCTTCAGAAACTTTTACAAGTACCATGCATTTATTTTCTGATAATAATTTTCTTTGCATAATTTATAGCATAGATATAATGTCTACATCATCTGTAAACCAGCCTTATGAGGCATTTTTTATGCTTGCATCATTAATTTGACCTTATTCCAGGAAAGCATCTCTGATCATCAATGCAGTATATCTGTCAAACATTCAGTTTCACTTGAGCTGATGATATTTAAATAAATGCACTTAGCATAATATAGAAAGCATGACATAGTGTTCATGTTGCAGAATTACTTATTCATTAGAAATTAGTACAAACTTCTGGAGTTTAGAAAAAAAGGCAAGTGTAATACTAAATTTTATCGGAGTGAAACTGCTCAGCTCTCATCCCTGACACAGACTCTAGGTTTGATCAGATGCATACCCTGCAGAGGTAAGCCAGTGCTCCTATCTGGCTCCTTAGGAAAAGATTCAATTTGCTGTGTTAAATAAGAAACAGAAAATATGGCAGCTTTGGCAGGTACAGTTGGTCTTACTACAGAACCATGCTTACTATTTAACATTAATTTTGAGGAAATAGATGACAGCAGACCAATCCATGGCCAGTGACAACTGAAGCAACAGATGTGTCCTAAAGACATGTCAAACCGTTTGTGGTAGCTCGAAAAGGAAAGAGGGAAGCTAGGTGGTAGACCACAATGCAGGGTGAGAAGCAAGAGGAGTGAATGCTTTTCTGAGGGAGAAGAGTCTTGCTTTATCTTTCCTGTTCAGCTCATCAGCTCCCTTTTCTTCCTATTGGAGGAGTCTTCATCATCTTTGTGTGACAGAGGTACTGTTGCAGATTTTATCTCTTCATATTGTTTTATCCTCTCCATCACTACCACCCACTTTCCATGTAAATTACATTAATGCCTCCATTGGCTGTGTTGGAGATTTAATAACTGTTCACATTACAGAAGATTATTTTAATTTTTTTTTTACTTCTTTTTGTTTAACTACCTGTGCTGGAAGCTGAACAAAGAATGGTTCAATTGATCAATTTTTAAAAACTATCTTGTTGCCTGATTTTCAATGGCAAATCACTGTAGCAGAAATAGTACATAGAGTAATGGTAGATAGTCCTAAAGCAAGTATTTTAAACAACTCAGACAAAATTCAATCAGTGAGAGCTTAGAAACTGAAGTTTACCAAAATGTGGGTATGTCAGAAGGACAAGAGTGTATATACATTTATCCTTTTTATCCACATAATATATTGAGCTCTTTGTGATTTGATTAGGTATAAGATATAGGGAGCTTCTTTAAAGGAATATGCTACTGATTTCATTGTACTATTTAAGAAGTTAAATAGTACAATGAAATCAGACTCTACTGAGTCTGATTAAATTGTACTATTAAAGAGTACAAGAATCTGATTAAATAGACTCTACTGAGTCTCTCTACTACTTTATTTCAGGTAACCTCTGAACCCAAGCAAAAAATTCCATATATGTTTATTTCTGAGGGGACAGCGAAGTGGGATATAGGAGACCTAGGTGGAGTATTTTTTGGTTTTGTTCTATGAATTTTGTTTTTATGAATTAGTTTTAAAGATCTTCTGAAAAGAGTTGATTGTCATAAATATTTCTGCAGACTTTTAAAACTTAACCCAATGTCAAACTTATATTCTTCATATTCAAATTATTTTACAGAAAACATTTCTGCTTCATTTTACTTTACCTTCTCTTGCAATAAGGATATAGAGATTTGGCAGAAACTATATCCCCTTGCCTTAAAGATGGTTCTCAGGGATCAGAAGGGTTGGGTGTGGCTGGGCCTAATTTCTGATTATAGCCAATTCATTACTGCCAGTCTGGTTGAGTTTAATAAAACTTTCACAATCACTGATTCATAAATCATGCAGTTTACTAATCCAATACACAAGGTCTGGCCAAGTTCCATGAGAGCTTATACAATCCAGATTCATGAATAGTGCAGTTTATTGAAGCAACAGAGCAGCAAGTGTTTCTAATTATTATGCAGCAGTCAAATTGATTGCTATAGAAAATTCTATATATTAGGTATGCTTCTTCCTTTTGCTGAAATCGTATTTCTAAACAATTTTTTGCACCTCTATGTTCAAAGCTATTTAGTATTCTTTAAATATTGCTGTATTTGTTATCCTGGCTCTCACCCACTGAAGAAGAATTTGCACCACGTATATATCAAATGCTTCAACCAATCTTATAAAAAGTTTGTTTTTAATAACATTCTTAAATTACTCTGGAAGGATTTTCCCCACGATGTATGCAGTTTCTTTCTTGTGACCTGGAGCTCTAGTTTGTCGTCACAGATCTGGAGGGAGTGGTGGGAGACTACAGAAGCTGCAAGCTGTTGACGGAAAATACATAAAGGCTGTGGTTATTTTCTACAAATCAAACAAGTTTTCTTTATGCAACAAACCTTTCAAGATCAGCTGGCCACTCAGGAGGTTAAGTGAATTAATTGTCTTGCTGTGACGGAAATGAGAGTTATCTATGTCTGTTCCCCCACAACCTCCCACTCCACTGAAGGGTCTGCTTTGGGGGTGGGTTTGGTTGGGTGTTTGCTCATCCACTGAGGCTTCTGTCTGATTTGTTTATGACTGTTTTGCATAACATTGTGCAAAATATCACTTGCACATCATTTTGTTTCTCCTTAGTTGATGTTAAAATATAA
This sequence comes from Leucosticte australis, assembly GCA_025504685.1. NCBI lineage: Eukaryota > Metazoa > Chordata > Aves > Passeriformes > Fringillidae > Leucosticte > Leucosticte australis. Next base: position 76,139,151 of record JANIJU010003056.1, on the reverse strand, counting down.
ATTAGTATGATAAATAGGATTTACAGAACACTAATATAGAATCCTGGTCTTTTAGCTGGGTTTGCTTTAATATGAATTCTGAATATGAAGATACATGAAATCACAGTTGAAAAGAAGATCTCCATGAATTTTGATTTTGATTTTTTTTTTTTTTTGTGACACAAAATGAACAGATGACTATCATTACCAGCAGAAAAAAAAGGGGGGAAAAATACTTTGGCAATTAATTTCATAAAACAAACCAAAAAAAAGATACTTGGATTAATGAGTTATTATAATAGTGTCAATCACAAGCATTTTTTGGTTGCACTACATTTATGAAGGTTTCAAATTATTCAGGCTGTGCAAAAAAAAGTATTTCCAGAAGTATACTCAAAAACATAATAGTCCAGTGTTACAAGTAGTTTGATTAGCCATGTATTATAGCTTATTAAATGTAAGACCTAAGGTCCTGTAAAACACATAAATCATATAAAACTATTTAAAATTATATTATTTACTCATCCATGTTTAAGTGTAAAAGCCCCAACTTTTTGCATTTAGCAAAAAAAATGACCTTTTAGTTTTTCACAATTAAAGGTGAAATGAGAATTCTGTGCCTACCTGCATAAAAAGTTCTGTCTTCAGATAATAATTTAATCTGCAGAAGTCTGACTGCTTTTATGGAAGTGATCTTTTAGACAGAATTTGGTACAGCTGCCTTTTGATCTTTTGGATGTAAACAAAAGTTCCAGATATGAAGTGATGGTGAGACTGGATCAATCAGAAGTTAGCCTGTGTTCAGTGAAGTTCATAGTTTTCTGAACTTACTCTACTTTCTTCATCCTAAGAAATAAAATAGCACTAATATTTTAGATAGCTTTATATATATGCTATATTATGTATAATGCTTTTACACAGATGCTTAATCTGATACAGAAGGTGCCCTTTGGTAGAATAGACACATTCATGTTTTTTTAAACAGCAAATGATAGAAATAGCTAAACAAAACCAGTCATATGTCAGAGATATATCTGGTAACAAGCAAAGGCTTTGAAAATAATTCTTGATATGATTTGGAGAGTAACAGAATGAATGAGTCAAAATTTAAACATTTGACTTACATATGACAAGGAATTTTTTAACTCTTGAGTTTATCAAGTAAATATCAGGTTTTAATTTTAATCAATTAAAAAGAAGCTTTATAATTTGTCTTGAAATCAACCATAGTTAAGGTTTTCAGTACTAATTTTTTTAGATTTAGTGTCCCATGATAAGTATCTGAGGAAGCAAGGACTTTACATCATTCCAAACATCCTCTCTACCGAATAACATTACAGTCTTGGCCAGCCGCCCTCCCGCTGATCTGGGCCAAAACCAGGACAAGATACCAGGTTTTGTCTGCTGAAAGCAAGGTTGGAAGCAGGCTATGAGCTTTGAAAAATGCAGGGGAAAAAAAAAAGGACACCATTCAAATTACAAAAAGAGTGACCAGTGCTGGAACAGACGTCTCATCCACTTCCAATCATGTTTCTTTCCAACACACCTTGTATTTTAATCTGAATCTTAATAAAATTAAAGAATGCATCCCCATTCTACTAAGTAAATGAAAAAAAATCAGCTGAAATCCAGGTTTTTGTAGTGAAATTAGGGATCATATCCTGTTGCTAGTGGGTTCCATATGTATTATCATTCTTATTTTGTGAATTCAGTGCTAATATGAATAATAAATTGCTTAGTAATTTACTTGGTGTTTTCTTCAAAAAATATGCCACATTTAAGAAAAAAATTAAAAGGTAATACTCTGACTTTCTTTTCAATGGTCTATAATAATAAACAGTAGGTCTTCAGCTGCAGAATGGGATCTAATGCCATGCTCAAATACTAGCATACAAATAGTATAACATAACAGAAAATGACACATCATAGATTATTGCTGGCTCACTGACTCAAAGAAAGAAAGAAAGAGGGGATATTAATTAAAACCAGTGATGGTTTAGACAGGAGAGTTGCCAGGGAAGGGGAAAGTATACAGATAGATAATGTCCAGAAGAGTTCTAACATAGAAATGATTCCTTTCTGCCCCTCTAATAAGAAAATTAGGTCTGTGACAAGAACAGTCCATTAACTGACATGACCTGACTGGGATTCTTGGTGCTTCTAGCTGTATTATCAAGACAAATGAGAGGCAGAGAAACTATGACTGCATAGTCAAACAGATCACACCTGAGTGCATGTGCCAGATTAATGCTTTTCACACTGCCTGACTAAATCAAAGGTTAAAGTTCAAAAAAGTCAGTCAAGCAAATGAGGGGATTATAGCTCAGGATGAAAAGATGGGGGAGAACAGGGAAGTATGATGAATGCTGTTTTACCAGAGGAATTATAAACAAATGTAGTCTTTTTTGATAAAGTATTTCATTTTCCTTCTTGTCTCAAGTCATTTAACAAATGAAAAAAAAAAAAAAAAAAAAGCATGTTTCAAAATGACACTTCTTACCTCATAATTTAAGGTATGTGTCAAAATAATTACTGAGTTTACTACATTTCCCTCAATACATGAAAAAGAATGCATGCTTTGAAATTAGTTGGAGAAATGAGTGGAGGAAAATAAAATCTATATTTCTCTAGGACAGTAAAGAAAAACAATTATGATATAGAAAAACAGTAACTGTTAACACTTTTTTCATTATTGATGCCAAATTAAAATAATATTCATAACATAATGCAAATATTACATGATTGGTTGTAAAAATCAAATTAGATTATTGCTTTCTCCCATTTAGACATGGAAACTTTAAACCAGAGAGAAAAAAGCACAGAGAACAGTGTTGTCAGCTTATTCATCAAAAATAACAGACAAGAATCAGTGTATTTATCTTATGTTGCAAGATTTTTGTAGTTGAAGATATGCTGCAGGGGTGGTGGTCAGAGCTGCTCAGGTGTACACCCTTTTGCATGAAAGTTCAGAATAAAAAAGGAGATTTTTGAAAAGTTCCTCAGAACAAATAAAACTGCTCTAGAGTGAAAAATTATCAGAAACAACCAAGAATTTCTAAAAAGAAACTATATTAAAAGCACAGCTTCAAAGTACCCCTTTTTAAAGAGATATGGGAGCCCTAATGAGAGAGAAGATGTTTTTTTCATGAACTTCAGATGACTATAGACAACTTACAAAGTGGATAATCACTTCAACTAAGAAAAAAATCTGCAGGATAGCATGCACATTAGGACCAAAAATCAAAGTAACCTGTTTGTTCCCTTCAATTGTCAGAATATTTATTAGGAGATTCACTGACAACTTTTTTGAGAAAAATCTCTTCCACAGCTAATGGTTCTAAACATTAATTTCTATTTTGAAATGAATGGAAGATAAGTAATATCTGAGAAATCCAGAAATAGTTCAGCTGGGGGATGAACAAATTCACAGCAGTCCTGTTGAGAGGGACTTGGGGATGCTGGTGGGTGAAAGGATGGACATGAGTCAATCATGCCTTTTTGCAGCCCAGAAAGCCACTGGTGTCCTGGGCTGCATCCAAAGCGGTGTGGCCAGCAGGGTGAGGGAGGGGATTCTGCCCCTTTGCTCCATCTCTTATGACCTCACCTGGAACATTGCATCCAGGTCTGGGATCCTCTGAGCAAGGGAAGGTGAGGGCTTGTTGGGGCAGGTCTAGAGGAGAGTGAAAAAAAAGATTAAGGGAATGGAAAACTTCCTGTGAGGGCAGTCTGTGGCAGTTGGGGTTTCTCGTCCTGGAGAAGGGAAGGCACCTTGGAGACCTTTTTGTGGCCTTTCTGATGTGAGAGTGGGCTTTAAAGAAACAAAGAGACAAAATTTTAGCAGGACTTGTTGTGATAGGATAAGATGTAGTTGTTTAAAACTGAAATAAGATCAATTTGAATTAGATAGGTGAGACACTGACATATGTTGTCTGCATGTGGTAGATGACCTATCCCTGGAAATGTTCTTAGACAGGGTGGACTGGGCTCTAAGCAACCTGATCTAGTGGAGGAGCACTGGAACTAGATGATTTTTAAAGGTCTCTTCCAACCCAAACCATTCTATGATTCCATGATTTTGCCTGTCTGAAACAATCAAACAAAAACACTCAAAATACTATGTATCAATCAGTTGAGGTCCAATTCACAGAAGAACTATGAAGAAAATAGTCCTACAACTTATTTGTATCAGCCAAAACTCAGTTGGTGAAGATATCCCTCTGTCTATCCAATATTACACTATCTACAATGCATTGAGTTTTATGAATAAGTAAAGACTGGGATGCTCTTTCATGTGATATTTTTGGGCAGGTTAGGGGAACATAACCTGACTTCAGTCTCAATCAAATGCATGCAGAACTTAGCAGGAAACTGTTCAGAGAATAGCCAGCTGAACATCACAGTTAAAAGTGCAAATAATGGGTTGAGTTCTTTTATACAGAAATTGGGCCATAATCCTTTACTATTCACTATTTGCAAGCTCCATAATGATGAAATAGCAGGTACTCTTAGCAAGTAGGAAGTACTGAAAGCTGTGTTGGACAATATCCATTTTATTCTGTTGTTTACACAGTTGTTAGATGCTCTGCTTCCAATGCCTTCCATCAATGCTTTGTGCACAGCCATGCCACAGTCACAGATCTGCAGACTGTAGCCCTTCTTTTTCCTCTGCACTTTAGTCACAGAATGCTCTTTCTGTGTAAGTACTATACAGAAAACCTATCATTCTGCTTCTGTTTTCAAAAAGGAGGGATATGGTATGCTGCACTTCACTTAATGAGCTTTTACTTTACTAATACCTTGTTGGGCTTTTTCCATCTGGTTTGTTTTTAGTTTGGTTTGGGGTTTGGGTTGGTTTTTTTTCATTAAAAGCCTTTAATATGGATTAACCTTTAACTGAAATCCATACTGAGTCACCGTTTATTTTTCACTTGCATTCCTATATTTAAAAAATCAATAAAAATTCTAGAATTATCACATAAGCATGTAAAATATATTAAAGTACTAGTATATACATGAAAATTCTGTAACAATACAAAGGAAAAAAACCCTGAAACCTTTTAAAAGAGAAAAACATTTGTTCTGATTTGCTTTAGTATTTAGTTGTTCAAATTGGGTAATGGCCAAGAAAAGAGAGGGGGGAAAAGTACCCTGATGACCTGCTAATAAACTCTAAATCCTGAAATCAATGGCAGGCAAAGGGTCACTGTCTAATCAAGCCAACTAAAGGATTTTAAAGCTTTCAGCTACTTTCAAAAACATGAGAGGCTACCAACTGCACAGAAACAGAGTTTCAACTCTATTGACATAATGAGCAAAAACACCTTGTTTCCCTTTGGTGAGCACATTAGTAAAACAGCAAGGAAATCAACTGATGTTTCAGCACAGAAAAATACTTAAGGAGCTGTAACTTTTCATGACTGCTCTGTGTGTCTATCTGACATGTAATCAATTCACAGTACCAAAGAAGGATATAGCAGGACAGAGGGTTTTTTCAATTTGGTCTGTGCAAGTCTGTACAATTAATTATTTCAAAAGGTACATTTGAAATATTTGTACTCTTTATGTCAGTTAATTTCTGAAAGTGGCTATATTTTCCAGAAAATGAAGCATGACCTTTCTTAGGAAAACTGTCTAAGAAATATAAAGCAGGTTCTGAACTTTTAAACCAGGCTATTTTTAAAATTTTTAACAGGTCTGTATATAACCAAGACAATTATTTCTAATCTACTTTTCCCTTGAAGTCTGCTTTTGTCTTAAAGTTTAGTTTTATTATAGTGATCTTTTTAACAGTGGAGGACAAAGAAGCAAAAAATCCCAGTCAAATTAACACAAAACTAATTACATCCTAAAAGCACAATTTTAAAATGAACTTGCTCTCATTCAAACCATAGGCAAATATTTAACACTTTTAAATACTGAGTATTACATTGATATGGAACTTGAACACTTGACCGGTAAAGAATTTCAGTTGTCCCAGATGACTGTCCCACATAGTCATCCTAATAATGCCTATAAACAGCTTTAGATACCTGTTACCTGGAGACACTGTTCATGCACAAAGAATGAGCACTGAGTATGGACACCTTCCTCAAAACGCCTAGCTGATGTGAACTGAATGTGTACAATTGTCAGTGTTTTTTCAAGGGAACTAACAGAACTACAAGTCCTTGGAAAAACCATAATCTGAACAACTGCATTCCTTCGTCAGCTGCAGGAGTAGATGTGATTTGACAGCACTCACAGAACCCAAAGACTGGTAACAGTCTTCACTTTATCACAGACAGTCAGCTAAGAGTACAAGAATGAAGTAGGATACAACCTGCTGAATGAACTTTTGGGTTAGGGGGAGGAAAAGTATGTGAGTGATAAATGGATGCATCTGGATGTCACCTAACACTGACTCTCCGATATAATGTTCTGAAAGTCATTTCCTCTATGGCAGAGGATCAACCCTTTGAATGATGATTTAAGGTACAGAAAGGCAGCCTATATATCTGAGCCTTGTATTTAGCACACTTGCATAATGAAATTGAACTGATCCTGAAAGAAGTACTAACAAATTTGAGTGAACTGGAGTATTTTTTTGAAATGAAAGTTAGAGAATTTAGCTTGAAATCTGAATTTCATCACTCGTGGAGCCACTTTACTATGCATCGTTGACTCTTGACAGTGTTAACATATAAAGCCTTTTCCCTTCAGTGCAATACCTGAATTCTATTCAGAGAAGATATTTTTTATTTATGAATCTTGTTCAGGGGGAAAACATGGACTTTTAATTCAAGCTTCAAATGTGTTGCATGACTACTTTGCTAACACAACACATGGGAATAGTAATCTCCATCAAGTGAAGCAAAAATGACTGAAACTATCTGAAAAGTGTTACAAGAGCTTCTTTGAGCCTTGATCACTTCTGTGGAAAATATGAGGTAAAGGAAGCAATGTTTAAAATAGACCAAAGAAAGAATTTTTTGATATCTTGTTCTCTGCACAAAGCTACATGTAATTTTATACAATACTCTAAGCAATTAGATTTAAAGGCACAAGAAAATAGTATCTCTTTCTATGCCTGAAATAAAATTTATGATGTCTTATGGCAAACATAAGACAAATGGTGATGTACAGTAACAACTTACTCAGGAATTACACCATGTGTTATGTTCTAAATACATTTATGCAATATTCCTGATTTTGTCCTGCACATACTTTGGAAGACTGTACAAAGACATTTTTCAATACATAGGGGTTTTTCTTGTGGGTCATAGTTTTTATTATGTTATGTTTTAGAGGCTCCTCTATCTTCATTCTCACTGAGAAATGGATCACACTTCTGTTTGTGCTACTTCAGATTCAGTTTGATGTTTATAGGAGTTGCAAAATCTAATGGCAAGGAGAGAATGACTTTTCCTCTCTGCAGTTCTGTTTGGCTTTCCTGCCAAGCAGAAAACCATTGAATATATTCTCTGAGCTAGATGTATTAAATCACATCTGCTGCCCTCAAGCTATGAAAAGCCACAAAATAAGAATAGCTAGGTGTTGGATGCCAGACATCCACCAAAGCATCTCTATCACTCCCCTCTGCATCTGGACAGGGGAGAGAAAATATAAGGAAGGATTCATAAGGTGAAATAAGGACAGAGAAAGATCACTCATCATATACTGTCACAGAGAAAAACAGACTTGAATTACAGATATTAATTGAATTTATTACTAGCAAAAATCAGGATAATGAGAAGCAAAATTAGACCTTAAAAAACTTCCCCCCCCTCCCCTCCCCTCCACCCACCCCTCCATCCTCTTCTCAGTGACAGAGTAGTACTGGAGTAGTGGTTACAGGCAGTTCATGGCATGTTGTTTCTTTCTGCTGTGGTTGGAGGGGAGTCCTTCCCCTGACCTGGAAGTTCTTCACAAACTTTTCCATTGAGTCCATACCACAAGCAACAGTTCTCTGCAAACTGCTTCAATATGGGTCACACTTCCATGGGATGAAGACCTTAAGGCACAGTCCACAAGGACCATTAGGTCATAATTTCTACCTGCAAACCTGCTCCAGCACAGCTTCCACTGTCCGCAGGTCTACAGGTCTCTGCCAGGAGCCTGTTCCAGCACAAGTGTCACACATGTTCATAGACTCCTCTCAGGCCTTCCCCTGCTCTGGCCTGGGTTTCCTCCATGGACTGCAGGTGGATCTCTGCATCCATGAGCTCTTCCATGGGCTGTGGGGGGACAGCTTCTTTACCATGGTCTGCACCACAAACCACAGGGGAATCTCAGCTCTGGCGCCTGCAGCACCTCCTCTCTCTCCTTCCCACTGACCTCGGTGTCTGCAGAGGTGTTCATCTTACATGTTCTCACCCTGCTCTGCACCAGCTGCAATTACAACTGCATAATAATTTTTTTTCTTCTTAAGTACGTTTCCACAGAGGGTTTGCCACCATGGCTAATTAGGCCAGCCTTGGCTGGAAGTGACTCTGTCCTGGAACTATCTGGCATTGGCTCTGTTGGACATGGAGGAAGCTTCTAAAAGCTTCTCACAGAAGCCACCAATGTAGCCTCCCTGCAACCAAAACGTGCCCACACAAACCCAGTACGCTGGGCAAATGTTGCATCATCTGAAGCCATTTCTTGTCTGATCAGTAAACAGGAGGTACTCATAAGTTTACAGAATGCAAGTTGTAAGCACAGTTAATTCAAAGGCAAGTCCAAAAGGCAGCAACAGTCTTACTGGCTTTTATAGAAGTTAGCCTGGACAAGAAATGGATGAGATGAAAGAGTCTTTTGGAAATCACACAGAAGTCTCTGAGAAAGGAATGGGAGGTATATTAAAATCATGGACAAATCATGGCTGCGTTGTGTCCAGATGTCCAGACTTTGACAGCAAGGGTGGGCTGCAGGGCTGATCCCTGGGTTAAGTGGCCAGGATTTGAGCCTGAGTGTGGCTGCTTAGTGGTGTCTATGGCCAGGAAGTGTGGGGCTGTGGGGAGATGGAGACCAGCCCTGCTGCAGCATTTCTGGGACAGGGATGACCCCATTGCATGGTTGTCAAATTAAATGTGCAAGAACACAATAATATAAATCATTATACAACTGTCTGCCCAAACTTGATAGTAAAAATTAATCATTAAATTTTTGAAAGCCTTTGAGTTGCTAATGGTTTATTTTCCACAAACTGAAGAATATAAGAAAAACAGAATTTCAGGAAGTGTTTTTCTGCTCTAGATTTCCTATTTGCTCATATTTCTGCCATGCCTGAGAGTCAAAGCATACAGCAAGTTAAAATCAAGTTTACTTACAAAAAAAAGAAAAACTAGCTAGTGGAATTGTATTAGTGAAGCCTGGACCTTGTCCACCCAGTCTTGAGACTAACAAATGAAATCAATTCTTCTGTTAGACAGAGGTCTAAGTGCCAAGTAACATAAACAAATACTTCAGCTCCCAGGAGCACAGGAAAGCAGAGCTTCTTATTCCCTCATGCTCATATTCCATGATAAGACATCAACAGCTATGACTCCCAGGTGATGAACTGTGTGACTTTTTTATACAGAAACCTCTTTCTCAGTTCTATGTCTCTAACAACAGTGTGAGTACACTGCAGTTGGATGTGTGACTTACAGCAAAAATTCATTTAGAAAGCCTGCCCTGCTGGGAAGCAGTTTCGCTCCATCCAACAATATACAAAAGGTAGCTCATCATGCCGAGCCACACAAAATTTAGACTTCAAAAGAAGAACTATTCTGATGTAGGTCAGGCTATCAATGTGCTTCTGCAGGACAGAAGGACAAAACACTATCTCTTTTCACATAATAGCCTTAATGTATAAGCAGTTGTCTACATTTTGTCTCATACAGAGTGGTTAAAATAGAAAATTTTTGAATAAAAATGTTTGAATCTCACACATCAGTCATATTTTTCACATATGTAATATTTTGTATGCTCTATAAGTCTCTTAGGTAATGTAGAGACATCAGTCATGATTAAAACATAGATCAGAACTGTGACCACCTCAATTATTTTGAAACAGATTTACTGCCTCTGAACACACACCACCCACTGCCATTTCTACCCTATTATGCCCCCAACATCTTGTAATCCAGAACAATTTTTCTCCAGGAAGGCTATCAGGGTACCATCTTTAAACAAACAAAAAAACCCCAAAACAAACAAACAAACAAGAAAAAAAAAATTGAGCCTATTTTAAATGGAAGCAGTAGAGCAAAAGAGCCATCCCAGAACTAAGTGCTCCCTTCAGTCTTCTGATTCATCCTAAAAAACAGGCACATATATATAAATACATCATACAGAAATAATCTAGCTCCAGTGTTATTTCAAATGGATAAGAAATAATATCCCAGTCAGTTAGTATGTATCACCAATCAGAAAGACTTTTTTTTCCACCTGATGGAAAAAAAAAAGAACCACCAACCTTGCTTCTATCAAATAAACAGAATAGTAAAGATGATGCATTGAAACTTTTTAGTACAAGAATAAAACCTCTCTAGTTTGACATGAGTGCACAAAATTTGTTGCTCTGCTATGACTTTGCTTCTTTCTTCAGGCCGCTGTTTCTTACTCTTTATTCAAACCAAGTTTGTAATTTTACCATATATTTAATATGTTTAAAATTAAACAGTGTATCAGGGGAATGTATGTGTGGTGTGACTCTGTGGGAGGGGGTATCTGATTTATTGAGTAAAATTGGATCTGGAAGCAGAACTTTGTAATATAAGGCTCTTGCCTTAGAATACTCAAACTATTCTAACTGAAATAGAGTTATTTATTTACATGATCATTATTTTTGCTTGCATTTTGTGCAAAGCACATTACATGCCTTATGCCTAACTGGGTTTTATGACTGTTTTGGTCAGGATATTGGTATGAGTTCTGTATAAATGAAAAAGCTGTTAACCATGGATGATAGCTGTCCCATTTGCAAATGACATTGACAGAGCTAATAAAATGCTGTAAGCTAGATACAAGCCTGGGTAGAATGGTGAATTTTAAATACAAGAAACAAATAAATGTTTGACTGATCAAGAAGGAAGGAAGAAATATCTCACTGTAAAACAATCAATACCCTAAAGAATTTTTGTGTATTAGCAGTAAACTTTTAGTAAGCAAAGAATGCAATCTTCATTCTGCAAGAGGAAATCAAAATTATAAGTTTTAATGTATTTACTTGATATGTTTACACACAGAAAGGCCTCCATAGAGCCATTTAGAGTCCCAGTCCCATACATCTATTTTACCATAATCAATATGATTATACTGTCTTTTGTTAAATGAAATGCATGCCTTTTTTTTTTCTCAGTGAGCAACAGGGTTTCTTTATCTACAAAACAGTCTATTTTTACATAGGCTCTATAAAATTTTATCAGTGAATGTAACAATGATTTTTTAAAAAAAGCTTAGGCATTGGAAAAAGAGAAGTAATTATAATAAAATCACTCACTAATTTGCAGGTAAGGAGCAAATGTGTTTTGGCCATATATGTCTTTTCCTTCTTCATAATATGAGTAATTTATTTGCTTATTACAATGACAATGTAAAATTTATAATTTTCTATGCTTCAGATATTAATTTTCTTTCTTTCAATTTGTCATATTTGAAGAAAAAGATGTGGTAGTTCAAAGTATTCTTCTAAATTACCACTTTCAACAATGGATGGATTTAAATGGTTATTTGGGTTTACTCTGAATTTCTCAAGTTTAAACATATATAATTGGAATAATTAATTTCAAAGTTGGCTTTGAGGTATCCTAATACCAAAAAGCCACATAGCTGAGTTATTTTCCCAACAGATATTTCCCAACAGTCTCATGCATAAAAGGGAAGAACCCCCTGAGTGTCACAGGTGATGTGATTAACAGTTGAGAAACATAGTGGTTCATATTTCTGCTTCTCTTTAAAAATGATTCTCTGAATATTTTATGTGCTTTGTCTGTAATCTCAGCTCTCAGTAATTTAATTAAGCAATGACTCACTTCAGAGCATTTTGAATAGGATAATAGAAGCCTTTGGACTGTACAGGGTGAGTGGAGGCCAGCAGTCCATTGACTTCCATTTCATAACTCATTGGACTTTAAATGAACTTGTGGGTTCATTTTCCTGACTGGTATTATCTATGGATGAACCAAGTCAGCTGAAGAAGGTTCATGAACTATTTCTGGAACTGGGTGACTGGCAGATTTAAAAGATGCAGAAGAGGATGGAGGTAAGTATTACAGGGCTGGAAATTAGTTGATGGTTTCTTTGTATTCCAGACTGCTAGGCAGGACAATAGTTCAGGTCAACAACACTGTAGCTAAAGAAAAAAATGCAATTGTGTGACTTCCAAAGTCACATCTGTCATGGAAAAAAGACTGCATCATCTCTTGACTTTTATCACTTGGTTATATGCCATGTAAAAAGCTATCTCATATTGTTTATTTCAAATCTGTTAACTAAAAGCTTTTTTTATAGTTCCTAGTTTTTTTCTTTTCACTTTTCTATTGTGAAAAATAGTAATAGTAGTTTTTTATTTATTTCCCACATGTCAGTTGTAATTTTGAAATTTTTAACTTATTAGATATTATTCCCATCACTCATTTCTTTTCCGTATTGAAGAGCCCTAACTTTTAAAAACTCCTGATATGCATATTGTTTTGCAACTATTAACCATTTTCTTGATTTCTCTGTAATTTCTCTTGTTTTTTGAATGGGACCAGCCTGGTTTACTGAGTAGCTGAAATATGGAATCACTCTGAATTTTTGAAATAGCATAATGACACTTTAAATTGTTTTTTCTCTTATTACCTGATACATTTTAATACCAGATTTGTTTATATTGGTTTTGGTCACTACCTAGCAGATATTTAGTTAGAAATAGCAACTCAAAATATTCTCCATGAGTAATAAATTTATTCTGAGTTCAAGGAGCAGGTGCCTTTTGGGTAGGTTTTGCATTTGCCCATTACCCTGAATTTTTTCCGTTTCAACCACAGCTTCAATTCATGTAGTAATGGTCCACTGATTGCTTTTCAAGTAGTCACAATTGGGTTTTCTAGATTATCTTTGGCTATATCAGACAATTCCCCCCCTAAAAAAATGCCTAACAGTACCCTTTACACTGAGAAACCTTACAAAGTAGTCCTGCACTTTTTTCCTGTTTTCAAATCTGTCTTTAAGATCATGTAGTTATAAGTTTGATGAAATATTTTTGATTTTTATCAAATCCTATTGGAAATCCAAATGACAAAATCATATTACCTTTATTCAAAGGTTTATTGAGTCCTTCAAGAAAGCCTAGAAGATTAACCTTCTATATAAACTTGGTTTACTCTTAACTTGCATATCTATGAATTGCCATGTCTGCCTGATTTTGCTGTTTGTGGCAAATCTAGACAATTTCTATATTTTCTAGATTTCTAGGCAAATTCTAGACAATTTCTAAGAATATTTTCAAAATAGAATATGTAGGTTTTGGGCCCCAGGTTCTTAAAGTACCTAACAGAAAAGGATTTTCAAAGCTGATCATTAAAGTTGAGATTCTAAATCACTTAGATTTAAGGTTCCATGTTATTAGCAGAAATTATGATTTGGCAGCTTCTGCACCTTTTGTTTTAGCATCTTCTGCTTAGAGTACATTTATATATGGAGAGGATTGATTTCAAGAAAGCATATATGAACAGTGAGGTCTAATTTATTCTGGACTGGAAAAAAAATGTTTTACTAATATGCATATATTCAGGTATTTTCTTACAGACAGATAGGGAATCAATGACAGAGACAGCAAAGTATATTTGTTTATGGATACATCATAATTTCTTTTTATGGAACAGAATTTTGCTTTTAGCATACTTAGCTCAAGAGACAAGTTTTCTTCTACTGTACTGTCCTTATATACAAAATATTTGGCCTTGACTCTATATCATTGCATATACAAAGAGATTTTTCATCAATAAATGAACTGAGGCTTCATGTCCATTGTTACTGGATCACATATGGCTATACCTCTTTCCTGTATGCATTGTGTACTTATCCTTTATCAATTTCAAAAAAGTGTAAGAAGGACTTTTGCTCATCCATAAATTTTCCACTGTGAATAACCAGATTTATCAAGCCACCCAGAAGCATCAAGGTATTTATTCCACTTCTCTCAAAAATGTTTCAATCTTATCTTTTCCTTAGTTCATCTGTCTCTTGGCCTTCAATTACAAAACATCATCTATTTTATTTTTATTCATATTGTTGCTGTCAACATTTGGATGAAAGTGTTTATCAGCCTCTTGTAGACTTTAAGGTTCCCGAGGCAGCAAATTTCAGCTGGTGTTTGTTCAGCAGCAAGAAGTTCAGATCCTTATCATCCGTAAATTCTTTAGTTCCACTGCAATCTGGGAACAGCAGCAGTGATCTAGCAAGGGTGGAAACTGGAAATGGAATGTTGAGCTGAATACAGACATAATGCTTTTACCTAAAATTTGGATATGTCTGTGACAGGATTACTTGTCAAATCCCCAGAGTCAAACAGGAAATTCAGAATATAACTCGGAGCAGACAGGCAGATGGTGATCATACTGAGTGACTATTTCTTTGGCACTGCCTTCATGGAGGTTTTCTGCACCAACACCGAAGTGAGAAAAAATTTCCTGTAAAGAAGTAGTCATTTACTGCTACCCATGTTTACATTTCACATTTCCATGTCAAATATGAACTTTTGACCTTGAAATGAAATACTCAGAGTTTCATGCTATTTCTTGAAGCACATTTATCACCATACTCTTATTAAAAGGTCTGTCAAGAATGGGGTGCTCCTGATCACTACCAGGGACCATGCAGCCTGCACCATCAACAGGAACTATCCAAGGTGCAAAAAGACAGATTGACTATCACAACCTCTCACATTCAGGACAAATCCTTTCAAGCATTGAAAAAGTCTGTCATAAAATGCCTCAAAAATAAGGAGAGTTTTTTCCCTTTCAAGGGCCAAAAGTTTTCTTTTCCACAGTAACACGTCATGACAGCATCTTCCTGGCTATCAGAATCATGTAGAACTCTACAAGACACCAAGTACTGTTTCCACTCACTTAAATTAGGATGTTTTTGTCATCTGATCCATTTTATCAAAAGGTGTTCTTTCTTTCTAAAATATAACTTGAGAACAGACTGTTTGAGTTCAAGTGTAAACTGCTGTCCAAAGTCACTCACCTTTCAACTGACACACTGCATCTTTGCATATGCACATTAAAATTATTATTTCATTGACCTGACATTTGAGAATCCACTGTGGGGGTTGAATGTCCAAGATAGCTTAGGATTTTGCCCCTTTTCCTTTTAGGGATAAAGCTTGGATAGTAAGCTAAATATAGCATGAGGTCACGTATGGTGCATTTATGTTCTGTGTTTCATGTAAGGTCTATTATTTGTGGTTTTTATTTTTCACACAAGCTAAATAAAGTGTGAGCAATGAAGTCATATTAGACTCACCTAACCTTAAATTTGATTAGATTTGAAAGAAATAGAACAGCGTCAGCAAAGGTTTTCTTATGTACATCTGACCACAGCTTTCTCCAATGCCTTCTGAGCTCTGACAATATTTTGTATGGACACAAATCAGGCAAAAAGTAATAGATTCCTGTAAGTAGGCACATAACTGTTTTCACCTACAGCCATTTGGTTAGCTTTTGTCACTCTTCCTGCAATCTATAATCTTTGTCAGAAAAATTAAGATTCTGCTCCAGAAGTGAGGAAGTTGTAGCAGCTTTTCATTAGAAAAGTGCAGTCCAAAACTTCCTGCAAAACAAATGAAATGCTTTCAAAAATTATTGTCGAATTGACAGGATAAAAACCTAAGCATACCAGGGAGAATCTGCATGTATATGACTGATCCAGTATTGGTATTCACAATATCAGCAAAAAAAAAAAAATTACCATAACCTGAATAATATGAAACACATTAGGAAACTTATAAATAACTTTTAGTTATGTCCATTTTTCACTGGATTTTTTCTGTATTTCCTAACCTATCCCAATTTTATATCGCATATAGCTTATGTTTGTATTAACTTGAAGGGGATTAGTCATAAAATATTGCAGTTTTCATTCATGAAATTTACAATAAAGATTGTAACACCCCACTGAAAAATCTGACCTGCATCACTATGTACTTTATTTTGTGATGCCTTTCTAAAAATTTCTGTGTAATCACATCTGTCCTGTGGTGTTTATTTTCTACTACCCTTCCATTGCTCTTCATGCTTCCTATAATTCTCTTTCCTCCCTTACAAATCTTTACTTTGTAACACTGAAATCAGAAATCTTGCTTTTATAGTAAGCAATTACTTAGGGAAATAATATCATTTTCTCTGTGAACAGAGACACTAGGGTCTTGGACCATATAAATATTAAAAACCAGCAAGATTTTTAAAGTTATAATAAAAAGTTATTTGAATTTTGGAATATCATGCAGGAAAAAAAAGGTGAGGAATTCAGTTGTGATAATGTCCAATCTAAATTTTTGCCCCAGGGTACAAAAATGAAGATTAGTACATCTGGCATCAGATACCACTGAAAAGTATTTCCATTTTTTCAGAGAGATAAATTCTTAAATTCCCTGGATATTCTTAACCTGAGCTATTATATTGCAGTGCTCCAAGCACTCAGTGCAAAAAGAGGGCCTTTGAGGGTAGGGAAAAAAAAAGGAAAAAAAAACCAAAAAAACAAAGAAACAATAAAGCAGGATACAAAGTGAAAAAATGTGCAAGTCATGTTTTCAGGATCCCTCATCCCCACAAATCTTGACAAAAAAACAGGAATGTTGTTTTATTAAAAGATAATCAGTAAAAAATTCAGTAAAAATTAATTGAAATTTGTAATGTGGGATTATGATCAAGAAATAACTGAAGTGGGAGATCCTCATGTAACATCCTGCTCTGAAGTCTATCTTGCACATCCATGATAAAGTGCTTTGACTGGTTAGTTATTGATTAATCCTTGCATGATTTTGGTGAGAAGTTCTATCCTGGACTTGGTCAAAGAACTGTCCTTCTGATAGTGTTTCATCAGATTCAACAGAAGTGATTTCATAATGTTCCGAGGAAATCACAAAAAGAAATTTTGTCAAAAAAATGCAGTGAGTCTAACTGAAAAAGTAAAAAAACTCTATTGATAAATACACATTAAACGGTCATTTGTAAAGGACAAAATATCAAGAGAGCATTAGAGGCCATTTTTTTTTAGCACTAAATGGGATGGAATATGTTTATGAGGTGTTGGTCTCTGATACACTTATATAGCCTGAGTTTCTGCTTCACATACAAGATTCGAGAGTTTTACTTTATATTTCATTTCCTTCTCTCAGAAAATTGCATGCTATACTCACAGTTATATAACCCATTTAGCCAAAACTTAGGGTATACTTTGGCATCATGGATTTAAAAAACCTGCTAAAAACAAGCAAGAAAGAAGAGTAACATAATTATTTTTATTGTCATCAATATTATATGGAAGAGATTTGTTTTTTAGAGTTGATAACTCAATGTGTATCATAAAGAAATATATTTTCAAGTTTTCCTCTTTTAAATAGTTGGAGCAGCTAGACATTAAAAAGATTTTGATCTCTCAATTACTATTCTCCATGTTACCATTTCTCAGATGAAAATTTATGTAGCACAAATCATTGAAACTATCTGGAAAATGCAAGTTTGATTTTTGAAAAAGGTAATATAATTTGCAAGTAGTACAGATTATGAGCTATGTTTACTTCTTTTTGAGAAATACAAATGTGTTTTATATGACATAATCAGGATCATAAACTTTTTCACTTCAAGCATAGCTTTTGATCAATAGACCTACACTAGCAGAAACAAAAGAGTTTTAATAAGATGAGCTTTACTTTTCATACACAAGCAATGTCTGATTTTTGCCCAGCTCAAATCCAATAATGAAGCTAGCTGTAAGATGTGTGTGCTTGAGACTTCAAAACAGAGCTGAATTTTAATTGTAGGTGCTTTGTACCCAGATTGGTTCCAGAAAATAAAGGGAAGAATTGCTTTTAAATCAAGGAAATAATTCAGATTTAAAGAAACAATGCATAATCTTAAAAATAAGGTAGAGAGCAATCCAGTTTTTTCAAGACAGTTAATGTGGTAGGCAAAGCTGTGTGTAAGAACTGCAGAATATCTCAGAATTATGTTGACACTGTTAGCCTGACAAATGTATTAAGACAGACCCATTCCTGCCCAGAATTCTAGCAGATGGGGCAGTTCTGAAACTTGAGCAGTTCACTTATTTACATGTATCTATACAGAGCTTTCCATTGAACTCACCAGGTATTTGGGCATTGAACATGCATGATGACAAGGTCCACTATGGTGGGAGTTCCTGTGGACCCTGATTTTATTCAGCTTTGGCTAGGAATCTACCACTTTCCAAGGTATTTGTGCCCTATGATCCTCTAAGAGTGCTAATCCCAATGTCCATTTTTGCTTTGAGGGTATCTCAGCTGGATGATTATATTTCTGCAGATTCTGACTGCCTACCAGCTCTGTTGCATGTACTTCCAGAACAGAACAGATTACGAGACAGATAGTGTGGAAATTCTGTTGGAACTTTGGGACTTGGTGGTCTTGAGAGGAATTGCAAGAACACAAAATGCTGCATGGAAACATGAAACCCACAGAAGTCTGCTAAACTTACAAGCCAAATGTTCTAGCTTTTGAAGACTCTCTGCACCTAAGTATAAATGATACATTTGCCACATATATAGAAGTAGTATTGACTCCAAACAAAAATCTAAATCAATCAACTAAAAATTAATTTCAGGATAATATAAGATGATAGAAAGCATTGTTAAGACAAAAAAAACCAATCTTGAATATAAAATATTATCTAAAATATTTCTCAAAATTCTTTTGAAAGTTTTAACACTTCAGCCGAGGACTAAAACAAATACCACAAAACCTCCCTGAACTTGCTTTCAGATTCAGGCTGACAATATTTATCTTGCAAATATTATCTTACCATAATTATTTTTTTCTGTGTTTGTGGTGAGGCACAAGTGAAAATTGCATAGTATGCTGGTACACAATCTAAACTGACTCATGGACAATAAAGTAGAATAAGTAGGGTTCAACAAGAAAATTCTACTTTTGTTTCCTGCCCACCCTCACTTCATGTTTGAATTTTATGACAGTCTGGGAAAGACAGCCTTGTTTGTAACAAGTTTGTTGTGAGCTATGGTGTCATTATTTTCTGAGATGCCATTTGTTGATAAAGCCTGTTAATTCCTTTGAGAAAGAATTGTTGATTCCTGTGCACTTTCGTTACACGTGCCTGAGCTTGAGCGTTGTAAACGTCCTTGTCTACTTTCGCCTTCTGTGTCAACTTGGGATAACAACCATGGCTTTTACCACCAGTTTGGATTCATAGGTGTGCAATTCCCCAATTCACTCATGCATTTAATGTATTCATCCTATAACACTGAATTTCAGTCTCAGGACAGTGATGGTTGGAGAGGATCAGTTGCCCCAAGTAAAAGTAATGAACCATTTAGCAGCTATACTGCAGCCTGTTGTAAAGTATCTTATGGTGTCTCTCTCTATCCCTATCCATCTGTAGCAATAACCATGTGAGACAGTTATTGAAATAGGGGCACAACCAAGGGACAATACCAGGCATTTCAGATCCAGTTCAAGTTCCCATACCGTTTCTGACAATTGGCCTCATTAATACAACTGTGTCACACCTGGGTCGTAAAGATGGAGCATCTGTAGATGTTCTGGTTCCCTGGTGAGTATAGAATACAGGAGTGAAGACAAAATAACACATTCTGGTTGTGATGAGGAATACAATAACCCATCACCGTAGCAAAGAGCACATTTTATTTGAAAAATACGAATAAAAGATTTTGTCCCTTTTGTTTATTAAAAGAAAATGTAACAATTTTCTATCAGTAACACTTGCATAAGGAGGTATACTTTACATTACTCTCTTGTTAAAAAAAATATATATATTTTTGGAGACTTTGGAAAAATAAGAATGGCCCAAAACTTGTAACACACTTCTAATATTCCTTAGAATGCACTGTGCCATTTATATGTACTGGAAGTACAAGGTCTTAGCACTTTATTATCCACAAAGTAACGCTAGGCAGCATAATTTCATATCCTTCTTTGCATTCAGAATATTCTCTTTGTTACCCATGTGTGAGTTTATGAGTTCGGTTCATTCCAGACTGGTCCAATACTTATATTTTCTAAAGGATGATTTAAAAAATTTTTTTGGACCACAAAAATTTTGTAATTCCTCTTAAAAACCAGAAATAATACTTTCCCATAGACATTTTCTTTCAGCATTCACAATTTAAACAATTGCATCAATTAGAATTAAAACTCAAAAACATTTGCAATTATTTTAGTTTTCTAAAAAGAATGCAAAAAACTAAAGTGCATAACAGAGTGAAGTTACTTTCAACTTTTACAGTATTCTATGTGTATGTAATAAATGGTAATACTGATAAACAAATTAATTTGTTTTCAATATTTGAATCTTAATCTAACGCCAGCTGAATTCAAGCTCTTTCTTGTGTTTAAAGTGCATTAAATTACATTTTTGACAGGTTTTTGTTTGACAATTAAGTTTCACATTTTACAATTCTTATACTGACCATTTTTTTCAGATTATTTTGACTTGTCAAGATTACAGCATACCGAGTGCCCTCACCATTACAAGAAAGAGGCTTTATTTGAAGGAATGCAGCTAATTATTTTGGTGGAAATGTACTATTAGTTGAATGGTTGTTGTAGAAATCAAATTGTAAATAGAAAAGCCCTTAAGTATCACTTTGCATGTGCCATTTAACTTTACTCAGCATTTTCAGTTTAAGTCAAACTGGCAGTTTTCAGCATTTAGTTGTTAAGCAGCAACAGGATTACTATTTAGGCTAATAGGAAAATATTTGAGAATATGGGTACACAAAAGATCCATGAAATCTTTAAGCATAGTCTATATAATCAGACTTAACCAGAAACTAAGAAAAAGTTTTCCACAATACTTTCACTGAATATATGCTGTGTTTAAATCAGCAATGCTACAAAAATGATTGTGCCATCCAGTGTTAATTTTCTTCCACTTCTAGGAAGGTCAGCATAGAATCTAGGTCAACAGCGAATTTCTCAAATATAGTTTAAATTTGGTTTTAGGATACAAAGGACCAAAGGAAAAAACCATGTGAAATTGGGATAATAAAATTTCAAACTTGTTATTTCTGCACTGTGAGGCCTTCTTCTGTGGCCCTGAAGATTTAACATTCTGTTATTTGTCATGCAAACAACACGACATTGTGATGTGTATTTGAATAAAACACAGTAAGCATAGCAAGCATGCAGACATATCATGATAGAAAAGCACATTTGGCCATCACTGTGGATAGGACGTACCAAACAGGACATACCACGGCATCACAGAAGCAGCGTCTCAATAACCCTGCAGAGTTTTAAAGGATTCAGGTTCCCTGGGGTATGATGCATGTGCAGCAAAGAGAGTGCCAGGAATGGGGAAAAGGGAAGTATTATTTCCCTTTGGTGAAAAGGGAAAATGGTGAAAAGGGAGATATTATTAACTTAAACTGACCATAAACATAAGGAATGACTATTTGCTTGTGTCACTGCACTTCTGTTGCCTGTAAGCCTGAACATTCTGTGAAGTAAATTAAAAAAAACCAATGGCACAAACACTGCTTTAAACACAAAATACAATTGATTTTCCCTGCTTTGGTGTAGGGCCAGAGGGAATAGACATAAAGATAACTAATACCTAGCTCTCAAAACTATAATACAACAATGAATGCAATTTTCATGCAGCTGTGATACAAAGTATTATGGTAGAACACGCTACTCATACAGTATAAAAATTTAGATGTTGGCATAAAGCAAGTGTGACTTAAATAAAAAGAAAATTGCTCCTAATAAAATCACACAATACTAGTTGCTTTATTTGGGACAAAACTGAAACATATCCTAGTTCTACCCTCAAAAAGACAATAAAAGACAACCATTCTCAGCTTGTGTGTAACCCTTACTGCATCTAACATCACTCGACAGTAAGAATGCCTCCTTAAACGCTTTTCTAAAAGATTCTGTATTTCATAAAAAGCATATAAAAACCTAACACAAATTATTAAACTACTTTCAAATCAACAGCAGAATATCTTAGGGTTCAGGTGTTTTTCCCTACTAAATTTTCATGTGGGTTCAGATTCTGAAAGAGAGAATAGTAATTACAAATTTTAAACAAAATAGTGAATGAAAAAAAATTCTGGAATTACAGTACAACTAAATGCTTTTCAGAATGTTAAAAGTTGCTTACAAAGCTACTTGCTATTTTTTCCAGAAGGCTGTTTAAACCAAAAGCAGTCAACTACATCTCAGGAGAAAAAATAATCTCTTCAAAGTAAACTGATCAGAAATTTCAGTCATGTCTAGGACCTATCCAACCATAGAGTAAAGAAAAGAAGGATTAATTATCTAGTTCACCTGTGTGGCTCACAGTAGATCAGCAATAAATATAGACCCTTTATGCTAAGCTGAATATAAGTGGCACCTAAAATGCAGAGGGAGGAATCTAGTGCAGCATACAAATCTGTATCACTCTGCACACCAGACCACAGAGGAAGAAAAAAAGTACACAGCTTCTACTCTGGACGGTTTTCCAATCAAATGGAAGAAGTCAATTTGCCTAAAGTGGAGCTAGAATTAGAAGCAGAGGACTGTTGATAGTGATTGTGAGTATTATAAGTCATAATCTCTCATGGGATATTATGAGTTCCTGTTCCTCTCACAGTATTATCACCAGAAAGAAAAAGAAAAGGTTAAAATTACAAACAAAGGAAAGGAAAAATCCGAATCGGCTAGATGAGGTGCTAATCAGGCTGCTATGTTAAGCAGAACTGTTTAGTGGTTCTGCTGCTGCAATGCTAAAAAAAGAAAAACATAATTGCTGGAGATTAGGTGTTAAGCAGCTTGCTATGTTAAGGAGAACTATCATTTCTGCAATGCTACAAAGTAACTAATGTAAGAAATCAATTTACTTAATCCATAGGAACCACAGTAATGGTATATTTCCTTCACTGACTTAAAATGCTCTTGTTTCCATGATGCTTGAAATAGGGAAAAACCATCTTGTTCTGCTGAGGTGGCAAGTGCTCTAAGAGAAATAAATACCAGTAGATTGAATTTAAAAGAAAAAAACATCATCATCTTATTCTCCTTGCTTCAATTTTCGCTATCCCAATGTCTTACCAGCAGCTCTGTTTTGCTTTTAGTCACACACAGAAATAGAAAAACATTGTGCTTAAGAACTCTGGGTTTTAAACAGACTGTTGTAGCTTCTGGACTCAGACCAGCAAAAGTTTTAAAAAGCTTCAGCTCTTGACATAAGTGAAGCACGGTGAACCAAAAAACCATGTAGTTTAATGGTGCTGCCATTGTTGTTTTTATTGAAAAAGCCTATGCTTCATCTGCTTCGCTGCATAAAGAGTACTTTGGGCCTATTCCATTCAGATGAATGATGTTCCCATGAAAAGACAAAAAGAAAAAGCACAACACTGGAAACAACAGTTTCTCTAGCACGCAGTAACAGATCAGGTCTTGGGTTATAGGCTAGAGCTCTGTTTGAGCTACAGATAATGATGCCCTCCATCTGTTAGCTGGTTATGGATGACAAGATTATGAAGGACATAACGAAATGACAGCTTCTCAATGCAACCTGCTAAGTCAAAAGGATTAAATCATCAAAGGACCATTAATTCAGAGGTGTGACTTATCACCTCTGTAAAGGAAACAGACTGGTAGCATTTCTCACACTGATAGTAAACCTCATTGTCTACCTCATGTTGGGATCACAAGGCCTAGAGCACAGCTAGAAATGCAACATCACAGCTATCTGCAAGAGATTTGATCCTCTTTTAGCTCTCTTCTCAAACAGACATGACCATAAACTCACTGCAGCTTGGAGCTGTTACGCATATTGCAATAAAAATGTCATTTCTTGGCTTTACTTTAGGTATTGTTGCAGATAAAGTACGGGACACTTTAATGAGCAATTAAAAAAAAATACACAAGGGACAATAGATTCTTTTTTCTGTATTTTCCAAAATTTGACTTTCTTTCAATTGGAGAACCCAGTTTCAAATATGAAAAGGGCACTTGTTCTACAGTAACTGCATACAACTTACTCAGTTCCAAGTACTGTATTCACTTTTTTTTTTGTTACCATTGTTTCATTATCTGTCCAGTTGTTTAGGAACTTCTCTGTTCTGGGAATTACAACTAAGTTGTTCTTTCTGGTTCTATTTCCCCATAGAGTTCAGCTAGCTTCTTGAACTCAGGTCCCCAGTCTCCAAGGTAATTATAATCCTGGTCAGAGTGTGTCGTTGCTGAATCCAGAGAGCTGATAGAGCCAGCTTCTGATCTATGACCCTCGTAGGCATATGTCTGCAGGGAGTCATATGGGGGCACACTGGGGTCCAGATCAGCCTCTGCCAGTCTTTGATTAAGGAACTCCTGAACATCTATACTGTCAAGGCTCGAGGAGGGATGATGCCTGGACAGAGGCTTCACTTCAGGCCGAACATCCCTCCGGTATTTTAGCTCTTCAGCAGCAGATGGATTCCGCAGTGCTGTGATGTCAAATGCTTCCGTGTCTTCCTCTCCACCTCCCTCATCATCATATGTCACAACGTTTTCCCGGACATCTTCTTCTGAAATGATCAAAGGCTCCTTCTTGCTACGTCTTAGGGTGATGAAAAGGATCACAATTGCTAAAGAGAAAACTGCAGATATTAGAGTAGGTTTGAAGTTTACATCTGAGTATGTTACAGAAATAGCAGACACTAAGTCAAAAATACAGAGGTGTAATATTTTCAGGCTGGTATTTTCAGTACTGGTATTTGGGGTCATCTGCTACTTAGTTTATTAGGGATCTCATAAAGGAGATAAATGGAGATAACATTCTTTCAGGTAAATGAAAAATGAGTAACTAAAGTCGGCATTTTTCAGAAGCAAAATCCGGGGCTTTCAGTACTTCATTAAAACCAATGTTTAGCATATAAATTGAATTATTATGTAAAACATGTTTTTTCTTATGAATATTCAATTTTGTGTACTAAAATACAAAATTACAAGATAAATGTATAACTATATATTTTAGAACAACCTTCTGACAAGAAAATACTGAAGCAAACTGTAAAGAAAGTAGGTCTTCACAAATGTAGTCTTGGGGGAAAAAGGCCTCAAAATATCCTCTCAGTTACACTGCAATTACTATTATTTCTTTCCATCTCTGAAAGAATGCAGAAAATCACATGAGTAGCACAGAGTCATGTATGCAGCAAGTTGTGTCTCTGACGGGAAAAAAAAACCCAAACCAAAACCAACCACAATATTAACTAATGGATAACATTGGAACTGGCCTGGAAAAATAAAAAAAACTAGAAAGAGTCAAGAGGAAAAGCACTTGCAATGGCATTAATCTTATGAGTCTGCTTATAGTCTCCTATGTCCCTTATCCCTCTGGATCATGTTGTGAATTGCTATCAGTTTATTCCACAAAGGTAATTAAGAAATGTCCTTTGTAGAGTGCTAATGATGCTTCTTACAGCATAATGAATTTCAAAAAGCTTTGCCCATCTATTTTCTATAATTTTTCATACTGTTCAAGACATGGTATTAGAGACGTCTCTTTTTGAAATCTTTCCAAATTATGGAAAAAAAAAGATCTCCAGTGCTAATTACTTGATAACCTCTGAAAAAAAATTTCTACTGGATTCCAGATATTCAAAAATGTACTTTAAAGGCACTTTTCCCCTATTAACTCTAGCTAAACCTTTACCCTCTAATCACCCCCATGTGTTTCTAATTGCCTCCTACTACCAGGCAACCACTGTTTCAAAAGCACACCATACTGAAACCTTGTGCCCTGCCAGGTTCCGAGAGGCACTGGAGGGACAACATTACTTAGTACTGCAAATGGCTCACCAAGAAGGATGACAATGCAGAGCAGGATTGCAATTAAAGCTCCAGTGCTCAAGCCAGCCGAGGAGAGGAAAGCTTCAGCATGGCAAGTTCTCACTCGTCCGTCTCTCTCACAGGCACAAACGCGGATGGTGAGGGTGCTGCTGCTGCTGAGAGGGGGCACGCCGCCATCAGAAATCAAAACTGGGAGGTAATAGATATCTTGAGTGGTTCGACTGTATCTCCTTCGTTTTGTCAGAATACTGGCTGTATTATCTGCAATATCAAAATAAGAATAACGCTTCAGTGAAGTAAAAAAATGAAAAAAAAAGAAGTTATTTACTGTTTGTTTCCCATTAAATGGAAGCATGGGGCTTCCAAAACCTAGCAAGCCCTAATCTATGAAAATGCACAATCTAGAACTAAGATTTGCCTGGAAGCCTTTCTGGTCAATAGAAGAAAAATGGGAGGAGTTGAAAAGTAACTACATAATATAAATAAGAGTATTTAAAATTCTTCTTTTTTTGTTGGAATCAAGTGAACTTCGACAAACATTTTGGGCCCGATTTGCCAGTCTTTTCATTCTATGTTGTGCTGTTGGTAGCATATGAACCTTTGTCAAATTGAACACCTGGAATCATGAGGATAACTATTGAGAAATTTTTGCACAACACAAAATCCAAAATCCTCTTGACTCTCAGTAGAATATTAAAAGTCCTTTAGTAAAAACTAAAATAAAACTTTCATGTTTTAGTGTGTATTAAAGGTTTTAAAGGTTTAGTGAGGTTTCAGAAAACATCTGAAAGGACAGCGACCAAAGATATGAGCTTTGAAGAGGTCTGGAGGAAGAGGGAAGGCAAAGAAAGGCAAAGGAAGGGCAAAAGAGTGGATATTGCATGTTCTAAACTATTAGAGTTTAAAGATAAATAAGAAAGGGGAAAATAGTGACATGAGACATTTTCACCTTTCTCTTACTTATGGTTCCTTTGTCATAGACAGACAAAGAAAACCTTGTGCTTATTACACACACATTGCAAGAGCATTTGTAGGCACTAAGGAGAGTAGGAAGTTGTCATATATATCCTTCAAGTACAAGAAATTAAGAGGCATAAAGTGCATGCAGGGGAAGAAATGCTGCAACAATATATAGTTATAGCCAATATTCATATATGTAAAATTTCTTTTCAGTTTGTTGCCATCACTATTTAATTACTAGCCTCTGAATAAAAGTCAGAGATAAATTAAAAAAAATTGGAAACAGTGAGAATTTGAAACACAAGCAGTTATGGAGAGAGAGAGATGGGGACTGATAAATGCAAAGAGACTTTAGAAGAAAAAAGCTTTCTTCTTGTATTGCTTGTCACATGGCTTCCAAATTGTGGGGTTATGAGATTGGAGTATTTTAGCAAACAATAGAAGGGTGATAAGTACTGAATGCATCTCCCAGGTTTATCTTCCTATTACAAACAAACAAACAAGAAAATTTCTTATTTTTCCTTATCACTGTAGTTACAGTATTTAATGGCTTTATCATAATCTATGGAAAAATGAAATCCATCTCACTCTGTGAAGATCTAGTGCAACAATATAGCCAGTGTGGCATATATTTGCCCTCACACACATTTGAGTAAAAAAGTTAAGTTTTTTGTTTAAACTGCATACAAGATCTGTTTCAGGTGGCTACTCTTCATGCTATACTTTCTGTCAAGATCTGTGCAAAATTTTAAAACTCATTTTAACCCACTTTTGCCAACATTTTATTTTGCATGTCATCTGACAGTGATATTTAGAAAAACTGGTAATATCATCCCACATCAGCACAATATCACAAAATATTTGGTAACAGGTTTCACACAAGAAATAGATATATGAGCTGGGAAGTGATACAATTGCTGATAAGCCAAGAACTCAGCACTGAAGTTCTTTAGCTTTACTTCTGTACATAAGCAACACCCACAACATGCATCCACACTCCCCTCCATTTTCAAAGTATCGAATATCCAGCATGGTGAATTTGTTATAAATTCATTAAGTGTTCTTTTCACTTGGAGTGGGTGCAATATAGGGTATTTATTTATTTACCTATTTGCTGTAGGTCTTGGAGTCCGGCTTCTACTTGTTTACATTATGTTTTGACACCACTCACTTATTATACTGTTATATATACTGTTATATATATATATATGTGTGTGTGTGTGTGTGTGTGTGTGTGTGTGTGTGTGTGTGTATACACTGTTATACTATATTAATTAAGGTTACAGAACCTTACTGGAATCAGAATGAGGTGATAAAGTAATTCTTTATTCTGAAAAATTGTGACAGAGCATAAGAACATAATGTTGTGGAAGACTATAAAATGTCCATAATATAACATACTTTGCAAAGTTATTTGTTACATATGTATCCTGCCCCCAAAATATTTTGCATTTTGTTTTTCTGGGTCAACAAGAACTCTCACATAACACCCAAGAACAGTCACTGTTATTAAGATACACCAACAACCCTTCTCAGGCAATATGGACAAGAGTGCACTGGGTTTTTCCTGCCTCAACATTATTCCAACAGTCTGCAGATCCTTAAGCATTCCCAAATAGCCTCATGCAGGCAACATGACACACTGTGGCAAGTAAATTCTTTTTCCAATATGATAACAGTGTGCTGTTGAGCTGCAATACAACTTTCACATTATTTTGTAAACTCAAAAGAGAAAAACCCACGGATAATGAGGTCTGGGGTCCGTTGGGTTCTACACAGTCAAGAGGAGGCGCACGGCCGAGTGCTGTGCTTGTTGCCTGTGACTTAAATTTTGAAAAGAGTGAATGATCCAGTGCACAGCTCCAGTAGCAGTGATGAAAATGATCGCTGACAACAGAAGCATCAGAGACTGAGCATAATGAAGAAAAACTGAGGACTCCTGATCAGGGATCTTGCAGTAATTTTAGCAGAGAGACTATTGGCAAGGATGTAAAGGAAAGAACATTGAGATGTGAGAATGTATGCTACAAGGGTAAATGTGGACAGATGGGAGGAAAATTGTGAGGAAAAAAAATATTAAAGCTAAGAGAAAAAAGAGAAGAAGAGAAAAAAAATGAAGAAATGGGAAAATTATGCAATTCAATGCTACAGTGAAAAAATGTGAAAAAAGCTATAATTAAACCCCACTTCTCTGGGAGGAAGGCCTTGTCAAACAAAGAACTGATATTTTTATACTGTAAAGAATAAATACAAATTTTTAAAAAATAAATATTTTTTTCTTTCAGTGTTGGATTTTTTCATTCAATATTAAATTGTTTTTCTTCTACTATTAACATTATACAAATAAATATAAGATCCAATGAAATATTGATAGAAGACACAATTAAGGAAAAAGGGAACCAGTACAAAATTTTTAATTTCAAAGAATTGCCATGATGAATTTTTATTTTTTGTATTTTCTCAGGTAGCAAGTAGATTTCTGTAGAAACAGATGCTATATGGCATACCCAGAAGTTTCTGTAATAACATACCCAGTGATAAACATTCTCAAAGAAACTGTTTTTCCTTTGATGAAATGTCACAAAATTTAACACAAATAAAAAATATGATCTTTGAGACACAGGCTTGGAAATTTTCTGTTCCCTATATCATCAGAGGTGTTATTTCTCATTATTTCTCTATCACAGATTTAAATATGGTAACTTAGTGCATTATGTTTACATATAAGTAAAATACTGGAAAATATCTGAACTGTCACATACTATTTTTTTCTCATTAAATTTCTTAGAACATTTTACAAACAAGATATCTAACGTTTTTTCAAAAAAGGAACCCTTGTCTGATTTTCCAAAGGTCACTGAGAATCAAGCATAGCAGAATATTATCAAAGTCAATCATATTGCCATAACTGAGAAATTACATCTCTGGTTCTCTAGTCAGAGCTCCATTCTTGAGGACAATCACATGCGAAGATATGCCAACAAAATGAATGGAGAAAAAAAAGTTTATTGCAGCCAAACTGCAATATTGAAACTGCAATATTGACTGCATCCTGAAAACCATCCAGCATTCTGGTGTTCTCAGCTTTCAAATTTTAATTGCTTTTGTTCCTTGTCAAAAACCATTATAGGAATGTGTTGAGAGAAGAGCTAGAAAGACAGTAACTTTTAAGAGCTTTGCACAGAACAAAAAAAATCTCTCCATCTGTAAAAGCTATAGGAAGCCAAGTATAGAGTCTGACACTGATGACCTAGAAAAGAGTTTATTGAAAAGGGGAAAAAAGTTATATCAACAGCGGTAGCTTGAAAGGGAGTCAGGGGGTTATGCAGTGAGAAATTCCTTTGGTATCTGAAAAAAGATACAGCAAATAGTCGGGGAAGGCAAGAGTATAGGATAGCAGCAATAGCAATAGGATGAGGAGCACTACAGATCTCATTCTTCTAGACCTGGAAGGAAAGACTTTTTTATACCAATAGATTTAAATGGTGAACTTCACCCCTGAGGAGTATGATAAGAACCAGGACTCACTGGAGATTACAGGACTGACTGCTAAGGAAAATTAACAACTCCCCCATAGGTAAGGAAATATTTTTCTGCTACCTTGTGTTATACATTGCTCCATTTAATGATCTAAACTTTTGGATGACCTAAATTTACTCCTGTTTGGGCTGCTCTTTGCAAATATGCCAACTAGAAGTTAAGCTTTATCCTAAGCGAGTTTGAGATTATCCATGGGAAATGCTGGATGGCTCTAACACAGCAACTCTTCACACTCTGAAGATGTCATGGTTTACTAATCCTGGCTGCACACTGTATACAAGGCTGTTATCACAGTCTTTTTTCCATCATCTCTGCCTTTTTACATTGAGCTTCTAAGCTAAAGAAGGAAATGGGGGCATAGAAAAGTCAAGGAAACAGAGATACAATGGTAAGGCCATGGAAGCTGACGGCTGTAGCGCATTGGAGGATGCTCATTTATTATTCACAATTTGAGAATTCCTTTGACACATAACGCATTAAAAGCAGAGACAAGAGAAATGGAGGTAAAAGAAAAAAAAAGTAAAATCCTATTTATATCTTAAGGCAGGTTTCAATTTTCAGTTCTGCTTGTGTCAGCAGTTCAACTACTATAAATTTTCTGAGAAGTCATAAACTAATTAAAACCAAAGAAGATATATTGGAATGATTTGCATTTCTTACATTTCTAAAGTTGGAGCTGTTAATTTGTTTATGTGAACTACATGATAGGCATTTCTGTTTCATTTCTTTATTGATAACTCTTGTAAATATTTTTTCTCTTTTGCTGTCTTCAAAGCCATTGCCAATGGGCAAGAAGCTATTATAAGTTTCTAGTTCAGTGGGTAGCAAAAACGAAAAGTAACATAGAACTCATTTTTGGCCTGAAATATAGTTATTTGCTTATAGTTGGTTTTTGAATCACCAAGTTGCAGTCCAGAAAAGAAATGCAGAACCTCTACACTATGCACTAAAACAACTTTATGATCAATCTTAGAGCTAAATTTTTTTAAATAAAAAAATTTCAAAGATGTTCAGAGGCCTGAAGAGGAAAAATGTCTTCCCTCTACAGTAGCTGCTCGTGGTGTTCTGGTATAATCATGGCAGAATTCCTTTTTAACTTCCATATGTTGTTTCTGTGATAATACTTACTCAGACATTCAATCCATTTACAGTAACAGTACTTGTGGACTGTACTTACAGTCACCATGTGTGATGCTAACTTTGCACTTTCTCAGATATCATTTCTCTCCAGTTACAACTTGTCTTCTTTTCAGGATGATATTTTACAGAAGGTCAGCAGTAATTCACAGTATCACATAACCAGAACAAGCACGACTCTGTGATATAATTGAAAGCCGGAACTTTGCAGGCGTTTTCCTCTTGTGATGGGTTGCAAAGTGGGGGCTTCAATCCAATAATTTTAAAAGCCACTTTAGATGTTCTAGAACAACTAAGTCATGGTCTGGTATCTGGCATACTCATTTGCAACTTGCAAGGCTCTGAAGTTAATTCGCAGACACATTGTCCAATATGGTAGGAAATAAGAAGGGCAGAGTGATAAAGAGAAGATTCTGTAAGAAATTCACACTTGGTTGGGATCAATTACTCTCTGGAGGCAGTTCTCTTTCTAAAGAACAGCAATGATGAGTAAAATGGATCTTTTAAAATTTTTTTTACTATTTTTTGATTTGTGACACAGGGAAAAAAGGTTGATATGTATCACAGGCATGGGTGGATGAATACATTAAAACTTCATTTTATACAGATGCCATTGAACTCATCATGCTCTAAATTTTACAGAAAAACACATCTCCACTTCTGTGGGTGTTAATGGATCTTCTGACATAAAATTAAGAAAATGGAATCTCCAGAATTATAGTATCAGAAAAAATGGCATACCTTTATTCCAATTCCAGAATATTCTCCATCACTGGGCAATAATCAAAGGGCCAGATCTTTGAGATAAGTGGGCAGAGGGGAAAAATAAATTGCAAATGCTTTTGTGATATGAAACCTTTGTCCTGAAGAAATAAAAGAAGAGGAAAACAAATGCTAAGCATTCTCTAGGGAGGTGTTCTTCATTGAAAGTAAGCTAAACTTAGTCTCCTATCAGAAGTCAGCAATCTCAATTTATTGAAGTAAGAGAATGCACAGATCTCACTGGCAGTGTTGGGTGAATGTGTCCCTTATCTGCATAAACCCTTCTTGTTTAGGAAATTTACAATACCACTAAACATCCATAGAAAGCTGCATATCTTGTGATTAAAAAATAGCACCAGCAAAGCAGTGCTTTACAGTGCAGAAATTTCTTAAATGCACTGAGTGAACTGTTCTCTGAGGGGTCAACCTTTTTTTATCTCTTGAAAAATATTATATAAGTTCTGAAAGAGAAATGACTCTACATATTAATGCTTGGAAATATGATAATAATGACACATTCAGATGCATTTTCCATCAAAAAAATAAAAATTGACAAATATATCGACAATTCCTTAGGCATCTGGAAAAATATTATTATTTTTAGGATAAGGAAAAAAAAAAAGATTCTAGAATTCATAGAAATGGATCTATTGGCAAGAACTTCTGTTGTCCTTATTCTGATTTCCAAACAGAAGTTGGTTTTAGCCCCATATAGTTATGGGAAGTTTTTAATGGGATATGCAAAAGTAGATATTTCTGATTATGCAAAAAGTATAAGTTTGTGATATTAGAAAAAGGATTACAAAATTATCTATGACAATATCCTAAAAAAGAAAGTGAGGAGAAGAGAACATAGACAAGAATTAAATGAGTTATGTAGACTCTGATTTACAATGTAAAAGCACAGCAGGAAAAGTACTTGGCTTCTCAGGTTTTAATAGAAATTGTAACAATTTTGTAGGCAAAATAAATTGCAAACAAACCTGTTTTCATTAAAAGAACTTCATAAGTTCAATTCTCAAACAAAAAAGAAAGGTTTCTTCTCTGGGTTTGCTCTCTAAAGCTGCAGAAAATTATTACAACTTAATGCAATTTCTTAGTATAACAAAGAAATTCTATTCCAACTCTTGTTCTGCCTTGCTTACATGAGCATAGATACTGTATTATTTTATTGCCTGTCCTCTTGTTCATACTTGTAAGATTTTACTCTCTCTGAACAGTACTTTTAAAGTATGTAATAAAACTTAAATAGCAACAAAGAATCTCATGTACCTTAAGAATACAGCAGAGAAAACCTATCATATTCTGTATTTTCCTTTTTTTTTTTTTTCTCTCAAATGAAGATTGTAGCACAAACAGAATACAGAAGGGGATCCAAGGAACTCTTAATTTTGCTGGATGCTATATTTCATATAGCCCTGTGACTCTGTCCTGACCTATATTTCCCTGAGGGTTTTAAGCTCTGCATTATGAGGGTGAATATTCCACAAATAGAGATTTGATATTTTGGAGATTTTCATTTAGAAAATGCACAAGTTCAGGCCCAAGAGGTAAAAGTTTAACTGGTCAAATGATCAATTACAGGGACTGAAGCTTTAATACCTATTAAATTTGCTGAAGCCATAGAATATTATTGAGCTGAATCATACACATGCTGGGATTGTATATTGTTGCAGTCTATACAGGTAGATAGGAACAAACTACAAAATCTTATGCTTGTACAAGCCCTAGATTTCAGTCAAAGTGCATAGATATAAACATAAATATTTTAAAATCCAGTGCACTGCTGTGGAGTATACTGATAATAAATGAATAGGGGTACATTCATGCAAAAGTGTATTTAGGGTCCAAGAACAAAACTGTTGTTTTGGATTATGAAAACAAAGGGGGAAAAATGCCTATTATGATATTTTTATGAAATGGAACCCTTTTCTTGAAGAAATAAAAGGAGAGGATGACTGAATTAGAAGGTGACTACAAGAGAAATATAGTTTTGTAGAGACAGATACAGCTACTACTAACTACCATTTTCTATGTGAAATTAGGAATTTGGGTTTTATCATTCTACAAAACATTATAAAAAATTCTCTTAAGGCACTTTTTGTAGTTTTTTTTCTTTAAAAAACATAATAAACAAACAAATAAAACCCTCCCAAAATACCAGCCTTTTTACAGTTTGGAAATCCAGAGCAGCTGTCTTCTGTTCAGAGCATTCTGATTATTTTTAATGCCTGATGCTCGAAAACATGAGTTTTCAAAAGTGCAAACTTGTCACAGACAAGCCTTTTACAGAAAAGCCTTTCCTGCCCAACTTCTTTCTGCTATTTCCTATAATAAAAAGCAACAGAAAATCTGTTTCTAAATCGAAGTAGATGAGAAATATGAAAGCTGTAAATGCTAGGTAGCTGCATATTGTGCATGTACTTCATAGGTATTTCACTAATGTTTTATGTATAGATTGTGTCACAAAGAACAGGTCCCATTAAAAGACAATGTTTAAACAATAGATTCAAATTGCCTTGTTCCAAGAAAAATCATAACTATGTATTTACTTTTAAGATAAATTTCTTGTTATGATTTGAGTTAAGTAGTATTTTTTAATTATATGGCCAGTTTGGAAGTTGCATTTTTGGAGTCCCTATATGTGTAAGAATGTTTATATAAGACACTATAGGAAGTGCATAATTTTGTATTTCCTTGGGTGAGATAAAAACCCAATGCACAACAAGCTTTTGTCTTAAAAAACACTTTTTTCAGTTCCTTCCTCTACTTCCCCCCATAAAATCCAATTTACGGTAGCCCAAACACTTTCTTTTGATTGCCAAGTAATTTCTCACTGATCTTGGGAAAGTAAAAAAAAAAAAAAAAGCAGCAAGTGCTTTTATCCAAAGTTGAATATTTCTATCCAAAATATGATATTGCTGAATCAAATTTTGGTTAGTAGTTCATGCCCTCTTATAAATCTGTGTAGCTAAATAATTTAGGTAGTAATGAACAGACATAATACAGACCCAGCTTTGAATATGTTCAAAACCATTAAATATCTACTTTGTCACAAACCACAATTTTAAAAGAGCTATTCAAAAAAACTTCCTGATATACATATCTTGTATTGAAATGAACATGCACATGGTCTTTGGCATGAGATCAGTGTCTAATACTCAAGGAGTTTATTGGAAACACAGACTAAAATACAGAAATATTTTAGTAGCCCTCCTTCATTTGAGGAACAACAGTCTGGCTTTTTCTATAATGTCCCATCACAATGGAACATTATAGAAAAAGTGGGATTGATATAATAATCCGGGAAAATGCTGGTGTCTCACTTAGGGATAAGTTTTAATATATTATTTAGCCCTTTAATATTTATGATATTTATTGATATTGATATATATTTATTAATCTCTTTTAGAACTTGAATATGAAATCCATTTATATATTCCAAATAAATGGCATGATTCTTTTTCTTCTGTAAGTATAATTAAACACTGGAACAAAATATTTAGGAAGATTATGCAATCTCCTTCCCTGATTGATTTTACAAACAGATAAAAAAGTCTGTAAAATACTGTTTCAATATCACTGTATGTACCAAATGTAACAATGATGGAGCTAATGCATTACAGAGCACTAGTGATCTGTAAGATCTCAGAATGTGTTCCACAGCAGTACTACAAATACATGACTGTAAAACAAAGCAAATCCCATACACTTCCACATAGGTGTACAAAGAAAGCCCCACAATACACATACACATATACTCAGGAGGAAAATTTAGACAAACATTTAAAGTTTACTCTTATTTTCATCAGGTTGCAAAGTGGAGACCACAAGGTAATACTTGATCAAGACCAAGGCTTTTTTATGTTTGAGTTTTGGTGGTTACACAGTTTTTCACTCAAAAAATGTTCAGAAACACTTGTTTGGGCTCTGAGGGCTGTTTTCTGTCTGGGACTACCTGCTATGAATTTCTGATTGCAATGTTTAGGAACAATTTATTAGGAATGGCATGAAGAGATAGACTACAATCCAGGAACCACAGAAGGACCTGCTCTTGATTTCATATCCTTAAAAGTAAGCATGAATTCCAATTTTTATGCCCCTAATTTTTTTTCTCCTTTAAGCAATAATTGGCAATAACCTTGACAGTACCCAGTCAGTGCTATTTACCTAAAAGTAGAACAAATTTACATACTTTTCATTAATCCGCTTTTCAAAAAAATTCCTGAAAGTATGAAGCATAAATGCTAAAATAAAGTAGAATATAAATACAAAATGCAATATATTATTATTCACAGTTTCCAATATATTGCGTACACATCTCCTTGATATCCAACAGCTCAGTGATGACATATTACAGTTTTCCATTTCTGTCAGGAAATGCATGGAAATTGTTCTGTTCAATTGAGACAGCCCAGACAAAACAGAAGCCCATTTCTTTGAGATTTATGTATTTGATTTACCTTCATTGTTCCTTAGAGTAAAGTTGGGATTCAAAGAAAGCCCTTCATCAAGAGAAAAATGGAATCTTGCACCATTCGCAGAGTTATCTTTGTCAGTAGCAGTGATAGTCTGAATTACCTGAAATAAAAATTAACAGTGAATGTGTTGAAATTTGAACTTTACCCATATAATGCCTGACTTCAGCAGGATGCTCAAGTTTACCTTATTTTAATTTTCTACTTGACTGCTGCCGAATTCAACAGGTGAAATGACTGGGTCATTAACTCAATTTCTCTAGCAGGAAATATTTGAGGAAGCACACTTCAGAGCCAGGTAAAAGCTTCTAAAGGATCTATACTTTCTGATGTTTTGATATGGTCAGGACCTGGTGTAGAGATTATCACCATCTGCATTGTATCCTGCTGACTTCCTGAATTACAGTTTTAGTTAAATGTCTGTTTTTATGGAGCCAAAATACAGGCAGAACTGGGATGGTCTGTGTGAAGTGTCATCTGCCCGCTGTCCCAATAATTGAATGTACTTCAATATTGGTAAGGGAAAAAAATTAACTAAAATATTTCTGCGAACCGTATCTATACTAAAAATTTCCTGTTAAGAATCAGTTTTTAATTGCCAGAGAACAGAACAGGAAGAACAGAAGCCACTCCTGTCTTTACTTTAGTTTGCCCAAAAGCAACAGAACTGGATGTAGCCAGAACCATGTCTGAGAGAGGTATTTTTGAAAGGTAGGACCTTTGCCTTCAAAAGCCCTGGTGGTTTTTTAAATTTACTTTCAACTAAAATTGATCTAAGCTCTTGGAATGTGGGACCAAACAGTATTTCTACCTCAGCTTTCATTTTCATGCTGGGTCTTGAAACCCAAGTGCTAAAGTGGAATCCAATAAAAGTTGTTCCTGTGATAGAGGCAGTGAAGCCCACACAGACTGCTGCACAGAGCTCATAGATATCCTGAGGGAAACATAAAAGTGGGGAGGGAAAGTGTTCTTTTCATAAAAATTTTTCTGTTCAGTGTTCAGCTATAGTCTGTCTGGACTGAACCTGAAACATGCACAGCACAGACTCCAGCGGCTTGGTCTGTTTTAAAAGGGAAAGACACCACAGAGATCTCTACCTCCATTCACATAAGAGAAGCAAAACAAATTTATTTTTTTATTTTTTAAACTGTGTTCTGGGTTGGGCTGGGGTAGAGTCAGTTTTCTTCACAGTAGCTGGTATGAGGCTGTGGTTTTAATTTGTGCTGGAAAAAGTGTTGATAGCACAGAGATGTTTCTGTCATTGCTGAGCAGGGCTTGCACAGTGTCAAGGTCTTTGCTGTCTTGTACCACCTCACCAGCATGGGGGTGGGCTTGCAGGAAAAGTTGTGAGGGGGCACAGCCAGGACAGTTGACCCCAAATGAACAAATGGATTTTCCATACCATGTGATGTCATGCTGACTTATAAAGCTGAGGGAAGAAGAAGGAAGGAGGGGACATTTGGAGTGATGGTGTTTGTCATCCAAAGTCAGCATTGCTACACATGATGTTGCTCTGCTTTTCCAGAGATGGCTGAACATCTGCCTGCCCATGGGAAGTGGTGATTTCCTTGCTTTTCTTTGTTTGCATATGCAGTTTTGGCTACACCCATTACTCTGTCTTTATCTCAACCCACAAGCTCTCTCACTTTTGCTTTCCTGATTCTCTTCCCCATCCCACTGGTGGGAGAGTGAGTGAGTGGCTGTGTGGGGATGAATTTTCAGCTGGGGTTAAACCATGATAACTCCATAGGGTATAATGATTATTCCATTTACTATATAGAATAAAGTACATTGCATTGACTACACACATCTGAGACAATTGACAGTACTTATGATGGTTGCCAATAATATTTTACTAGTTTGTCATAATACTCTTTGCTGAAGTGGAGCAGAGTAAGATCAATCTGAAAAAAATCTGAAATATCTATAATCATGCATATAACTTTTACCTAAGTCATGGCAATACTGGTTGACAATTTTGGCAAAAGCTAATTTTTCAGTACTGAATTTTGCAAAGGTGGCACAACTGCTAGTGAAACTACCTCGTAAAATCAGAAAGATAGGATTTTCTTAGCTATATATACTTAGTTCATAATGTTGAAATTATATTTGGCACAGCATGACAAAAAAAAGGGGTGATGGAACACTATGTTCAAAATAATCGATTTCTGTTATTATTCAAATACTAGAAATGTAATTAAATGCATGCACATCTGTAAAAACTTCAGGTAAGACCATAAAAAACCATATTATTTTTTAAAATATTTTTTGTAAATCACCAGTGTTGTTTCTCAGTAAAATATAAGTCAATTTGCCATGCAGCTTCAGCTTTTATTTGACAGCATGGTGGATAAATTTTCGTCCTGTTGCCCTATGCTACATAAAACATTCAGTGACATTTTACAGAATGCTGCTTCAACAGCATGCCATTCTGCAACAAAAATACCTTTGATCAAGGACTCAGCGACGCATGACTTGTGTAAAAATTATGTGGCTTTAAGACTAACTTTATAAATCAAAATATACTGTCTATATTCCCTGATTTCACACATGTAAATTCAAGTATTCCCTGAATTCATGAATATATGTAAAAAGTATAGCACCACATGGTATAAAAGTTATGCTTTTTCACATAGAAAATAAATATTTTATATTTACTTAGGTCAAAACATTTTTAGAGACCTGTTTTTAAGCAAGAAGTTCACATATTTCCAGAAAATGTTTCCAAGACATTCATTCGTCAGTGAGAAACAAAGGTACACATCATCTTGACACCCAAATGTACTATTAACCCATTTCTAATTAATTGGCCAGGTACTTAATAGCCTATTAGCAGACCTTAACAAGTACCATGCCAAGCCGGATTAAAATAAAGGACATAATCTCAGCTTCAGTAAAGCCCAGCTGACAACACTGATAGGAGGAAACTGAAGGGTCACAATATTTTTTTAAAGGCAAGATATGATGAGAAAAGAGAATTTCAAGAACTGAAGAGAACTAATTGAAGAAGACAGAGAGCAGGTGTTAAATTCCACTCAGAATCACTTTAGAATTGAATCAATAAACAAGGAAATATACACATGACAAGCACATAGCAGAGGCTTTCCTTGCCAACTAAAATTGATTTCCTTTTTAGAAGATGGCAAAATGTCATTTTCCTACATTGGCTAAATTTCACAGTCATTCACAAAATCAGTATATGTCGAGAAGTCAGTATTCTCCAAGTCTGAGTGTCATCTAAGATCAAATCACAGCTACTTTATCTACTTTAATATATAATATCAACCAAGCTTCACTTGGAATCTGTTGCAGATACTTAATATATCTTCTCAATTATATGATTACTAAGTGACTAAAGCTGTCACTTCAGCCTGGAAATGATTGTCTTCTCATAAACATTTTCTTTTTGACATGACTTAGGTTTGGTCATTTAGACTTAAGGCTTTAGCATTAAAAATGTGAAGCTTTATTTTTTTTTCCAAAAAAAAGAGCAGTGGAGGGAAAAAAGCAGGAGACAGGCCCTGCGATTAGATGATACTGTGAATTCACTCCATAAAAAGTTCTTCTGAAAATAAGCAAGCAAACACAAAAAGTTTTTCAATGACTATCTACAGGTTAGTTTATCTCATACAAGAAAATTTCAAACTAGATGTGCTGAGGAAAGAAATAGTGAATCTTACAGGACAGTACAATATGGAAGCCCAAGTCAAGCAGATGTCCCCAGCAGTACCAAATTTGTTATTTAGGCATAAATCTTATGAAACATTCTCACAGGATGATGGATAACTCAAAGTTATACTGACTTTTCAGTGATTTAGAACCAGCCAGCTCGGAACACTTTATAGCATATGGAACACTTGTCTTTTTCTGCAATCAGTCTATTTGCCCCTCCCTAATATTTGTTGAACACCATTTTATTTTTGGGGGTTTTTCCCTTAGACTAGATTTTGACATCTGAGCAAGACACTTACTTTTGTGTTTCGTTTTGGCTTCTGTTTAGTGTTACAATTTTTCTGAAACCTTGTTGTGAAATGCAAATAAAAAAATATATAATTACACATATGTAAAGGAGCCCTGTTAGCTGAAGAACACAACATCAAGATGGTCCAGCCTTTGGTATTAAACTACAGCTTGTAGGGTCCCTCGTAGCGGCACTAATCTCAGGTGTTAAACTGCAGTGTGGCCGAGGTCAGGAGTCATTCAGACAAGCAACAGCAGCTCAGGGAAAAGTACAATGCTGGCCCAAACAGTGAGCAAGGGCTATTGTATCCCTTAAAGATCTTGCCCATAAATTATCATTTGAGAAACTACTATTTGATGATTAAAACTTTGCTACAAAACATTAGCTACTTACCAGCACCAACAGCCCCAGCCGCCCCAGCAAAGAACATTTCTGAGATAGTTTCAGATTTGCATGATTTACCTTATTTTTGGTTATGAGTTTAACATTAATTGTTCAATAATATATTTTTAAAATATCAGGAAAAGTTGAATCAGTTGCAACTAATGCTTAAAAGAGATATTTTTTCCTACATTAGTTTTTTTACAAGTTCTAATTATTCAATATTTGCATTTATTTGAGGATTTCAGAACAATATTTTTAATTTAATAAGCATTTAATAAGAGATATTCAATTGACAGACAGACCTACTTGGATTTTCCAGTGTCTCAATAAGAGCACTGAAGAACACTATACAATCATTAGATAAGAGGGAAGGTTCTGGCACACATAACTGCTCTAAAGACAGGAAATAGGATCTCTTCTGTAAATTGTATATTACACAAGGAGAGAAAGCCACAGTGATTTCCTGCTTATACTGGGCCACTTGTTGATCAGTGATCAATAATAAATGCATTTTTGTAAAGAGCATGATTATCAGCCCACCAAATCTAGTCATGATATTGAATTGTTCAAAGAAGAAAAGGGCTGACATTAGACCTTGCAATACTCAGTAGCCAGGTAGTACAAAGACATAGAAAATTCATTATACATAGACATAAAGTCTTCGCACACATGATGGTGATCTCTGGTCTGACTGTTACCTTTAAAGATATTGGTGTTATGGCAGGCATAGTTTTGTGCATTCCATGCTTACTAGTGGTTAAAAAGCAAAGTCATTCTTAGAAATTGCTATCAAAGTACTAAAGATCAAAGCAGAGGTTATCATATACTATGAAGCATGGAATATTATAAGAATTTTAAACCACTGCATACCCGCAACTTGAATCTTGATTCTCTCTCAAGGTGAATAGAGAGGAATTGGAGAAAGTTTAAAGGAGGAAAAGATTTATGATCAAAAGTCTGGAAGGGCTTTAACATCAATTGCCCCAGTTAAGTAGGACTGACTCAGTCTGGACAAGAGACAGCTAAGGGACAATTGCTAGAGATTTATGCATGTCACAGCGATAATAAGGAGAGATCAACTGCACTCCCTCTTTTTCTCCCAAGAGAACTGGTAAATATTGAATGAAGACAGTATGAAAGATTAAAAAAAAAAAAAGTTAGGTCTCATTGAAGCATGCAATTAAACTCCAAAATTCTAGGTGCATGAGGTGGCAGATACCAAAAATTTAACTTTTCTTGTAGGAAAAATTTTACAGGTTCATATGAGATGGTTATTAAAGGATTATCAAAAAATACACAAACCACATTTAGATCAGGAAACGACCTGCAAATAATCTGATACCAGGGAAGAATTTATGGTAAGTATCATACACACTTGCTCTTTTCTTATATTGTGCTTTAGGTGCCAGTTTTTGGCTACTGGTGGCATGAAGATAACTTTCATCAGGCTGCAGTCAGATGGTGTATAGCATTTTTATAGTCTCAGCTTTAAAACCAGAAATATGTCACTATGCATTTGTGTACATTCTTTTTAAGGATTTGATGAAAATAATGTTATTACTAGTAATACATTCCTCAGGAAAGATATGAGCTCATAATTGAAACACACAACCTGTGGAATAATGCAGAACTAGCACAGTGCTGTGGGTAAAACTCAGGCTATGCAGAAAAGGAAAAGCACTTTGCAAAACTGTCAAACCCTGGGCTGCAATGACGTGCATCAATCAGAGGAGCAGTGGCTGGAGTATGATTCAGCTATTCACCTGCAGTTCTGGCCCTTCCCATCCTCATAGGTGTGAGAAATCCATTCAAGATCTTTTGTGCAACGACCCTTTATAGGCAAGGGCAACCAAGAAGCAAAGAGTGAGGATGGGAGCCATGCTCACCAGCCACTTCAGTGAGCCGCGTTTGAAACATTGCTACTGTGTGACACTTGGATGAGAGATTTTAAATCTGCTGTATTCACTTTGTTCAGGATAGTGGCTTGTCAAATTCTATCCCTTATCTGACAGGATTAAAGTTTTACCTGTCTTTACAGAAGATAGCTTGAGTATTTTTTTTGCAGCAACAAGAAAGAGATATTGAACAAATGCCAAAATTTTCTCCCTTTTGCCTCATACAATTCAAATTTCAATTAAGTACAAAATGTTAAAGTGGAATCAGAAAAAGCTATGACATGTTCCACACTTCTGACATATGTGACATTAACAAAGCAATTGTTCTTTATCACTGGAAGAAATATAGCTGTGAGAGTTACCTGACCAGGCTTTGTATTTTCACAGACGACTACATCATAATCTCTGGCAAGCTCGGGAGGATTGTCATTGACATCCAGGATTCTAACACCAACTGGAACATGGCTCACTAGCTCAGGATTGTCTGCAAAACACACAGGATGGAATTAAGCCTTTTAAAATACTCATTATTGAATGTCATCCTCAATTTAAAAGTGGTTTCTTAACACAATAACTAGATGAACCTGGGGATGCAGCTACAGACATTTAGGTAACAACATAATAGCATGTTTGCTGTTCTTCATTAACTGTTTTGAAAAAATAGCAATTAAAATGAGTGGGAAGTATGGCATGAGTCTTAAGTCACTTAAATATAAGCTACTCTGGAAATGAAGTGGGAGGAAGCTGCTGGACTTATACTGTCACACTGTATGATAAAAAATGGCCAGTTTCTTGGTAATGAATGTTAAACTGTCGTCACAGTGTTGAATTAAATCTAAAGCAAAAATATTAAAACATTTTTCTTTTTCACAGTTCCTCAAAGGGTTTAGAAAGTAAAATGCAAATATATAATATAAAAAAAAAAAAAAAACAACACATAGACATATATAAACTTTCCCCAAGATTGAGTTTTGGTTTCTCACAAGTTACTATGGCATTTCACATAGTTGTTAGTAAGTGTGGATTTAGCAGAAGAAAAGAAAGAAAGTTTAGCAGAAGTGAGCCTGTTTTTTTTCACAAAGAAAACAATATTTCAGTACCAGTGCCTTAGGCTATGATCTGTACTTTCATGACAGCTCACCCTCAGAAAGATTACACCCTCAAAAAAGCACAATA
This sequence comes from Leucosticte australis, assembly GCA_025504685.1. NCBI lineage: Eukaryota > Metazoa > Chordata > Aves > Passeriformes > Fringillidae > Leucosticte > Leucosticte australis. The sequence goes on along the minus strand of JANIJU010003056.1, from coordinate 76,094,882 downwards.
AATAGAATCCTTTCAACAAGAATACTCTTTCCATGAGAAAATGGGAAAAAAAACCCCACCCCTACAATTTCTTTCAGTCTGTAACACCCTTGTTCTTACTTCTGAGTGCTAAGGTGATTTTATTTTGTTGAAAGAATTATGTATTTAAACTTTTTATGATTATCTAATACATGCCTTCTGGAGTCCATAGAAGTATCAATCAGTTAGATGACAAACTTCACCTTACATTCACCAACTAAATGCAACTATCAGTAGAAGACAGTAAAGTCAATCTTTCAAATGGAATGAAATGGAATAATGGGGTATTGTAGATTGACATTTTAAAAGTAGTCCAAGCTTCATTCATTGGTGAAACTTCATTCACCATGGTTATTTTGATCTTAGTTAATCCCTGCCATGTTTCTGTTAAAAATGGTCATTTATAAAATGCCTTCTATTTATCACACCTTTAATGATCTCTGCTCAGAATTCTGGAAATCATTGACTAGACACATACTTGGCTTTAAAACCACCAGTGATGTAAGCTCCCAGTGAAGAAATATTTTAGAATGTTGAAGTTTTTTGACAAATGGAGAGATTTCTCTTTTCCTTTTCTCACATGGTATACTAGCCAAAGGATCTAGGTCTTAGAAGTTCCCTCAGATTTTTCACATTCTCTTTTAAACTAACATGTATATGTTCACACAATGATTTTAATACATTTGAAACCTAATAGAAAGATAAAAAAGTCAACAGAAGACTTAACTTACAGAGGAATGCTATTCTCAATTACCATTAGCATTAGAAGTTAGAAGAACATGCTCAGAAGACATTAATAGGCTTGCAAATGCCATTATCTTGCTGATTTTTTTCCTTTACTGTTTTTTTCAGCTTTACCTTGAATCTACAAATATCTTTGCAAGAGGTGAACTAAGAGACAAACTGGACTAGCTCCACTGTTTTTATGCAAGAATGAGGCTCTCTATTGCCATCTAAAAAACACCTTTAGTAGAAAACTTTGAGGAAAGTTTAAATGCTAAGGATATATAAGTGAGCGAAGAATTACACTTGGCTGTCCACTAAGTTTTTGGAAGAAGGGAGACATTTATCTATCTTTGCTGTTTTTTCTGAAGGAAGCAATCTTCTCTCCAGAACATTTGCAGTATGAGTAGTAATACAAAAAGATGTTTGTTCCTTTCCTGGAGGTAGGTCAAAAGATTGTGCAGAACAGCACAGGCAGTATAGATTTAACATTTCTTACTGCTCACTTAAATGTAGCTTACAACTCATTTAGGTAATGTCCTCTGTTAATGGAATCAGACAATGAAATTAAAAAATCCTGCAATTACAATTACAGAATATTATATCTATGGCTCAAAGAAACTTTTTGGTTTTGAGGCTTTGTTGGGAGGTTCTTGAACATAGTTTGTGAGGTATGTGAACTAGAAAGTGGTATACATGAAAGGAAGGACACAATACACACAGAGAGTACATAAAGCTTAATAAGGAGCTGGAAAGCAGGGATTACTGTAAAGGGTTAAAGATTAATAAATTAATTTTTTACAAGATTCATAAACAATAATGAAGAATTTGAACAGTTTAATACTACAGAAAACCTGGAAGAGTCTTAGCAAGAAGGCAGCAGAAGTTGTGATTATCAGATAATCATAGGATCACTGAAAAATCTTAGTTGAAAGGGACTGGAAGTCACTGGTCCAATTTCCAGCTCAAAGCAAGGCCATCTTCAAAGGTATCAGAGGGCATAAAACATCCAAGAGGATGCAGAAAAAAACAGAGAGCACAGAGTAGTGGGTACCACAGATGGTGGTCTGCTCTGTAGGCCTGGCATATAGTTACTGGGGAAGAAAATAGTCCAAGTTTTTAGTCCAGTGCATGACAAAAAGAGTTAAATACTTTTGTTTCAGTACAGTGCTGCAAACCTCTTTGCCCCACCTTGAATGTGTCCTCTTGTATGCCTGTCACTACTACCCAGAGCAATCTTACTCAGTCAGTTAGATTTGCAGTAGTTTTGCAGAGATATTTTATGGAAATTCAGAAAGTTTACCTTTATTTCTTTTGCACCCGTTTTACAGTATGAAGAATTTATAAATACCTCATCAGTTTGAAAGAGCTCTTTGTGCACAAGGTAATATTAGTAACTCTCTGGAAGCCAGTACCTCATGGAATCACTGACATTTGCAGGCAAATCTCCATACTGACAGGATACTCACTACAAAATGCTAATGGTGCAGTATTAACACCACTTATCAAAACAGTCTTGAACAGTGTGCATACAACCTAAATTTGCATGCAAGGCAGCAGAACAATTTATAATGGGGGAAGAGAATGAGAAGGAATTGAAGGAAATACATTTATTTTCTTTTTCTTTCTTTAAGTTTTGATTTTGAGAATCAACATAGACTCCAGTCTTTTTCAAGAATACAATTCACCAGCAATCTCCAAACCAATCTAATAACTGGCACTTTTAATAGTACATTTTTCTTAATAAGAAAAATTTCTTGCACCAGTATGGCAGATTTTCAGTTTTAAGATAATCATTGCTGACATACATTTCAGGCCTGTGCATCACAAAATATTCTGTATCCTATTAGCATTATGCCTCAAGAGTATATTTTTCGAAATGAATGCTCTCTGTTTTAAGGAGCAACTGAAGCAGAAACACTGCTCTGATTCACCTGTGTTAGGGACTTACTTTCTTATCCTCAAGACTTTTCCCAGAATAAATAGTTCTTCTTCCAGAATACTAAACATCTGTAAAGTAAATAAATTTCATTTTCCAGATCCTGATATTAAGAGCTTCCATTTGCAAGTCTACTCTAAATATATAGAAGACCCAATTAACAGCCAAAGCCTTGTGAAGCCTTGAATCTTCTTTTCTATTAGTTTCTGTGGGCAAACTTTTAAATCCCTATTTAGGAAGAAAGATTTTTAATACAGTTACTGATGTCTGAGAGTTTCTTTTCACACTAACAAAATTCCCATAGATTTCATAAAAAAATATTCTACCTGAATGACTTTCAGAATAGAAGTCCTGACATCAACAATCTTTTGTGGGTTTGCTTATTTGCTTTTTGCTTGTTTTGTTTTCTTGGTTTTTAATTTTTTTTTTTTTTGGTAAGTTAGCTAACTGTAGACTGGTTCATAGTGTTTACTATATAAGCCCATTTGACATCTTTTCCAGACCTTACAATGCAAACCAATACTTAGGAAATTCAGCTAGCTCTCTATACTACTACTTCTTAAAGAGAGGGACAAAAGTCTCATCATATTCCTCTAATAAAGATTAGTTTTAACACATTAGAAGAATAAACATAGATCTAGGAAGGATAAAATACACTGCCAAAAAAAAGCCTAAGTGATGGAAAAATGTCCAACATGCAAGTGACAGTGGCAATATCAACAAAATACTGGGTTTAATTCAGGATAATGTATATGTGATGAACTAAATTTTCTGGCAAGGAAAAAATTATGGAGAATCTAAGAATAAGTTTAATGTTCCAGTCTTCATTTAAAGGAAGTGGGTACTTCTAAATAATGCTACCTGAACATGGACAGCAAATGCTTTTCTTTTTTTTCTTGTAGCAAAATTTAACTTTTTACTGATAAATATAAAGCTGAAGGCACTGCTCACTTCTTATGTATCACAGTAATAGTGATAGCAGCAGCAACTACAGAAGCAATAGTAATAATCATAGCACTGCAGTAGACCAAAAACATTTAGAGTTTTCAAGCTGGAAACCTTCTATTGCTGTAATTCAAGCAAAATTCTCACAGACGATGTTGGTGTTGCCTGATTAGAACAGGGCACCACAAAACATACTGGTTCTGTGGCCAGAAATGTCCATTTTGTCATTTCTGTTACAAAGTTTCAAAAGGGAAGTAAATGCCATATGTTTCCAAATTCTATCCCTTCTCTAGAGCCCCACCTTGGTAGCTAAGAAAAGCCATGCCCTACCCCTCTTTCAGATGATAACGCAGGAATATCTTCATCTTTGCTTTTCCCAAAGAAACAGAAGAAGAAAATCCAGCATGCCTAGAAGGCAATGACTAAGCCAATATAAACAGGGAACAAGCATTGAAATTGGAATTAGATGCATAATTCCTTGAGCAGGCTGGAGAACTAATTGCTTTTCAACAACTGTTAGATTTTTTTAAATAGCTTTTTTGTAGGCTTTCTGTATTGCATTGGTAAGCACATTCAAAAGAACAGCAGATGCTGCTACATCCACATGATTTTTGAAAACTCCCAGAAACTGTTATTTCACTGCTTCTCTGGGCAGCTTGTTCCAGTGCCTGGCCACTCTGTAAATGAAGAAACTTTTCCTAATATCAAGATGGAATCTTCCCTGGTACAACTTACCATTTCCTCTTGTCCTCTCACTTGTTACTTGGTAGAAGAGGCCAACCTCCACCTTGCTGGAACCTCCCCTCAGGCAGTGGTAGAGAGCAATAGCATTTTCCCCAAGCATCATTTTCTCCTGGCTAAATGGTTGGATTCAATGATCCTAGAAGTCATTTCCACCCTAATGATTTTATGATGCTATAAGTTCATATTGCTGTGATGCATTAGTGGGCAGCTTGAGAGGAAACTGTGCATCATTGGTAAGTTTGGACCGGGTACCAGTACTGTGTCCAGCTCTCACCAGTAAAAAAGTAGCAGATAGTAGTGACAATTGGTGTAGTGACAATTGGTGTAGTGACAACTGGTCATTGTCACTACACCATGACCAATACAGTCTCAAAACCCTGTAGTTTTGTTTTTAAAATCTACTTTAACCTCTTTCAGATTTAGGGAAATACTTTTGTGGCAGATTCTATTTTCTGGGGAAAAAAAAATGTTACCAATACCAAAACTCTTTCTGAAACTAAACTAGAAGGCAGAATGCAAGTGAGGTCAAAGATAAAGAATGAATGTGATTTTTTTTGCCTTGGTGAAGTCTGGGTTTATGGTAACAATTTTATTTCTGTTTCTGTATTGTACCTATAGAGATAATCATATATATATATAAAAACAATACAAAACACAGTATTTCCCTCTAATGAAAGTAAAAAAGAAAAAAAAGTGAATTTAATTCTTTAAGTCCATTCTCTACTGCTACAAAAATTATCAGTTTTGAAAAAAAAAAACCAAAAACTGACACCAAAAATCACTATGAGGACATTTCGTATTTATTGAAAGAAAAAATTCATTTCAAAGAGAAACAGAGGCAGGAATCTAGCGACAAACTCACTGTTATTAAACAATCATCCTGCTGTCCACCAGATACAAATGGTTAGGAGTTTATAAAACTGCAATAGCATTTTGTTCTGATTTAGATTATTTTCTTAAAGATATTGTAAAGCAAACTTTTTCTAAAAACTGATTATTTGACACAAGCTATTAGAGTCATTCTTGGTTATGTGGAAAAATTAAAAATGAGAAAATAAATTTACATAAATTCTTGTTCTTTTTTTTTTAGTGTTGTATGCCAGGAAGGTATTTCTCTAAAGACTTATTTCCTTCAGGCAATGCATATGTTTCTTTCATGTGTTTCAAAATAAACAAAAAACAATTGTGTATTTTTGTCTTTTGATTTCACTTTTTGTAAAATAAAGCAGCTTGCCTCATAATAGTATTAACAGAAATATAATGTATACTTTTTATCTCCCCTCAAGCTTCAGTTATCCTTCTCCATATGACAGCCTGATGTAGAGCTATCAGGAGTAATATATTTTAATACCCTACACAAATCTTAGTAATTTCTTTTTTGCAAATATAAAATGTGAAAAAGAACTCTCAGATTCTTCTCCTAAACTTGTTGTTTAATGATGTTAATATGGGTAGCAATATCCCTGTGATTCTAAGGAACAGATATAACCACACCTCCCTATAACAATATACTTTATCTGTTTATTTGTTGTAATTATAGGACTTTCATTATTTAGCAACTCAAGGGGGCTTATATTTCACTGCTGCATACTATTAGATGTCTCTATGGATCCTGTTTTCCTCTGAATTATGTAACTGTATGTCTCTGTTATTGTTTTTACCAAGACTTATTAAAAAAACCTACTTATGTTACAATTGGAAAAGACACTTTAATGCTTTTTACTCTAAGTCTTGTAAAATGACTGTTCCAAGCTTTAATTCTGGTGAGTTATCCCAACTTTTCACATATTTAAATTCTGAGCAGGATTTGTTGACACTCTATTTAAATGTGTTTAAAAGTTATTTCTTTGAGTGTTTTTTTGCAATTACTTTTTCCTGGTATCCTTTCCATAGCACATAGCGTATTGCAGAGTTTGTCAAGGAAGTACTGCCCTAACTCAACACCTTGGCATTTTTTCCCCTGAAGTTCATAAGGAATACCCATGGCAAAGTAAATACAGAAGATGTATAGACAAAAGACAAATGTATTTGTTTGGTTGGGGTTTTTTTCCAATATCTGATTTTTTTAACACTTTGGAGATTTATGGTGTTTTTTTCTGTAAAATCGACTGCATAATGATGTCTCTTCAGTATTTTGTTTTTTAATCCATTGCGGTGTCAAAGCTCTATAAATACAGGTTCCTTTAGGGTGGTAATTTTTTGCTGACTCTTGATTGGATTTCATCAAGTCTAGGGGATCTGACAGAACGTGGCATGACACACCATTATTTCAGTTCTCCTCTTCTATACAGCCTCTCCACAGCTTTACAAATTAGGAACTCTTTATTGTCCCTTCAATCACAAATTTTTGCACCCATTGCATTCAAGTTGGTCCTTTAAGCAAATAGTGGAAAATAGTCTGATTTTCCATTTTCAGCCACTGCAAAGCATTTTGGAGACAATCAGGAGTGTCACAACTTGATCCCCAAACTGCTGATGATCTAATAAATCGAGAAATCCATTCTAGACACTGATATAATAACCAGCTGCATAAGAGAAATACGTGACAAATTCCCAGTTAAAAGGTACCTTTAAAATCTTCAAAATATCTTGCTTTTAAAAATCACATTTCTAATTAGAAGCACAATTATCCATCTAAATGTCAGCATTTTATGAACTCCAATAACCTTTTGATGTTAACATCACCTGAAAAACATATCAAGAAGCTGGTTTGCTCCGTTTCCTTCTTTTATTTTTTTCTCCATATTAAAAACACAGTTCCCAGTATCAAAAAATCACAGAATCATTAATTTTGAAGGTGCCTCCATAGATCTGCAAGTTTAACTCCTTTGCTCAAAGCTGGATCTAAAGTGTACATTGCTCTGGGCCATATTCAGTTGGGTTCTGAATGTCTCCAAGACAGAGAATCCACAACCTCTCAATGTGACCTGCTCCAATTTTTGATCAATCTTATTGTAAAACCATATTTCTTATTAAGTTTAAATGGAATTTTCTGTGCTTCAATTTATGCACATTGCCTCCTGTCATTTTACCAGGTCCTACTCAGTCTTTCCTAATGCTGATCATCTTTAGTCACCTCTTAGACTCCCACTAACAGTTATTTAAACACATTGGTAAGCTCCTTCTGAGCCTTCACATCTCCAGGCTGAACAATCCGAGTTTTTTCAGCCTCTCCTCATATGAAAGATACTCCAGTCTTCATGGTTTCATGCTCTGCACTGGACTTAGTCCAGTATTTCCGTGTCTTTTTTGTACTGAGGAGCCCAGATCTGGGAGCATTCCTTGTGTGACCTCACCAGGGATGTATGGAGGGGAAGGATCACCTCTCTCAGCCTGCCTACAGCAGGTTTTCTCACCCAGTGCAGAATGACATTGACCTCCTTTGCCACAAGCACATCACTGGCTCATGCCCAGCTTTCATCCACCAGGATCTCCTTCTTTCAAAAGCTGCTCACCTGCCAGTTGGCCCTGCATGTGAACTGGTGCATAGGATTATTCCTCTCCAAGTGCTCGACTTTGCATTTCCTGTTATTAAATCTCTCTTCATGATTTAATTTTACTGTTAATAAATCTGTCTTCATTTCCTGTTCAGCCATTTCTCTAGCCTATTGAGATCTTTCTGGTTGTCAACAGTCTGATGTACCAGCCATTATTCCAGTTTTGTGTCATTTGCAAAGAGAGTGACAGTGGTTGAGAAAGCACTCTGCTCCACATATCACATCATTAATGAAGAGACTGTTGTATCCTGCATAAGCCACTGGGAGTACTTCCTAGTGATTGGACTCCACCTGCTGTCTGGGCTGTTTGAACCTGCCCTTCCAGGCAGTTTTCCATCTACTTCACCCTTCAGTTATCCAACCCATTCTTCTGTGTGTCTTGTTCTTACATGAATGTCTCTCAATCTTCCTTAATTCCTACCAGCTAGAGAGGTAATTTTGGAATTTGAATCACTTCACATCCTATCATTGAGTGCTATCATTGTAATGAATTCTAATTGACAGATTCTATGCTAGTCCTTAAAATAGCTCAGCTTTAAGTTTTTCCACTTCCAGAGGGACCGACTGTATTCTTGGTATTACTATGCTATGACTGTATTTTTTTCCTCTAAATCAGTTTTTCATGTGTTATAAAACATTGTGCATTTGCTCTGTACTTTTCTATTCTCATTACTCTTGTCAAAGACTTTTTTAAAAACCTTTACTAGAATCAAGCAAATTATATCTTCTCCCTCTTTCAAATAGACTTTTGTAATTTTTTTCAAGGAATTCTAAGTCAATTAAATGGCAATAATTCTATGTGAATCTGTATTTTAAAGTATTAGTACTACTGTTAGTATGACTGCTCCTTCCCCCAGCCTCAGATTTAGTCTCTAGATCCTTCAACATAAACTATAGTATTACTTTATCATCTTATTTCCTAATACTACAAAGAGGTTTCAGGAAGCACCAGTGCTGAAACAATCAAAATAAATGCTTCTGGACGTGAAAATGCTGCTGTTTTAGAACAATGCATGTTAAAGAGAGAAAAGGATTGCCCATCAATTTTTATAGTAATGGTGTGCTTTAAGAAGTAAGAGCACAAACAGAAAAAAGCCTGCAGATTATTACATTACCATTACTCCCACAGAGCAAAGTGGTAGGACTTCCTCAGATTTCAGAGAGGACATTTGACCAATGCAGACAGTATATATCACATACAGAGATAAAAAGTGAAAGTAAATATCTTATGAAAGGTTAAGAAAGAATAAGGCTGAAGCATGAAGATATCACACAACTGGGGGTAGAAATATAATGTCAGTTCTAAATTTCATTTACCTAAAATAAGCCCGGTTACAAATCGTGGCCAAAAGGATGACAGGTGGAAACTGAATTCTATCAGTGAAATATAGCACAAAGTGCAGAGAAGAAAACACTTCAAGGAACTAACTACAATCAGCACTTTATATCCACAGAGCATCTCTTGTCGTTGAAGGAATACAATCTTTATGGGTCTGCTGTGTTTTTGGCCAAGCAAATGGTGTTAGAAACTGCAAATGCCTTCTGCTGTGTCGGGTGAATTTGAGGAATACCACCCCCACAGCTAAATAACACTTTTCATAGCCTTTGACTGATATTTAAACTTTAGTCTTAGTTTTGCAATACCTTGTGCTTGAACTTAAAGGCAAAAAACCATAAGACTAGATATGGGATAGAAAGCACTTAAAGGAAGAGCTTTGGCCATACACAACATATGCTCCTTGTTCCACCATAAATTCAATATTAAGTTCACAATGGATTTGGAAGAGAACAGTGTCGTAATTTCCAAATTACTGCAAAAAACAAAATTATTGAGGAAGTAGACACCAGGAAAGGCTGTCTGCCATATAGGCTACCTGTCAGTCTGTCTGTTATCCATCTCTTCCTCACTACTATGTCTTCCTTTTTTCATAAATGAATTGTTTCTCCAACTGATGCTATAGATTTACTTATTTTTTCAACCCCAGCTTTAACAGTAACAAAGGTGGTGCAAGGGACAAACAATCAGATTCATGTTTTCCTATAGCAAATTGCACCTGAAACAGAGACTTTTAAGCAGAGCACCTAAAACTAAAAAAAAAGGAAAAAAAAGGAAAAAAAAAGTATAATTCTTATAATTTATTCCATTCTGTTTTAATTATAAACATAATCCTCCTTCATACTATTCTCAGCAGGATACAGCACTCTTTTGATTATGTGAAACAAATAATGTGGAGAAAGCTATGTTTAAGTTTTATGCTATTGAGATTTCTTTCTATAAATAATTATATTTCAATGGTTTCCAAAAAAGGACTCATGAATACATTTTTTTTCAGTGTCCCAGTGTCCCAGTTTTAAATATATTTTTTTTTTTTTAATTAACAGTATACCCCCCTGTTTATGATTAGGCTTTAACTGTATTTTAATTCATGATGAATTCAGTTTTACGGTGAACTGAAATGACATTCTATATATGTCAACACTGTCAAGCACACAGGAGTGCTAGTGTTTACTTTTTCAAGGAGCTAATCATAAAATTCTAGATCCTATTATTTACTTTAGGAAAGTACTTAGCTCAAAATGTCAATTTATTTGTGAATATAGGTACAATAATAGGAAAAAATTTGTTGTCTTTATGAAATACATTCATGCTGTTTATTTTGTAGCATGTGCTAGTGCTGTAGTGGCAGAACAAATTAAATTTTAACCAAGAGATGAAACAGATGAAAGCAGACCAGGCTCAATAATGTCAGTGGAACCTGTTAGAGGTAAAACTTGAAAACTTGCATTTAATCACTGCAAAAAAAAAAAAAAAAAAAAAAGAATATACATAAAAGCATTTCACAGTTTTGATCAAAATCACTGCCACTGAACGATGGTATCATGAACAGTGCTTAGGAGGATTGAATCTAGCAATCTAGAATGGGACTTTTTCTTTCTTCATTTGCCTTGTTGAGTTTTTAAATTTAAGACTTTGACCATGGAAAAATAAAGTCCCTGCAATAAAAAAGATAAACTGAAAAGTTCTTTAAACTCTCCTTGCCTCAAGAAGAAATATAATCTCAGACTCCTCAGCCAGATGGCTTTTGATCATTGCAGGGCTTATCTGAGGCAATGGAGATTCATCAAATTAGAGGACTTTCAAATGCACACATAAGTACCATATCTTGGTAATTTGCCTATTAAAAGGCCAGAAACATAATCAGAAACTACTAGGCTTCTGTGAAACAGAAATTAACATGGGCATGCAACTGGCATGCAATTCGCTAAAATAGTTGATAGTCGATACAAGAAGGAAAAATGAATTTCTCAGACAGTACTAAATAGTGTTAACTCCTAAGACAAATGAATTGTGAAACACAAATGGGACAAGCTGTTGATTTTAGGGGATTGAATGCTTAAAAATGTTGATGGGTAAATTGGCAGTCTTCTGTCCCATGCAGAGAAATTTGGCAAATTTACACAGGTGGACTCACATACACATGTGATTTTGTTTAATTGTTCTCTGGAGTTAGAGTATTCACAAACACACAGAAAACTCTCCTTTATCTGGATTAGCTAAAAATACACTGCTGCTAAAAAGAACATAACATATTAAGGTAGTCTTTCTCAAAATCTGAGAGTGATTATTTTCCTTTCTAATTTTTATTTTTCATACCATGTGCCAAATAAATTATTTACCTATCTCAGAAGCAGCCACTGTGATGTTGTACCAAGGTATCTCCTCTCTGTCAAAGATCTTGGCAGTCTTAATGGTTCCAGTACTAGCATCAATGGTGAAATACCTATCTTCTTCTGTGTTATGATCAATGAAATATCTATGAAGAAATATAAAAATAAATATATATTCGTTGCAGTATATATAATCCAAAGTAACAGAAAGCTGTATAAGAATATTACTTTCAAGCTTTTAAAATCACAGACATTTAAAAAACCAACCTGAAAAAAAAACTATCATTTGGAGAAACCCAAAGTAACACTGTATTTAATTTCTTTCATAATTTCTTTCATAATCTTTTATTTCTTTTGATACATAACAATATTTCCACGGTGAGTCACAAAGATATAAATTGCTAACAGGTGGTATTTTTTTACACAGCAGCATACAACCCTGTCAAAGGTAAGATACACATGTATTTTGACTAAAAATCATGAAATGGAAAAGCAGAAAAGAAAGTAGAAACTAGGATATTATTATTATTCAGCTTATTTGCCTGTCACTGCAAACCAGTGTGATCAGCCTTGGATCCTGTTTCAAAGCATGTCTCTCTGACATTAACTCGATGACAAAGTGACACATAAGCCATTTGGAACATCACTGTTACAGAGAATCTGAAACATCTGGCTCCCAGAGCAGCCACTGACACTACCCTAGAAACAAAACTAAACTTCCCTGCTTTGCTCCCTTGGCTTCTGGGCATTTTGCCTAGCAGGGAAACTAAAAGCCTTGAGGTGGGTAATGGAAGCAGAGGGAAAGAACACAAGAGAAGAGACTGACAACTTTTCTCAAAGCTGGAATTATGTACAATGTCTTTTAACAAATGAAGCAATTACTCAACCCTTACAAGCCTTCTTGACTAACTCCAGAAAAAAAGAATAAAAAAAAAGGAAAACTATTATTTTATATATCATAATTACTTTTCCTGATAATTTGTCAGCCCTGCTTTCATTTTGTGAAATTCCATATATTTAATATATGAAAGGCATATAAATGTCAAAATGATTTATTTGTCCCATCCAATTGCTCTTATTTTTTTATCACCAGAATGTAATTCCTAGCTAATAAAAAGAGTGGCACACATAACAGTTGCCAAGCACAAAACAATTAAAAATAAGTTTTATTTCTCTCAAAATGTACTTCTTAATACCAGCTGTGTAAACAAAATCAAGCAAACAAACAAGTATTTAATTGAATGATATATTAAAGGCAGAGATGATGTGAAAAATTAAAAGAAAGAAAGCACTTAGAAGGGAAAGCAGAAATCTGAGTGAGTCACCTTAACTGGTCAAAGGATTGGAGACTCAGTGGAAAAGCCAGATAGGATTTGGTGACTTAGGATAGAACTTCTTTAGTGGAGAGAACCCATCTCTCCTACCTGCAAGAAGTATTTACATCTGCCTTACAGTATGCTAACTTGCCTTTGGGAACTCCAGATTTTCTTGCCATGCCTCAAGTATTTTCAGCAGCTAAAGAGTCTCGTCCTGCAAACATTAATTATTCTGGACACTGTTTATTATCAACATCAAGCAGTGACTACAGTGACTATTCTGTTAGTCATTACTGTGCTGTCCACAGAGCCATGAAAATAAGGCTATGTATTTTTCATAGACAGTAGCTTAAAAATAGACAGAATTTCATATTGGGCTTCAATGAGAAAAAAACTTAAAACAATATGAATGCCCAGGTGCTGTTGTGTGTATATGGCTTATGACAAAACGTTACCTCTTCCTCTGAGCAAAGAGCAGGAAAAAAAAGAAAAATATCTGTCCCAAAAATGAAGCTTGTGTAGAAAATCTGATGTTTGCCTTTCTGATGAATTGTGATCATCTAATAATTCATTTTCATAGACATATTGTAAAAGATGGTCTTTTTTCTTTTTTTTTATATGAGCATCTTTTTTCCTAAATCAGTTACTTAAGTGTGTTCCGTTTAAAGAATTTAGGTTTGGATTAATAACTTCAATTGTATTTTCTGTGTCATTAATGAAAACAAAATAATCCTGTTGTAACTCACTGTACTAACACTTTTACTTCCAATTATGCTAGAATAATGATTTTTGTTGGTAATTTTTCCACAGTAGCACTTTCCTTTCATGTGCTAACTTTTACATACAGTTTGAAATATTCACAGATTAACAATTCTTTTCTTCATCAATTAATGAATAAGGGAGTGGTACTTTCTTAGGTTTTCCCATGATTAAAATATTCAGTTCTCCCCCACTACTCCATATTCTTCTTTAAAACTGTTTTGTGCATCATATCTAAAGTAGGTATTTGCACTTCTGTTACCCAACTTTCATTAATGTGTCAGTAAAACAAGTTACAGAAGATATTCCCACGCAGTAGAAAACCTAGGAATGCTAGTTCTGCTTCCAACTGCTTTTAAAATATTTTGTATGAGAACTCTCTTGGTAGAGCAACTCATTTTTGTCATGTAAGAGGACATTTAGAACAAGTTTCAATGTTTTTACAAAGTACTGAACAATTTAGACCTTTATAAATCTTAGTCACTCATTTATCTACATGTTGACAATAGAGATCAGATATATCCATAAATAGAGCACTTTCTTGAGCCAAGGATACTTTACTTAAGCTTCTGAATTTACTTCATCTGATTAAAAAATTTACTTTCATCTGGATAATAGTGGCAACAGACAGTCATTCCCTTCTGCTCCTACCCGTCCCTCCACATCTACTGATCTGCTTTTCGATGTTTTTTCTAGACCGCAAAAAGATACAGACCAAGTTTTGAATTTCAATGAGTGATTTCAAGAGATTTTTTGCCTTAACTCAGTTGATGGTTTCTGCTCACTTAGAATGCATTAATTCAAAAATTAATTTTAAATATCTATTTGAGATATATATTTATTTATAGACATTTACTCATGACAATGCCACGTGACTTAGCATGCTTATAAGCACTGCACATTAAATCTGCACATCAGAGCTGCATGACACATGTTAATAAAGAGACTTAATATCAAGACATGTCTAGATAAACAGCTCTCCAAAAACTGTTTACATGCAAACCAGCAACAGAAACCAATCTGAAATAAACTTCATTAAAAAGAATCATGAATATAGAAAACTTAATAGTCACACTATCTGAAGATAATCTGAAAGAAATTAAATACCAAAACTGAATACTGCTAACGCTGGGAAATGCAACATGTGCCATGTTTTTATTAGGCAATCTCAGTGAATGGAAGTGCATTCCCAGCTTCATCCTTATCCTCTGACCAAAGCAAGCCACTGGCTCTTCTGGCTTCATTCCTCACTTCCTGCCTTTCAGTGAAGCAGTGAGTCAGTGATGAGAGACATTCCCCCATTTTTGCTGAAAACTAAAAGCAATAATTAGAATATAAAGAGAAATATATATGAATGATGACCCTTCAGCAGAAGGTCACTATGGAACATACAAATCTGCTTTCAGTGTTCAACCTGTCAGACTCCAATGATGCAAAGACTGTTTAAAATGCAGAAGAACTTCAAGGGTCCTAAAGTAGTTTAGAAATATTAACGATCTCCAAATGTTTTAGGAGGGCTTCTGAAGCTAAAAGGCATAAGCATTTTCAGAATCTCTCTACCTAAATTATTGTCTTAGTATTAACATCAGTCTATCACTGGATAGACACCTGGCATAGGCTGTTACTGTTCTGTTATGGCTCTATCTAGTTACTGTCTTTTAAGGATGAACCTAGAATTTAAACTTTTAAAATAGTTTTGAGACATTAAGTTGTTTCTTTCTTTTTCTTAATCAAATCTTTAACTTATCTTTTCATTATGTTATTTTTCATATATTACCCTATTTATCAACTGCAAAAATGAACTCTGATACATATTTCTACCTTGGCTGCCAATCTCATATTGATAATAAACTTCCAAAGACAAATTTCAGCCAGATGTGAATTCAAGGATTTGAATTCACACTACTTCCTTGGACTTTGAGATGTAAGCAAACAGCCAGTTCTCAAATAACAAGTGAAGCTGCTTACAAAGAATTACTAAAAGAAAGTCCATGGGAATGGAACAGAACCTTATCCAACCAATTATATCTTTAAAGACTTATCAATTAAAAGTCAAATGTCATTGTAAGGAAACCTATTCAGTTAAAGATTTAAGCAAGAAATTTTACCAGAAAGACATAAAGTACAGAAATTTTAATTTAATTTTAAAAAATGTCTTAGAAAAGGAAGAGTAAGCAACTGCATAGAATGAGAAAAGGAGGTGTACTATGACAAAGACTGAGAGAACCAACCAGCTGACACTCTCTGTGTTTGACCAGCTGGTGAACAACAAGAAATGGCCCATGCTGGGACATAACTTAAGTGTGGGCCTTTTATCTTCTCTCTGCCTCCTGACAGCAGCACTCATGAGCCTGGGAAGCAGCAGCAAAGCCTTGAAGCCAAATGAGGTGGTGGGGAGACATTCTGTTGCCGTGACTGTCTTGCACTACAATATATCCATTCCAGGGCCAATTTATTTCCCCATAGTTCAAACAAATTCAGCCAGGAGAGAAAAGCAATTGTGAAGTATGAGTCAGAAGTCAAGCCAATCAGCAGGTAACCAATTTTCTCCCTGCAGCATGTCTGGTACATTAAGGAGACATTCGATGTTCCAGAGCTCCTTGGCAGAAGGCTGCTACTGAGAGCTGCAGCCTTCAACTGTGCTTTCCAGGTGTGAAAATTGAATACATTTGAAGATTGCTTGGAGAAGGCATCCCCTCTGTTTATTCTTCCTTTGCTTTCTTTTCAAACAGACAGAGCATAACTTTAAGAAAGATACTGTTCCTCTCACAGCATTTAAAGGGAGCTGATTCAATATGCTGCTCCCGCTGAGTTCTCTCTGGTGCTGGCTGCCAGCTGACATCCACCAGCTGATCAGCAGTGCCTTGTTGTTTGCATACAGGGCTCCTGGCTCACCTCTCATGCTGAAATCTCAGCTCAGCTAGAGTGGCAGTGTTCCATGTCCTAGTCCTAGAGATGTGAGTTGCAGGATCCCTGGGGAGGCAGGGGAATTCACAGCAGTGAACCACTGTCTCTCAGAAATGTCCCTGAGAGGCAGCCACTGCTGGTTTGAATTTCATGAAGAAGTCAGCTTCCTGCTCCAGTCCTTATTCCCATCCTCTAGCACACTGCTCACCTTGAACACAGGAAATTTGAAGCACTGTTCATTTGAATGAAATAAATGTCTAGTTCTTTCTAGACACTCATCATTTCTAGCTGGCAGCTTCTGTCTGCATGTGTTAATCAGTGATCATTTTTCCAGCTAATTCTGCCAGTCAGTGTAGGCTAAGAAAAGGCCACACCCTCGAAGGCATAATTCAGAATTCAAAGCAAGATAAAGGTTTGTCTTTTTATCATGACTTTATGAATTTCTTCCTAGGATTATGACTGTCCAAAAGAATTTCAGGTAGATGTGTTGATGGCAGAACTAAATCTTATTATATCTGTGTTGCTTGTTATTCAGAGATTAACATTCAGAGGCTGATAAGCAATAAGGTTCAGTCAGAGTTACATGAGAAACACTTATTTCCCCCTGCAAGCTAGTTACAGCTACTTCTCTAGAGCTACGCCTACTTTTGTACCTACCAGCCAAAAGAATGGTATTCTACTTACTTATTTTTTCTCTATATATTATACACTAAACCAAATTAAACCAAGACTGATAGATTTATGCCTATTTATTGGAGTTGCATGACCCTATCAAAATGACTGTACTCTAGAGATGTTCGGATATGAAGGCTGACTCTAAAACCATAAAAGACTGTTAATGCTTGAGACATTCTGAAGTCAGTAAAAATTATAGAAACATAAAGATGATGTTCTGGCATGAAAAGTCTGTCTTTCATAGTCAAAAAGTTGATCTGACAGTGTTTCCTCTCTCAGCTGTCAGGGAGGGATGGAGGTGGTTCTGGTGGGATTCTGACCACTATCCTGAGCTAGATTTTTCCTAGTCAGAAGAGCTGTCAGAACATCTTACCAGTTCCTGCTCGAGGACATGGACCTGCTTGTTACTGGGAGACCTAGGACACATATTTTGACAAGAATCAAAACTAATTAGAGGCCTCAGGGGACAAAGCAGCAAGAGACCTCTCACCTCAACACTATAAAGAAAGGTTTTAAAATGTTCTCTTCCTGTGAAGTCAGATGGAGAATTAGCGATGAAATTGAAGAAAAATTCACGTCTCTCTCCAGCCATTCAAAGTAGGGTGTTCTTTTTCTGTCTCAGTTTACTGACAGTTTTAGAGAGAATACTGGAGGATTATGATGGTGCTATGCTTTGAGGTCTCCTTTGAGGAGGGCAGATTTCTGCATTTGTCTTCTCCAGCGCAGGCCTGGCAGAATCTGGAAAATCTCACATGTTCTCCCATAGGCATATGAAGGAGGGGTGGTCACTCTACACGATGGCACTGATCTCAGCAAGCTACCCTAAGTACAGCCAAGAAGGAGTCTAAGACTCATTTAATCATAGCCTAGGTTGGAAGGGACCAACCATGGATATCACCTAGCTCTGACCTCTCTGACATGGGCAGTGAGACCTTCTCCTAGACCCGATTTCTCAGAGCCCCATTCAACCAGGCCTTAAATATTTCCAGGTATGTGGCATTTGTAACTTCTCTGGGCAACCTTTTTCAATATCTTATCACCCTCAGAATGGAGAATTTTCTGTTAATATCCAAGCTCTTTCAGTTTGAAGCCATTCCCTCTTGTCCTGTCACTCCATGCTTTTGTAAATGGTCCCTCCCCATCTTTTGTGCAGGCTCCCTTCAGGTACTGGGAAGCTGTAATTATGTCACCCCAAACAGTCTACCAGTGCTCTCACCCAATCCATCTCTTCCCAATTTAGAGAAAAGTATGCTGTGGGGGACTGTGTCAAAGGCTTTATGGAAGTCCAGATAAATGACATCTGTAACCCTTCCCTTGTCCACTGATACAGTGACTCCATCAAGGCCACCAGACTGGTCAAGCAGGACTTGTCCTTAGGGAAGCCATGATGGCTGTACACAGGACAGCAGGAAAAAAATGATTTTATTCCTCTTACATGACATTCAAAGAGCAAGTAAGGCAAATGAAAATAACTATGAGAAGGGACTTCTGTATTTTCCAGAAGGGGAACAGCCTTATCCCTTCTCTCTACTGAGAGCAAAGAGACTGAATTGATCTCAGAGAATGGGGGAGGTGGGGGGGAACCTTAAAAATATAATTTAATTTTCAGCCCCTCCCTTTAATCCTTTCATGCAGTTGTCTTGCACCTCCCTTCAATTTGAATCACAAATTGAGGTTTTATTCTATCTCTAGCAAATTTAAACTTTACATTAGGAAAA
The DNA here is from genome assembly GCA_025504685.1 of Leucosticte australis. Lineage (NCBI taxonomy): Eukaryota > Metazoa > Chordata > Aves > Passeriformes > Fringillidae > Leucosticte > Leucosticte australis. Next base: position 76,075,972 of record JANIJU010003056.1, on the reverse strand, counting down.
AAGTCTAAAACCTGATATTTTACCAATACTTTATATCTTTAAAACTTTGAGAAATAATAATAGGAAAGCATAAAACTTATGGGTTAATGTTCTTTCATCTATGTATAAGCATGCCTCTTAAAATACTGTTTATTGAAAATTAAGATTACTTTCTAAAGGTTGATGACAAAAATTATTCCCCTTCAGATGAATCTAAAAGATTACTATCTTTTACAATCAATGCAGCAAAAGTTTAAACAAGTTTTTCTACCTAATGGAGGAATTGAAGACAAAATTCCTACACCACATTAATTGTTATAATCATATGCACCTGTAATTCATTAATTTCTTTTTTTTTTTTTTTTCTGAAAGAAGGAAAGAGAAGTTTGTCAATTTAAATCAAAGTATGACAAGGGAACTATGAATTTATTAGAGCCTCTACACACAAGATGTGGTGTTGGAAAGCAAGTTTTTGTACTCATGAGTATATACATGTATTATAATCATTATGATATATCATCCATTTTAAGGCAACAACATAAGACCCTTAGAAAAGAGGGAAGCAGGATTATGGCTGAGATTGTATTATTATTCTTCACCAACTTAGCACCAAATTAAAAGTCAATTTTTAGAGCAAAATAAATTTTTAAAAAATAAAATTATTTTAGCACAAAATTTTAAAAAGAAAAAAAAATAAAACCCAAACCAAAACCAAAACACCAGGATTTTTTCTCTGACTTCTGTTTCCTTTAGCTGATCAATCCTTGTGAATAAAATACATTATAGCAAGACATATTGCCACCTGATTGGGGTCCAACAGAAAATTTACTTGAATTCCAAAATATTGATAAAACAGATCAATCTTCCAAGGACCAAAAAAATAAACAAAAAAACAAAGTTGCTTTCAGCCAAGCAGTTATAGACCTTCTAAAAAGGGAAGATGCTTATCTTTCTTATCTTTTGACACTTCTGTCACAGTCAGAGTCCTGATCAGGACCTGTACCCCATTCACCAGAAATTTTCCATTAGATATCAGGAAAAGAAAAATTCTTCCCAGAAATGTAAGCAACCTGAGTTAAACATAATAAGTGGGTGTAAAAAAAATTGCTAGCAGGGGGCAGAGGTCCTATCACTAATGCTCAAACCAGTGATTTACCTCCTGTACCACTGCATGACAAAGTAGCACTCAAAGGAGTGATCTGATGTTACGATACTTCTTTAACGGGATGTCTTTTTTCTCAAACACTGCACTAAAGTGTGTAAGGTTAACAAAGGCTTTCAGTTCTTCATAGTACATTATCAAACTGGGAAGTTATTCTGGGAAAGCTGGTCTATGTCATGGAACTACTTTCACTATTACATCAGAACTGCAGAAAGTGTCATGGTCTTAAAACTACGTCTTAGCTCTTTTCTGAATCACTGCCTTGGAGGTGGCTTGGGGAACAGCTGAAGCATTATGTTCCCAAAATCATTCCACTGGCAACAGACCGGAGGCAGCTGGAAAGCTCCAAGGATCACGTGGAGCATGAGCAGTGCCTGGGTGGACTCACCAGGCAAGGATCACCGCCTACAGGAGGATGTCAGGGTTTCAAGAGGCGCTGCCCTGCCCTGAGGCAGCACTAACAGCCGGGCGCCTTGCCAATTAAAAGCTGTTTGCACCCCTAATCTCCATGCAGGTCTTCTGTGCATGATTTCAGAAAGAAAAAAAAATATTTCTAAGTAGATATACAGAGATTTAAGATGAATAATGGACTAAGAAAAAATTGTAATTAGAGCATTTAATAGTCATGCTTTCTTCCGTATTGTGTGGGAAGATACTTTTCAAGATCCACTTGCACATCAGATATTATTATAAGATGTGACTTAATGCTGACCTTTTCAGCAAAAAAAGATATGAGTATGGAAGCAGAATACTTGACAAAAAGAAATGAAAGAGGATTAGTTTCTCATAAATGTTCCAACAGGGTAGTAATACCTGTGAATGAATGACAAATAAAGATGCTTTCTGTTGATTTAGAAAATAATTTTTAAGTAAATTTTTAAGTGATTTTCAAGCTACTCAGAACCCTTTATATTAAAAATTAATACATGATGAAGTTTTACTATATTTATTTCTTATGCTTTCTATTATGTCTTGCTTTTCATATTTCAGTAGAAGAATAATCTTATTCTGAAACAGAGCATTTTAAAAAGTTTCCCTGTAAATGCATTTCTATCTTTTTAAAGAAAAAAAACATCAATCAACTTGAAAAGAAAAATCCTTTTGAACAGTCCAAATGGCCAATCAGATAAGTACTGAATAAAAAGACCTCACCTCTATTAGCTACATTTGTTATTACAGTTCTGCTAGGGTTTAAAGACTAAAACACTAGTACAAGCACTGGCAAAGAGTCAGTGCCTTCTGAAGACTATTCAGCTCAGGAACAAGATGAAATCACTGTGATGAAATTGCAGTGAGGAAATAAGGACAAAACCCACTTTGTCTCCCTCTACTGATAGCAGTAGATGATGCTATTTATTTTTGTGTACAGTTCAAATAACTTAAAAAATTTCAGCACTATTAATTACCTTAACTAAACTTCCAACCATTATTCTGTATACAAGAATTGTTCCTGCCATTAAATTAACTGTTACTTAATTGGGCAGGGGACAAATCACAGCACTGTATCTCTTTTAGCAGCTGAATAGCAAAGTGATATGGTTTCAACTGTGTGTGCCTAAATGCTTCATCAATCTCATGTACAGCAGCAAGTGTCCTCACAAAGTGGAAAAGATGCACAAGTAGATTAGGAAAGACTGATAAGCAAATCACTGCTCTGTATCTTGCCCTGTAGCCTCACAGTGTTCGGAGATCTATCTGAGCCATTTGGATAAGTGCTGTTCTGTTACCCCCCTGCTGCACAGAGACCAGCAGGTCAAGTCCTGTCTGTACCCATCTTCCCTGGAGATTGTGGTCTCTGCTTTCAATGAAAGTTACACTGACTCTTCCTAATTACATTTTTATAATCACTATTTTCATTTTCAATTAGCTAGGAATTGTGGGGAAACAAAGAAAAGACATGACCTTGTTTCTTCTGACTGTCTTTCAGACTCACCAGACAAACAGTGGAGACAAATCCTGCAGCACAAAAGGCCATAAGGCACTGCATGAGCACTTCTGAGAAATACAGCCCCCTCTGAGTGGCTCCTTTGCTCGTCACTCTCGAGTGGAGCATGGGGCAGGACCCTGCCTCCAAGTGGAGCAGCAGCTCAGCCCATGCAGTCTGTCCCACTTCTCAGGTCACACCTCTTCCAACCCATAGTTTCCCAAGTTCTAGACAGATCTTGAAACAATACAAAGCCCTTCTGTACTACATCAGCGTTTCTGTGTGAAGTTGAGGTAAGGGAGGGGAGGTGGAGCTGTTCATTCTCAGACCAGAGTTTCTGCTCCCTCAGCAGAAAGCTCAAGGAAAACTTGAGGGCACACCAACCCAGCCTGGTGTCTGTTTAGATCCCACACAGCAAGATGTTATTTCAGGCCTCAGAGAATCAGCACCTTCATAAAAAAGCCCCCACTCTCACAAAAGACACTCACTGTCAGTTCCACCAAGACAGATAAAGTCTGGCTAGAGGGCAGACCTGGTCACAATAAAATGCCAAGGATATCTGAGCTGCCACTGCCCTTGCCAACCCCCACCAACATGTAACTGAGTGACAACTGGCTCCCTTCAGATCTTCATGGTTTGGTATGGTATATTAGCCCTATATATTATTCTCCATTGAGACATAGATATATGGAAGGAACAATTCAAAAATATATGACCATTGAGGTAAAAACATGATAGACAAAAGTAAGAAATTTTTTTTTCCCTCAATTATATGAATAATATGGATACTTTACATTCTGTCCTCAATCCCTGCTTACAAATTCAGGTTTGGGGGGAAAAAAAAGCAAATACAACAAGCTCAATATTTGAAAATATTTTTCCTTCTGATCCCTCTATCTTCAGATTACTGCCTGTTTCACCTAGAAAATCTACTTCTGACCTACCCAGGCTTTGTACAAACTACTGCTGCTTCCCTTTTGCCAGATTTATTTCTTTCTAGCCAAAACTGTTATGGGCAACAGACAGTTGAATTATGGACCAGCTAATCAAATATGCACTTACCCTTCCTACTCCAAATTTCCACAACAGTAATTGGTCTGACTGTGTTAATAGCTTCAGAATCATAGTATTAGAGCTACAGGCATTTGGCAGCTATTTTTAGTAAAATTGTATTATGTATGTTACAATTTAGGCACAAATACCATAGTGGAAATTTTTCAAAGGCAATAACTTGCCACTAAGAAATTGCATATATTGATTCTCTGACACAAAACATTTTGAATCTTAGACTATTATCACAAAAGAACCATAAAAATCTGATGTCTTCATTGCTCTGAAAAGATTGTTTCACCTTACTACGACTATTACGCATACCCAGCAGATTTCAACTCAGTCAGGAAACTAAATATTCCTAACTAGCTGAAGAAAAACTTTCCAAGGATGTAATAAAATGATTTCTACAAAGGCTATATCATTATGCCATGGAAAGGAAAAGCATCAAAAATATTTTTGTGGATATTTTTTGGAAACTTTTTAGATCTACTGCCACCTTTGACACATAAAGTTCATATATTGTTCCATAAAATTCATTATTGCACGTTTGATTCTTTTGATGCTCTACTGAAGCTGAAGTGTGTTACAAAATATTGGGCTCATCATCAACCAAAGTTTTGCCAAAACGATCCTGCTTGTCTCTAAAAGAAAGATGTATCTAAACCTGCTGCTGTCTTGCACAAGCTCCTGGGACAGCTACAGTGCAGCAAGTGTGCAGAGGGCCAGCGCAATTTTGACTGACAGGGTGAAAACAATGCTATGATATTTTAAACATTTACAGTAGGACACCACTGGAAAATAAGTCCTTTGCTCAGACCAATGATGGGAATTATATTTGGTGCAAACCAAGTAAAAGCTGAAGGTTATGGTACTAAATATAATCTTTACTGACTGATCATGACACCGTTCCGACCTCTGTTTCCCTTTATGTACTAAAAGAAATCATCTTCCTTCATTCCAGATCTCACTAACCACTAAGCTTCTGAAATTCAATATCATGACTGAATATTTAATCCCCATAATTTGGATTTACTATACCTCACTAAACTGTTTGCAGCATCAGGGTCATGTGCTGTTACTGTGCCAACAGGAGTCCCAATCTTTGCATTTTCGTAAACTTCCATGACATAGGAAGGCATAGTGAAGAGTGGGGGCTCGTCCACATCGCCAACGATGACCTTCAGCATTGTTACATCTTTGAATGGTCCCAAGTGTGAAAAGCGAAAATCCAGGTGAGTATTTGCTCCTTCTATATTAAGTGTATATGATTTCTTTTTTTCATAGTTGAGTGGCTGTTGGAAGAAAAAAAAAATTCTCAGAGACATCCTGACATTCTGTTCTCCAGTTTAGCCTGCTAGCAACTTAACAACATCTTTTCTGTTTAACTTAAACATTTCTTCATGTTACTGGAAAGGGATGATATTCTCTGATATTCTGGCAGCCACTGTCACACCTTGTATGTAGAAGGATATAAATGAAGTAGGATGGTTTCAATTTTTCTCTGCAACAGAATATTGGAAAAGATGCCAGTTTTGGAAATAGCCCAGGGTTTAGAATGAGCCTCAGATTCTACTTTCATGATAATGTAGTGTCTGGATTTTGTCACTTTTTTGTTTTAATCAGTAAATCCTATGTCCTGAAAAAGGTAGAGGCTGATGTATCCTGAATTAAAATAACTCCACATCTTAAATAAAAAAGTGGGACAGCGACAGGGACATTAAAATTCTTTTGGGCATTTCTTTTATCCTCAACTGAATAAAAGCAACTTCTTGCAGGAAAACACTCACTCAATATAAGAGAGCAGATGTAGTCTGTCTATATCCAACAGTTTCAAAACACAGTCATATCAATAAAAGAAGTTGCATATGAGCAGAATTTATTTTTAGAACCAGAATTTTTTTCCCTTATGGCATGGCAGAATTCCACTGATACCAGTATCATTTGGTGTGGACATGACAATCTATCTAACAAAAACTCTTCATCCAAGTTTAAAATGGTATTTCCTGTCACCCCAAGGTGTGGCAAAGTAATACATTAGGCAAGACATACGAGGAACTCACTATATATGGCTTGTCACTGTCAGTGTGCATTTTATAGATGAAATCTACAATAAATTTGACTGATGGTGTATAAGAAAACTTGTTCAGGATTTATATGCACTTTATATATTTGTTTGATTTCTCCTTTGTATACTCAAGGACAATTAATTAATTCTCTGAACTTTAACAGTATAAGGCTAACATGACCCTTACATTCTTTGTTTCCCTTTCCTGAATGCAAAAACAAAAAGTTCTAAAGACATGGAAATTTACCATAGCCTGGTAAATCTATTACAACTCAAGAAAAAACAGCTAACATGCTACTCAAGTAAATTCATAAAGAAACATACATTTAATAAATTCTAACTTAGATGTCTATTATTTATGGGGTTTTTTGTTATGAGCAGCCAAGTATTGACTAGTGATTTTCATTTCTCTGCAGCATGCACATTCTAAGAATAAACAGGACTGCAACTTTTATCTTTGATGTCTTTTTGGAAAACTCAGTTTATATTGACAATGACTGAATTAACTTGCTCAGGAAGATTAATTTCTCTCAGAAAACACATGAGGAATGACACAAACTCTTATAGTAACACAAACTCTTTCTTTTATCTAGTTATTTGATCAGACAATAACACTTTTTTTAAGGGAAAAATCTATTCAGATAATCAGAAAAAGCTGACATTTTAAATATGAGAGTAGTTTCTTGCTTTCATTTGCTTTTTTTTCTTCTTATAAGATTTCAATCATTAGCTGTAGATATAAGGGGAAAGACAGACTTGTCTTGTGTCTCTAAATATGCAAAACATTTCTGTATTTACTTAAAATTATCATTGTCTGAAGATCATCGTCTTCCCCAGAAAGAAAGCAAAACGTTTATATTTTAGATGAATTAAAGAGAATTTTTGTTCATGTTTTCTATTTTCCCAATTAATAATATCCTTTTATTACAATTAACAACACAACTTCAGTATGTATTCATTGGCCAAACTGAAAATGCCAAATGTAGCTCAAGTGACCAGTTACAGGGCTAACTGGAAAATCCTGCTCTGCCCTATACTGCAGTTTGAGTTTCTAATATGAGATTCCAAAAGGAATCTCATATTAGGGTAACTGTAACTCCCAAAAAGAGTTACAGAATTTTATGGGAAATAACTATCTGTTTCTTGAACATTTCCAGTTTCATTTTACAAAATTGAAGAGACATGGGCTGTTAGACACTTTTTCTGAGAAACCTGAATGATACTTGGTGACTTGAAGTCAGGAAAGTTCCAACACATTTTTCTGAAAATCACGGCAAAGAGGGAGCATGATGACCATTCTTTTTTTGAAGGATACAGAGAATAATAGCTTTCACTGGGCTATTTTGTTTGGGTTTCATCCAGTTTCTTACTCAAATTAGGAAATGCATGAGGAAAAGTGGAAATACTTCATGACAGTTTGCAATCAACCCTTTGTGGAAGGATCTTTGAGACTGAAGAATGGCTCCACAGCTTTGTCAATAAGAAAGATAATGAAAGTACTGGATGTTTTGGGTCAGCCCAGAATGAGACTAAAAAAGATTCTAACACTCCTTGCCTTTGCATACAAATGGAGGCACTGAAAAGTTTTGTTTATCCATCAGAATCTTACATAAGGGAAGCTTTAATATTTTGATGAGGATTTCAGGTCATTTTACACTACAATATATTTAGTTCTGGCTTTTCTGATGTGCCTACTGTAAATTCTTCTGGAGAAGTACTAGAAGATAAATCATTCTATGTTACTGTTATAGAAGGCACTGGTATCTGATATACAAAACCAAAACACTTCTGTTCTTAGTTTAGATTATTTATTTTAGGTGGGCTATCAAAAAATTCAGCTTGAAATCCAATCTAAATTAAAAGCAATTACAGCAAACAGCATATAATATACTCATTAAACTGCATACAAGATCTGAGTAAAAAAAAAAAAAGGAAAAAAAAGAAAACAAAGAAAAAAAAACCCAAGATCTCTTTTTTAGTACTGTACAAAGGGAAAAGGTATCCAAGGAAAGAATGGAGATATTATACACAAATTTATGTAACTTTTAAGTTCCAAATTCCTGCTCAACTGGAATTTTACATTACTTAAGCAAAACTTACCTCTTCTTGTCTTGATGTAAAAATGACCTAAATTATTGTCATGTGTATGTAAAAGAACAGGCAACATATGCTTTTGTCATATTCTAAATAGTAGTGAAAAATTTTTTGAAGCTACTTTGGCAAAACCAGTAAGAAATGTTATTTAACAGATTTTTCCATGTCTTTCATTTTGTTGCAAATTCTTCCTTTCTGCTCCATATTTTCAATATGCATAAATTTTGTGGTTAATGAATAGTAGTCATGGTGAGGATACAATGCTCATTTTAAGAAGAAATAACAGATAATGGTTTCAGCTAAAGCCAGGCCATCAGGAAATAAATTCAGTGCTATAAAAAAAGACAGTTTACTTTTACATGGATGAAAAAGGTGGGTATTACATAACCTGTACTAAAGGCACTGAGTTGAAGTTTTTTAAGATACTGAAAGATATATTTTAAATATTTATAAATTATAAAAATAATATTTCCTTGAGTTAGAAACTATTTTTGATGTCTTAAATACATGTATATCTATTCAGAAGAAAAAAAAATCATGCTATATGATAGTTTTTTATTTATTCTCTTCCTTCACATTTTCTCAGGATTTCGTTTACCCAACCATTACTCAAGACCAGAATTCATATTAGCAATTTTGAATATATACTCACTTTTAATTTTTAGAGTCTATGGATACATATAATTTGTATCTACAAGACTCAATAACAAACCCACATGAGAACTCTCAACTGACTGGGACAAATATGGGAACTAAATACAAATGATAACTCTGTGATAGCTTGCTGAGTAACATTTTAAGTCTTTAGCACAAAACTGTGTCATTTAGTTACCAACTGGAAAGTAATTCAAAGAATAAGTCTATGAAAACTGATCTACACGTTCAGTTCCACAGATAAAATTTCTGTGCCAAGATTCAAGCAGGGTGGGGACAAAAGTATAATTTTCACCCAAATTTTACGTCTTCTATGGCTTACCTTCTTCAGAGAGAGAATTCCTTCCCTGGTTTCTTTGTCAGTAGATATGGAGAATACCCCAGCGCCATCACCATTTATAATTGTGTACTTCATGTCTGCATTTGAACCAGTGTCTGCATCATTTGCTTTGATTTTGCCAACTGCCGATCCAACTTGAGCCGACTCAGGAACATACAGCTGATAATGTTCTGAGGGGGGAAAAAAGCAACATAATAGCTTGGATATTTTCTAGTCAAACTAAATTAGAGCACCATTGTCTACTAGATAGATGTCTGACTCTGGAAGAGTATTTACGTATTTCGTAAAGTGACAAATGAACCTATGAATTTATTGAGATCCCTGAAAGAATTCAAAACTGGATTGTATTTTACTTGGGATGTCTTCATTCCCTACTCAAAATCCAAAGTACCTAATGTAGGATTTTAGTTTTCACAGTTATTGCTGTACATCGCATAATAAAGAAAATATTACATAACAGTATTTTAACAACAGTATTTTTACAAATTCTCCATAACCAAAATATATCTATTTCACCAACTTACAATTAAATTCTTGGTCAAGTGAGTACTTTTGAATTGAAAAATATGTTGTATTTTTTCCCAAAATCCGATCATTTTTGCAACTTTGCATCAAAATTTTCAACACATGATTTTTAGTAAAGAAAAATAAAATAAATCTTAATGTTTTACCCTTTGCACAAAAGTGTTAACTAACATCCACAGTAAATGAAAATAAACATAATGGGTACAAAGAAGTACTACACATTTGTGCCCAGAAAAATTTTTCTTTACAACTCTGGCCTCCTTTCGGTGTTTTTGTAACCTGTTAGGTAAATAATTAGTAGGAATAATATTTTTTGAAAGATAATTTTCTCAGCTGTCTCTATGCTTTTGTGTGAAATTTTCTACAAGGTACAAAGTTTTCTGGTGGACAAGAAGCTGCCACATGGAAATAAAAGCAGCAAAGAGACATAATGTCATGTAAACCTCAATCTCCATCTGTGACGAGGCCAGAAAAACAGCTTAAAGAAGATTTCTCCAATAATGCTACCCTTATAATACAGCAGGGATGATGAAATCTACCAGAACTGAAAAGAATAATTCACATCCAATAGAAGGTGTGCGCATACCAACAACGTACTAATTTCCCATCTAAAAAACCCCAATCCAAATGCCTCCCTAACAGTCTGCAGAGTTTACATCACAGTCCAGCCACCAACATAGTAAAAAAGAGAAAAATAATTTCTGTCATTACAGATCTTCTGAAACTCTACCAGGCTCCTTTTATGTTCTTTGAAGGCATTCTGTGGCAGTCAGTGCAATAGTGCAAAACTGAGTGGCAGGATAGTGGATCAGCACATTTGAAATGAGACATATAAAAATTAGTATATTGTTATGGTTTGCTGGGTTGAAGCCAGGTAGCTTGACTGCAGAGGGGCCCTTGTTAAGAATGTAGAAAAAGAAAGGCAAAATTTAAATTGAATTCAGAGATTAAACCTGAGGTGTGGCAGAAACCCCCCACTGGTTAAATGGATTGAAGAAGTTATCAACCTACAGAAGCTGCAATTGGAAAGGGAATAGATATCATCACTAAAATATAATTGCCTTTATAGCCACCTGCTAAAAAACTGAAGATTAATTATAAACTTATATAATTTCTTGCACAACAGTTCCTAAACCTATTTGTTGTTTTGAATTATTTTTTCCATACTAGCCCATAGTACTACTAAAGAACTAGTGGTGTGATAAGGATGAACAAATGGACTAATCTTTGTTCATCTAAAGGAAAAGAGATTTCATAGGGGAAAAAAAAATTAGCTATTATTCATTTGGAAATCTTAAGGAAAATAAGAAATTCCCAGCAGAACAAAAGAAAAATTAGAACTTAGCATGTAAAAATTAAAAATACCAACACTGTAACAGGACAATTACCTAATTCAATTAAAATTCATAGTTAATACTTTGATGCAATTCTTTGATATGCATGTAAAAGCCACCTACACAAATTTCCAAATAAATGTCCTGCAAAATTCTCTGCTTACAGATGATGTCAACTGACACTTTTGTATTGCTGGTTGCTTTATTTCATACATAAAATTATTATAATGGGATGAGATCAATTTCAAAATTTACTTAGTGTTAAAATAAATGCAAAATATGGGGCTTTTGCACTTCTGCTCTTCAAAAAAGGAAAAGGTTAAGGCCATTAAGAATATGTTATATAATCAAGCCACATCAGGAACTGGACACAATAATTCACATGATCAGGTGAACTAATTGGAGACTTTCAAATAGTTGAGCTTGTTCAAATATATTTATCTACATGACACTATGCTCTGCTTTATAATCACACCACAAGTGTTAGCCATCTGTTTCAGAAAATTATTTTACTGATATCTACTTCAAAGACTCTGAAATACTAAAACTTCAAGCAAAACAAATATTTGAAATGCCTCATGAATTATGTCAGTTTTTGTAGAACTGAAATGTTAAAAAATTGTAGGTAGAATTAAAAGAAAGCTGTTGAAAAAATAAAAAACTCTTAGGTCAGAAATGTCTCCCAGCAAGTATTTAACCACTGCTTCATAGAGACAGGTTGACAATATCTCATACAGACATGAGCCAAATAGGTAAGTACAAAAAATGCTATCTAAAAAACCCAAACATGCAAGAAGATAAAATTAAGCAAGAGGGAGGTTAAACCATATCACAGACATTTTTTTAGGCTAGTGGTGAAACTGGAAATGTTAAACACGAAAAAGTTGTAAGCTATTGCTAGCAAGAGGAACGGACAAAAGGCTCAATCAAGCACTGGAACAGACTTCCCAGAGAAAAGGTCACAGCACCAAGCTTGTCTGAGTCCAAGATGGATTTGGACAATGCTCTCAGGTACACACTGTGACTCCTTGGGTGCTCTCCACTGGGACTCTTATGTGTCCTTTTAAACTCAGCATAATCTGTGATTCTGATTCTATGAATGTTTCCTTGGGCATTGGATCAAGAAAGTTTGATAGGACACTGTAAAATATGGGATGTGTACACTGTGAATTTACAGTTCTGAATTGCAAACTATGAGTCTGTCTCAACCCTCTGAAACAATCAGTTGGGAAGATAGGAGCCCTGAGGATCAGGTAAGATCCTATAAACTTTTCCACCAAATCTGACCACGTTGAACAGATTGTTCTTCTTCCAGCATTGCAGATTTCCAGGAGCTGTTGCGAAGCAGAAATCTTTTGGGGATGGTCTAATTTTTCTGGAGGAGCTGGCCTGTTTCTTACAGACCAAGAATCTTGGCTGATTCAGTTCTCAGCTTTTATCACATTCACTCACATGCCTTCCCTTTGCTCATGATATGAGGAATTTAATACTCTTTTCCAGGTAATGTACTGTATAGGATACCACTTTGCAGGACTTTAATCTATGCTAATTGAAACATTTTCCAAATTCAAGTACATGATCTTCATCTTTCAATAAACTTTATGGCTTGTCTGTCATTATACTACATAAATAATTTATTTATCTTTAGAACACTATACTTTAATTTCAATTAGCCACAGGCAACCTCCAATGCTGTATCTCACTCTCTGAAAAGAGAGTTCTCTCGGTCTGAACCTTTCAGAAAAGAAGTGTAACAGTATTTAATGAAAATCAATTAGCATACTATTGAAATTATTGTATTTATTAATCTATTCTATTCTGTTGATAATTTTTATTTACTTTTATAGGTTACAATGTCTTCTTGAACAGTAGACATTACCATATTTAACAATGGGAGGGAGAAAAGACAACAAGGAGCACCAACTTGGGAAAAAAGTGTTTATCATGCTGGAGGGCAGGGCTGCTTCCCAGAGGGACCTGGAAATGTTGGAGAAATGTGCTAAAACAAACCTCATGACATTCAGAAATGGCACCAGGGGAGGAAGAATGCCATCCATCAGTATGTGCTGGGGCCAGCCATCTGTAAAGCAGCTTTGCAGAAAGGGACCTAAAAAGGACCTTTCAAGGTTTTACTAGACAAGATTCTAAGTGACTTGATTTAACTGAACCTGCTTTAAGCTGGGCTTTGGGTAGGATTATTTTCTCAAGTCTCACATGAACCTGTGATCCTGTCATTTACAAAGGTATGCCTCATATTTCACTGCCTGCCATCTCTGATAAAACTAAAGCAGAGCTTCAGCTGTGGACTGTGCTCAATCTTCCTTGGTAGCTATCTTAGAGAAAGCTATTCTTCATTCACAGAGCTGCTTGTTTTCATTACATGTAATAGATTATTCTGGATTTCTCTTTAATGACTGCAGTCTTTTTAGAAGCCTATTTGTCACAGCATGTCTTGGACATATGTCACATGTTCCTTTACTATGTTTATTTTTAATGCAATAAATCCAGTTTTAATCCATCATCATTATAAGTACAGAAACTTTTATGATTGCAGAACTTCAGTCAATTTTATATCTACTAATTTTGATCTGAATATTCTTTTTGATGACATCTCTTTCATAAAACTAAACTAAGAAATTTTCAAGAGGTATGTTTGACTTACTTTTCTTCCCTGCCAAAAACCCCCATGCTATTGCACTTTCTAAATGTATTTGTATTATAAGGGATGTTACTTCTTATTTGCAAATATGACAATAAAAAAAAATTAAAAACTCAAACCCTTCAAACTTTTGCTTGCCTTGAAAATCTGAAGAACACAGAAACCTTGGGTCAATTTGGACAAAAAAAATCCAAATGTTCTTCTTTGATGCAAGAGTCTCCTTTGGCTCAAACAAGATTTGTACATCTTAATGGTTCTGCTTTTTTACATCTCAGTGTGAAACCGGAGTTATGATTGCGATTAAGATTTTAATCAATGATGAGTTTAGGTTACATGACACTTTGCCTTTAGAGACAGTAACTGAAAGTTCTTGAAAACTTTCTGACCTCAGAATACTGAACTTTCAATCTTGGAGAACAAAAATATTCTTTCTGCTTGTAAAAATTGTGATGTTTATGCTGCTCATAGCTAAAAGCAAAAACATAAAGAAAACTGAATTTCTCCTGGATTTTCAGATTTACTACTTGCCTGTGGGTATTGAATCCCCAAATACATATTTTCTATGCAAATGACATGGGAAAAGTAACATATGCATTCCATAATAATCACTAATGAGGAACTTAATTGTTGGGTGTGATCTGTAGCAGTCTCTAGAGGCTGTGCTCTGTTCAGCATATTTTATGCTATTTAAAGGGGAGCCATGGCTGCATCAGGCAGCTTGGGTAAAGCAGAGAGCATTAGCAATACCTGTTAAAGGGTTAAACTCAATTTGGACTGTGTTTGTTTTGTTGTTTGTATGCTTGCTTTTTCCTGGCACTAGTACAGCTAGGATTGTGATCACACTGGGGTTTAATATTGTAAAGGACATGAAAATTAAGGCTTTCAAAAAAACACTCCTCAAAATGGAGTGGTCCTGCTCCCAATTCTCTACTCTGAGAGAAAAACAAACAATATTCCCTCATTCCCAAAGCCACTACAGTCTTATTCAGAAACCCTTAGAAAAACAAACAAACAAACCAACAAAAACCAGTGCATTTTTTTTTCTGTCTAGAGTGTTTTGAAATTATTTTGATATGTACGATATATGTAATTCATAACGGATCTGGTACACGAAAATCCTTATAGACAATACTCAATAAAATTAAATAACACTCCATGGTACTGCTATGAGTAGTGCTGATGCACCTAGGTGGTGCTAAAACTTAGTATGTAGATCACATATTTGTTACAAGTACTTCATGTGACTTTGACATACATATTTTCCCCCATCAAACTTCCTGTAATATTTGAATTCCATAAACAATTTGGTCACCAAACTTTATTGTCATGAATTTGGATTAAAGGAGACTTTTGCTACTATATATTCAATACTCTTGAAAATAATTATATTTAGTTAATTAAATGTTACAGTAAAAACTGATTATGGAAATCACACTTATTCTGCTCAGGAAAGAGAACATAATGAGATTTCCATTAAATAACTCATGTCAGATTTCAGTGACATATGAAATAATTTGGTAGCTTTAACTTCAAATATTGTGCAAGTATCAGAGCATAGTATTCTTCTCACAAAAAAGAAAAAAAAAAAAAAAGAAGAAGACAACTAAAGAAATCACTTTAGATAACATTTTCCAGTCTATGGAAGCATACACTCAAAGGTACATACACTTTTACTTCATATATCTTAACTCCCTTTTGAACTTAATGAACACATCTCAAGTAATGTGTTTCTCATATGTCCAAGGCATCCCATAGATGAATGATTGCTTCTAGCACATTACAGAGATACAGTATCTCTCTTACAAAGAGAGAAATTTTAGAAAATCACTCAGCAAGTCTTGGCTCTTTTACTACTCCCTAAACCAGCTTCTTGTTGTTGTGCAGCAGCCTTGCTAAGCAGGTAATTCTAAATACTTCTAGAAAATCAAGCCCAAACATACTTTGTTTAAAATTAACATCTTCACCAGGTAATATAGGCACACAATAGCAGCTTTCCCCTGTTACCCTTGCTCCTGGCTGTCACAGTCAGGAGGAAGTTTCTAAAAACTGACAGCAATAGAAACCTGATACCTGCCCCTCATTCTGTTTCTGAGGTAACACTTTAGCCAAAAAAAAAGTCAGGGGCCTTTTGATATTTCTCTGTAAAGTCAGAAAATCAGTATACTGAACACCAACTGTACACACAAAGTGTCACTCACTAGGCATCCACTTTGAAACCTGAGCACTGACTTTGAAACCTCAACCAATTCAACATATATCTACCTTCAAGAAGATGTGAGAAGAAAAATACTTTTCAACACCACAGTTATGTTGTGCAACTATTACATAAAAATGCAATAGTCACACAGATGAGAGGCGATGAGCATGAAATAAGGAAAAGATATTAGTCTAATTATAATGATAAAATCTTAATAAATAAGCAATGCTTAAAAGTAGAATAATTTCTGTACTGAAATGCTTCGTAATACTCACTGGATACTGGAACATTGCTGGATTCATCCACATGTAGAATCACAGACTCATAGAATGGCTTGAGTTGGAAGGCAGCTAAAAGACAATCTGGTTTTAACTCCTCTACAATCAAGAAGGACACCTTTCACTACAGCAGTGTGCTCAGAGCCCCATCCAACCTGGCCTTGAACACTTCCAGGTATGGGACATCCAAAGCTTTACTGGGCAACCTGATCCAGTGCCTTCTGATACCTAAACTTACTCTCTTTCCCTTTTAAAAATGTCCCCCTTTCTCATACCTGCCTATGCAAAAAGTTGTTTTCCATCTTTTTTATAATTCCTTTCTATGTACTGAAAGGCTGCAATGAGGTCTCTCTAGAGCCTTCTCTTTTCCAGGTTGACAGCCTGAGCTCTTTCAGATTGTCTTCATCCAGTCCTCTCTTCACCTTCATGGCCCTCCTCTGGACCCACTCTAGCAGTTCCACATCATTCTTGTACTGAGGACTTCAGACCTGGACACAGCACTCCAAGTGGGGCTTCACAAGGGCAGATAGAAGGGGACAATCACCTCCCTTGACCTGCTGGGTCCAAGTCTTTTGATGTAGCCCAGGATGCAGCTGGCTTTCTGGGCTGCAAGTGCACACTGACTGTTCATGTCCAACTTTCCACCCACCAGAACCTCCAAGTCATTCCCCTCAGGGGTGCTCTTGCTGGGTTCCTCTACTCTGTTTTCACGCCCAGGATTTCCCTGGCCCAGGTGCAGACCTTGCACTTGGACTTCTTGAGCTGAATTAGGTTCATATGGTCCCACTTCTGAAGCCCATAAATGGCACAATAAACAGGATCTAGATTATACTAGATGTGCAAAAAATCTAATTTAAGAAGGTACAGGTGATCAGATGTCATCTTACGAGAAACCAGTTATCATGTCCTTATTTTATTTAATATCTGAGTTCCTGAGGACACAAAACTTTTGCAATCCTTTTAACTCATTATTCTCCAGTAATTTTTAACCCTTGTACAATATCAGGCAAATCTAGCAGAAGGATAGAATCATTATGATTCTATAAGCCTCTTAGCAGCTACTGGGTGAAAAAAAGAAGACCTGCTAAAAACCAATCAGAGTGAATTTTGCTTTCCTCATCACATTTGGCAGGAGCCAAGTGGTAAAAGAGAAGGCAGATAGCCCTGTACTAGTCACCAGGTAGGACAGGACAGGCTGCAGCACATGGCAGTGGGGAGTGAGAGGGTGCTGACTTTTTATCACTGGAGATCACAACAGTTTTCGTGACAGGAAATCATGAGAACTGGATGTACAACATGGAACTGGGGATTCAGAAAGGACCACTGGAGTATGAATTTCAAAAGAAAATGAGTAGCAGATACTTTAACACTTAGTTAGCTAATGAGTTATGCTAACAAGGCCAGAGAGTGGATACCTTACTAGGACTGAACAGGGTTAATGTCTCCTAGGATGTGAGTTTAATTTTACAGAGCTAACAGGAGCATCTTCATTTCACATTCTTATTTAAACATGGCTGTGCATGTTTCATACAATGATATTGTAAAAAGAGAGGCCAAACTAATCATGCATATGCATGATTTTGTGTTATGTTTACTATTGCCATGAAACTATCAAGCCTCAAAAATCAAGCTTTATAAAAATTGTTTTAAGTCATGAGTTGTATTTAAATTCTGCTTTATCCTAAGGAACTGAGCTATTTGTATCAAAAACCAAAATCTACAAATTAGAGTCTAGACCCAGCAACAATAGATCTGCACACTGGCCAGAATGTAATCATTAGCACTTGATGTACAAAGCATGACAATAGAAGCCTCTGCCTAGTGTCATGGTCTTGATGCTATCAGAATCTCTTCATACTGAACAAAACACAAAGCATTTATTCATCTTAAGCAACACCAGAGAGAATTAATGAAAGAAAAGTATACAGAATATTCTAATGTAGCTCAAGGCTGATAACAGTGCCATTAGAAGACAGAATATCTTCTATCAAATTATGAAATAAATTTATGACTATGAAATTAGTGGATCCATCAGTGGTGAAACTAACAAGAACTGAGAGATGCAAAAATCTTCCCATGCAGAGCACTGCCTATCAGCTTATATTTATTAGATAGTTCATTTTTTATTTGTCTCTCAAAAGAAAATAAATTTATGATGATGTAGGAAAAATAAGTCAGTATTATACAAGAGGCTCAGGATGTAATTGATAAGCAAAAAAATGTGTGAAGTTTCAGGCTATTCTCCTGCTGAATTCACAACCCCCTTCCTACTTTTGAGACATGCTACTGTTTTGCAATCAGAAATTTTCAGCTGTTTCCTATACCAGAAATCAGACTGATAAAATTATCCAGTCCTGTTTCATATTATTCCTCCAAGATTTTCTTCATAGATTGGAAAACTGTTGCTCTTTTGTTAGGACTTTCTTTGAAAGAAAGTCAGGTCTTTTAGAATGAATACAGAAAAAACCACAATAAACCCTTTCAAGCAGATATATTTACAACATTTATTTCTAAGTTTTAAGTAGGGATTTAAGGTGTTTCTTTAAGGGCAAAATTCCTGCATATCTTACTGCATTTTGCATGTCTAATGAACACTGATTTACTAAAGCCAGAAAGGTATATCTTTTAAATATATACAGCAAGTGTATTTATAAATAAAACAAACAATAACAGCATCAGTCAGATGTACTTCCCAGCACGTTCTCAAGTAAGGTACTCATACAGTTAGAATTAGATTCAAAACTCACAAGCATGTAAGGGAGAAAAGGAAACTAACCAAAAGAAAGTCTGTGGTTTAGCTGAGGCTCAGCCTGTCCCAAGGGTTATACACTCGATATAGGCAGTTTTGGTTAGCACTTCCCTTGAATTCAATTCTGAATGTGACAAGCCTCAGTAAGTCTCATTTAGCATTCCGTCTAATAAGGAAATTGAAGAGAAATTTAACTGAAAATCATGGCACACAAAGGACACAGAGGAAAAATAAACAAAGAAGTTATTTCTTTTAGGGTAAGGCTCATGTGTATAGTTCATGATGGCAAAATGGCCTTTTCAAGATCAACTGCATTTTCATTCTTTATTATTAACATCTAGCTACTGCTCATTGGCAAGGGGTGTTCTTGAAAAGGACTAAAGAAATAATGTCACCCATAACTGTGTATAGGAATCTTCTGTAAGGAAAGAAAGCAATGTTTATATTCTACAAGACTTGATTTAGAAATAATATTTTATGTTAAAAAGAGTAAATATTAAAATACAATTTTATTCTGCCTTAATAAGTTTTCATTAAATGTGAAATATTTTGTCATATTAGAATCTTTTAGAACGTACAAATTATAACATGAACATTTTATATTTCTTTGATTTCTGAAAAAAATATTAATACAGATAAATAGACATGGCAATGTACATTTCTGCCTGCCAATCAGTTTGCCATCTAAGCCCTTCCATTCAAAATAAGAGAGGCCAGTTCTTGAAATCTGATAGATAGGGATCCATTCCTGCATCCATTGAGTTTGCAGAAAACTTAGGACATTCTCTCTTTTTAATATAGCTCTTGTTCAGAGATAAGCCTTACCTTTTGCCTTTCCAATAGTTAGGAAGTATTAAATAGAATGATGGATGCAATGAAGAATTTGTGGAACGTAAAATCAAAAATATTTTACTTCAGGGTATATTTCAAAAGCTTTATGCTTTCAAGTCTTTGTGAGGCACAGAGAAGATACTCATTTCTGCAACACTCCTAATAAGCCTACTTGCTGTTTTACCAGATTTTATACAATGTGTATTACCAGGGAGCTCTGTTTTTCCTTGGAGCCTTGTGATCTCTGCTATTGTTTATAAATCTTTTAATTCAAACAGCTTTAGGCATTTCCTGGTGGATGTACCTTGACCTACCAGCCCATTATGTTTTACAATAGCTCATGCAATGTCTGAGACCAGATTGCAACATTCTTATTGGCCTTGAGCCATTATGTAGAGAAAATGCATTTATGTTCCAGAAGATTTTAAAATAAATTATCGACTGAATTCAGAATTGCCACAAGATTCCAGCTACTGTGTCAGATCAATGTGTACCCAATGAGCTGGATGGAAATTAACTTCCTATTAGTGGTCACATTAAGAGATTCTATTCTGGTATTTACTCTTCATATATTCATGTGATAATATTGTTTGAAATCAATATCAGCAATTCATTTAACTATGATAAAGTCAGGCTCCACTATTGCTCAACAATAATGAGAAACATCTTAGATTTTGACCATCTGAAATGTAATAATTTATCTTAAAAGTTTGGTATAGAGAAAGCAGAAGAAAAAAATTTGATCGATACATATGGAAGCAGTCAAAGGCATGTTGGGTTAAATATTTTAATGAATTGCCTTTTGCTGTTATCTACCATAGAAACATCATAATTCTCTCATGGGATCAAAATCACACTATTATTGAAATATGCCTTTAAGAAGGGCTGGAGAATAACCCACATATGAGAAGAGCATACCTTTGTAAGCCATCTCAATATCATTCAGTGGTTAGACTGAAAGAAATCTTTACTAGTTTCAGTATTTTAGCTATGCCATCTCTGTGGTTTATCTGGAAATGCTGGAAAATTAAAAAGTATTGGTGAATTCAAATGCTTTCCAAGCTGCCTTTTCCCCATGAATTTCACTACTGACTGGATTTCACTAATAGCGTCTTATTTCACTGAAAATCAATGTGATTTTCAAATCAGTTATATGTTGAAATTGTACATACTCTGAGGAAACCTGGGTGGATTGTCGTTGACATCTGTGAGTGTGATATTTACAGTTGTGGACCCTGACAGCCCTCCGACCTGCCCAGCCATATCTTTGGCTTGAATGACAACGGAATAATGCTCTCTGGCTTCCCTGTCCATATTGTGCAAGGCAGTCCTGATGACTCCTGTGAGGGAAAGAAAACAAACAAACAAACAAAAGATCAGTCTTAGCTCGTTCTGTTCAAGCAAGAGCAAAGGCTGGGCATAACCTTTCTTTAAAGGAAAGGTGGAGCTAAGTGGTTTTCAGTTTATGTCATATATATATATATATATATATATACACACATACATAAATAAAACACAATTCCAGATGCAGCTAGACAATAAACCTACTGGATAATATGAAGAAATTGAAACAATATTTATTAAATAAATTTTTATATTATTCAATAATTGATCCAACTTATAACATTCCTGACCCAAAGTTACATTGACAAAACAACAGTGTTTTCTCATATAACTCTTCAAATAGCTACTTAATAGAAAAATTAATGAATTGGAACCCTTACCCCAAGGAATAAGATGCAAAGCGTTTTTCAACAAAAGGTGATTTCTCAATTAATATAACACAAATCTCTTAAAACTACCCAAAAGCTAGATTTTCCTATTTAACAAACCTCTAAAAAAGTATTTTTGGTTTTGATACATGTCATTCATATAGATTTTTGTTTATGTTTGATTTAATTAATAATTGTAAAATAAAAGATAATATTTTTATTGTTATTACTATCTTAGAGGGAGAAAACCAAAATTGAATTATCCCAAAATTGTATTATTTTTTTATCCATTATCATGAGAATTGTTTTTCACATTTAGTTACCTATACATGTAGAAGCAAAGATTAAAATAAAAATTGGGAGAAACAACGTGATGGGCACAGCTTCAATTAGGAGACATTTTCCACCTATGATGATACCTGTAAATTAAACCAGGCTAATTTCTTTGATCACAGACTGACAGAAAATCATGGAATCCAGTAAAGAGAAATGTCAAGTGCAGTGGTAGGGAGCTGTTACATTCTGTGGACCGACCAGCTGGGAAGAAGCTTTTCAGAAAAGAATCTGGTGTGGTCCTCAGGTTGAGCATGAGCCAGCGTTGTGTCCTTGCAGCAAACAAGGCCAGCATCTTCCCAGGCTGCATCATGAAATGCATTGCCAGCCAGTTGAGGGAGGGGATCCTTCCCCTCTGCTCCTCAGTCTGGAGTGCTAGGGGCAGTTCTGAGCACACCAGTACATAAAAGATATTAATAGACTGGAGTGGAGTTACATAGAAATAAATAAAGAAATATGTAAAATGCCCAATTTATTAGCATTACATTTTTAAAGAGCTAAAATTTTAGCATAACTTCTATTGGACTCTGAAAGTGAGCTCTTGCTACCAATAAGTAAATAGCATAACACCATCAGATATTGTTTCTGGGTAAATTTTAATCACATAAGAATTACTAATGCAAAGAATCTTAAGAAATAGAGCCTTACTCTTCATGAGAACTTTATGTACAGCACAATTCTCAAGATTTCTTGACTCCCACTGTTTCAGATCACATAAAAAAGTATTTTCCAGAGCATTATCTTTCTTGTATTTTAAAATTACTTTCTTTGCATTTCTTCAATAAAACCATTTAACCACTACTACATACAAAATGGAAAGTTTCATGTAGCTTATACCATTGCTTCCATTCATTTCTGAAAGCAAATCACACAAAAACAAGGAGATCTATGCACAAAGAATTTTTTTTAAGCATCCACAAAGTTCTAGAATTATTTTAACACAGTTTTGTACTGTAAGTTACTTTCCATCAGAAGTGTAGATTGAGACAAACTGGCTAAAAATAGTATACAAGTCTGGTTTAGTTCATCAGTGTTTTTTTCCTCAAAATGATACTCTTTGAAACAGACATTTTTTTCAGAAATTGTAACATGATATATTGAAAATAACCTCAACTTATACACACTATAAATTTAGAAAAGGAAATTTAAAGAGTCATTTAGATAAAAGGAACTGCTATAATTTAAATATGCACTTTTATAAAAATAAATATGGTTAAAGAAATATGGTACTATTGTTCTGAAAATATATTTTACTGATAAATAGGAATTTGGGAATGTCCTAGAACTGAGAATGTCCTGCTTTGACTTTTCAAATGAATTGCTTTATTTTTTTACATTGAAACTAAATGTATCATGCTTATGTATATGCATATGCATGTAAGAAATATAGGATTTTTTAAAAGAACCTTCCATTTCAACTTGCAACAGACCAAATGTAACATAGCAGAACATCCCTTCTACACTATCCTCCCTAGTATTAGCCACTTGCATTTTTAAATTAATTTAAACAAACAGAAATTCCCCTGATTTATGGTTATTTTTCTTTGTTTTCTTCAAGGGGTATGACACTTAATCAAGGCTTGTAGATAGCTATTAAGGATTTGTGGATGACTAATCATGAATAATCATTTCATCTCTCTCACTTGCAGCAGGTTCCTCTTCTCTGAAAACGGAGACAATGAAATTGGGCAGGCTCTTAGTTTCAAAACCTTGTATGCAAAGTTTAGAAAAAGAAAATTAGCTCTAAAGTTTTGATGGGCTGATGGCAGGGGGTGAGAGAAGATTTAGCTCCCTCTTCTTCCTGGGTTTCAGATCCATTTATACATCCTGAATTCATATCAGCAGTAGGTACTAACTACTGTGAGGACTCCAATGCTCTGTCTTTGTCCCTCGCAGCTCCACCAGCTCCTGGCAGCACAGCCCTAAAGTCATGCATCATCTCAAGTTTCACTATTGATCCCAAAATGTGCAAGGAGAACTTAGTTGCCTTTTTCCCTAAGATAAAATTAAATGATCTGACAGTTTCTTTTAAAGCAGGAATTGCTCCTGAGTATCTTCTGTGTGCTTGGCAGGGGTTGGTGTACATCCCACAAGAAGACAGGAAGTTAATCTTAAGGAAGACATTTTCCTGACTAAAACATTTACCAAAAAAAAAAAAAACCTGAAAAAGAAAGCTGTCACAGGTTTTTTAAATTTGAACAGAGCCCTAATTTTGCCTCATACATTTTAGGCAGCACTGTGACCCTGTTAACCAAGTACTTGTCAGCTATGCCTTCAGTATTTATCCATCTATGATAGGAAAGGAGGACAAGAAAATTAAAAAAACCCCAAGATGTAGACATCGTTACAGGTACACCCATACTATTTCTGGTATTAAGTAAAGAATTTCTACAGAAATTTGACTGCTATGTCAAAAATCAAATACAACATATGGAAGGGTAAATCTCTTGGAATGGAGCTGAGAAGAACACACATGTTTGGACTTCTGCCCTCACAAATACACCTATTTCCATCTTAAAATTATGAGAGATGGGGTTTTTTCCCACATGGAAGGCTCTCCCAAGAAAACACATTTTCTTCTAACTTCTTTTATAAGTTTATTCACCTCTAAAGCACACCAGTTCTGCTAGGGTTTTTAAATTTTATTATTTCTTTTGTTTGTGAGTGGCAATTTCAGTAGTTTTGAGAAAGCACATTTTCCAATTTGAATTTATCTTTCTTGACCATGTAGGATGAGAATCCTACTTACTTTCCAATTAAGATTTCATTACAGTCTTTTTTCATTGCAACATTTTTATTTTTTATATGGAACACTTTACATTTATGATTGATCTTTAATTGACTAATAAACCCATGGCATTTTTCCCCAGTGACATTTCCAAATGAATGAGACCAGACTTACTGTAGAACCATAGAACCTCTTAATGTGAGTAGGACCAATAAGGATCAAGTCCTACCCCCTCTTACTCACAGGACTAACTAAAATGAAACAATATGCCTTATAAGTACTTTTATTATCTAATGCTATTAAATTTGATTATACTTTCTTGCTCTTGCCCATAACCACATTAGCCTCCTTCTCAGTACTGACAGTTCTTCACAACCTTTTGCAGTTAAGAAATTTCTTCATTATGGTCCTGTATTTATCCTCAAAGTATCAGATAAAACTGGGAAAAACGAACTCTGAGATGAAATATTGATATATCTACTATTGTGGATAGCTCCTTTTCTTTCCTTTTCCCCAACACCACTGGATTTGAGAAAGCCCTGAAAATAACTTCATTTTTGGCAAGTTTTACTTCCCTCTCAGGCTCTCTGAATTCATTCTTATTACTGAATTGCAGTCAATACCTTTTCTTTTATACCAAATTTTCTTAAATATACTCATATGCTCTGCAGCATCTGACAAAGTGTTATGTTGTCTTTTTTAGCATTCTGTGAAGAACCATTTAACTTACATAAAAGAAAAGCTACAACAGAAGGATCCACTGTAACTGAGACTGCAAAAATCAAGGTTTTTCTAACTCAAGTGCAGACAAATACTAAGAAAATATCTGCCACAGCCAGGTGCATAGCTATGCATTTACTGAAGTATTTTACTATGTACTTACCTATTAGTCTGGTACACTTGAAAGAATTTATCTTATTACTTATATAAAATAAGAACTCATTTACATCCAGTAACCACCTCAGAATTTTTTAGTCATCTTTATTTTACAGCCTACTCCTGCATGATGTCTGAATTGCCCCAGATAAAACATGGTTTATTTTAATATTTTGAGTTCAGAGGTTTTCTATCTAGTGAGGAAAACAAAAAGAAAACAGTCACATCACTCCGCTTTAATGGAAAACTATTTTGTCATGGGGAAGTAAGTATTTTTTTGATTGGAAAATTTTCATTCTGTTGTTGAAAGCTGAGTGTGGTCCCTAGACATTTGATGAAGAGCCAGTAAGTCACATTTGATCCCCCATTTTCTAGTTTCTTATATATCTGTCTTGCCATGATCATAGACAATCATGATTCACATGCAATTCTAAATATCTATTTAATAGCCAACTAAATGTGGGAGTTTACAATTTACTGAGAGATTTGAAGTATTGCAGATGGTAATTTCATTAATATTATTCTTTCTTTTGGAATAAAAGCACTATTTTTATCACTGCTTTTTCTAGGGTATGAATTTAGACTATTTTATTGTAACTTAATATTCTGAACATCTTGTATGTATTAAAACACATTTCAAATTCTAATCTTATTCTACTTTAAAAGAGAAACACAATTTTTCCGTTTTAAGACAGATACTGAAAATGTCACAAAATACTCCTTTTTTTTTCCCTAAAATTTCAAAATAAAATTAAAATTTAGAACTCTCAATAGACATTGACTTGATTTGTGATTTACTTCAAAATACAACTGTAAATAGAAATCTGCAATATAAAGCTTATGGTCCAACTCCACATTCTGAATTCTTCTATAGAAAAGATGCTTTTAAATCTAGCCCTTTGACTCAGATCTGCTTTATATAACTAACACTTTGTTCCTTTACAGAGACATACCTACACACTTCATGGATGAAAGTCAGAGGGCTGTAGAAATGACAATTAGTGATCAATTTTCTCCTCTGGTCATGACTACAGTACTGAAAGACAGTATATCCTTCCTTAAAGAAAATTAACTTTGAAATGAAACACATGAATCCAACATTTAAGGACAAATGCTAAAAAAAAAAGTACTGAAAAATAAGAATATTTTAAAAGAAAAATAGTAAACATTTTAAAGAAATTGGCTAGAATAGCATTCATTTGGTATTAAAAGAAGGGGTGGATTGACCAGACTGACTGTACTACAATGAATACTACCCCCAGAAGAAAAAAAAAATTTTAAAATAACTGTTAGTAAAAATAACCTTTTCTAAAACCTTTATGAGTAACAGACAGAAATTAAAAAGTGAGAAAAATATTTTGTTGATACCTCTCAAATTAAGGAATCTGAAGAAGTTGTCTCTGAGTGAAAAATACATCAATTTATGTGGCAATTGCATGGATACCAAATGTAATCACACCACCTCTCAGTTTTCATAATGGAACAATCATATTAATTAAATTAAAATTTTGCTGCCATGACACCTCCAGAAAGAAGACAATAAACTCCAATAAACTCCAATATGCAAGTGCTGCAATCAAAGGGATGTCTATTATAGAAATAGTCATCCTAAATTTTTGCCAATGGTTGTCTTTTGTTTATTTTTGATACACACAGAAAGAAGTTGAATAGAATTGGTCTTACACTGATCCTTGTAAAGCCCTGGAGGAATCTCTTCCTTTCATGACAATTCTGTCTTGGTGATAACCTTTTCCTACCTCCCAGGAAGCCAGTTCATAGCCATTTAATATGTGCCTTGTTGCTACTACTAATTGCTATCTGTCATTGCTAACTAGAATTGCGTGTGGCATGGCAATTATCTTTTTGATATAACCTGGCATTTCACTAAAAAAAAAAATCAGGTTTCTTTAGTATGGCCTATTTTCCAGAAAAACACATGGAAAGATATTATTGCTATTCCAATCTTTTTAATTGGCTAAATTCTTTCTAGCCTCTCCTTTTTTTCTTTTTTTACTCTTTGCCTAAATTTGCCAGCCTCATATTGCAAATTGGTTTTGCTTGGCCTTTCAGAAAACTGGCACACATTTAAATTCTGCAAACTTGTTTATCTTCTTTGGGAGAATCTAATACCCTACCTAGATCTGGAACTGAAAAACAATTATAGTTCCCCCATTAATCTAATTCTGTTCCTAAGAGAGTCAACAATTCAGGGTGAAGAAAAGTGGAAGTTCAGCTGTTTTTTTTTTTCATGTGCAGATTCTTAAAAGACATAAAAAAGTATATAATTCCTCAGAAACTATTTATCAATATACTAAGTCCTGAAAATATACAAGTAGTTTCTTTTGGAGTATAAAGTACACATAAATTCCTATGATCTTTCAAATGTAAAAATACAGTTAAGCATTCTTTGAAGCAAATCTCCTACCTGAGTGGTTTTGACCTCTTTTAAAATTGCTTTTCCATTTTTGAATAAACATTTTTTCCACACAAAATTGTTGAAGATGGGGTATGGAGAAGCAGAAGAAAGCCTAAAGACAGACTTAGAATAAAAACATTCTTGTGTCTTGGTAACCTGCCACTGTATATTAATTCTCTGCATAATTATGCATGATTAGATAATTCAATTTTTATAGAAGACATCTTGGTGATTTTGCACAGACTTATGAGTTCTTTGGAACTGGAACCCAAATTACTGGCATTTCTATCGTTCTGAAGAAACATGTGGCTAGGAGCCAAAAGGGATAAATGGTCAGATCCTCCACCTTAACCAACACAATGCTCAAACTCTGATGTGTGCCTGTTAATGTAGTAGGCATGTGTCTCAAATAAAGCCTGCAGAAGTATGATGCTACTGCTCTTCTGAAAATGTTTTCTTTTGAGAATTAAATTAAAAATGTACTTAAAAAGCAAAGAAGAACCTGAACCTCAAGGGAAGGGGAACAGAATAATTGTTTGCTCAAGCTGGTAACAAGTGATGGCTGATTGCATAACGGAATGAAACGTTAGGCCAAGATAGCTGTGGAACCTACCTAGATACAGATAGACATGAATAACATTTCTCTTAATGCCATTTAGATATTGAGGCATTCTCCACTACAGTTTACATGTCAGATACACAAGCAGAGGAACCAAGCAAATGATATCACTGTGAAGGAAAGGGCAAAGAATGCTGGAAGAGAATAAATTTCTCATTAAGTGCAATTTCTTCAGATATAGACTTCTTATAGGTGTGCTTAATTCTTTGTGAGAAGGAACAACCTAATGACACTTGATGAACAAAGCAATTAGGGTAAAAGGGGATGCATTCAGTAACCTCTGAACATAGCAGATTGGAATTAAGCACATGAGTCTTCTCAAAGGAAATCACATTTGACAAGAAAGAGCTTAAAACAACCTCAAAACTAATGACTTATATTCACAAACACAGAAATCCTGCTCTCTTAAAATAGGATAGACTGCTAGACTGCTAATATTGAACATTTCTTCTTGTAATGTCACATATCTTCTGGCCTACACAAACATATATTTAATCTGTAGCTTGAATGAAAATGAGAAAGGAAGATGCAGATCAAGGTTAAAGCTGCTAATATTCCAGTAATAATCCAAAGCTCCTTATTACTTCCTTCAAAAATGAAAGAAAATAAAGATGGAGCCACAGACTTTACTTCATATTACTCATCTACTATTAGTAAATTAATTTGCTTTAATGCAAATTAAACTTTTTGTCTTTAATAAGTACATAATAATATATGCAAAAAATTTGGGATAATTGACATGATTACACATTATTTCAAATAACATTTTGGCTTATTTTCAAATTAGATCACCTTCATAAGAGGTCAAGAAGAGAGACAATGACTATAGGCATAAATACTCCCTTTCTAATAGCTTCAAAATGGTGTCAGGCTAATAAAAAATACCTGAATTCAACACACAGTCTTGAAAAGATTCCACATTGGGACAAAATTTATTCTGTTGAATAATTTAATTACAACTGACTGCCAAGGTCAAGACATATAATTCAGATTATCTGTTAGTAAGAAAACCTGCTTAGCCAACACACCAAGCATTTACACATAGGTTGTGCTCTTTTCTCCCTGAGATGCTCACTTCTTGCACACCCATGGAGCATTCTTCTGAACTGTAGTGCTTCACTGACCTTTGCATAACATGTTAAGGACAGGATGGCATAACATATAATTTTTATAAGTAACTTAGGGTGCAACCTTACTGAGCACTTCAGCATGCTTATCTGCAAAGTGTGAATTAATTACATCAAGACTGGTGTCAATACATGAATGTGAATCATTTTTCCATCTATCCCAGGTACCTGGATTGCAAGGAAAACCATGCAGCTAATGTCCTATGACAGTGGCCACGCAAGCTAATACCTTTTTAAAGAAAAACTTTAAAAAATTCAATAACCAGCAGAATTCCATTAATAAAAAAATCTTCTTAATTGTGGAAAGTGCTTTAGTGCTAGATTTAGTGCATCAGAGTGTAAATATGTATATATGATACAACAGATACCCTAAAATACGAGTAATTGGTTCCCTTAGAGGTCCTTGAAAGAAATATTCTAGAAAAAATATTGTCATAATGTTCTCTTGTAAAGCAAAATTAATGACCAAAAATTTATACATTCTTTGAAGCTTCCATACTTGTATAAAAATCCATATCTATTTACACAATAAAAAATATTACTTCAAACTCTGCATAAGAGAAAAAATGTCTAAGAAATGTCCTTTGGATAAACAAAAGGCTGAAAAAAAAAAACCAAGGAGCCATGGCAGGTCACACATAGATATTTTTGAATGCTGAAAATATGTCTGTGGAAGCCTTAGGTGAACCACGATTTTTCAGAATTTTCTTATGGACACAAAAATAATTGTGATATATAAATAAAATTTAAAGGAATCTTATAACAAAAAATGTGAAACATGTTCACGAACGTTGTTTTCTTCCATAGACCTGACATCCACAAAATCTTTGTGTATTAGGTGACATAATAGGTAGCTATTGACTTTTGTAGAGATTCAATCAGGAATTATTGACCTGAAGCCAGATCGATCTAGTCAGAGAAAAGATAAATCTCTACCTGGAAGTACAATAAATCTTACAATTGGCTGAAAACAGCAGTCTTTGTTGTTCATTTGTTACAGTACACTGCTAACAAGAAAATGATTTCTGGATTACTGAATTACTGGTGTAACTTGTTTAAGAGAGGCATTCTCAAACTACAGTAAGTTAAAAAACTTCACAATAGGTTCACACAGAACATAAAATATGACACAAATCAATTTTATACAGCTGTTTCTCTTTCTAATTTGAGTCAATTCATTATTGAACAAAGTGCTCAACTTCTGCTGTACATATTAGCATTGAACAACTCTTGACTTGAAACAAGCATTGACTTAATTTGAAATTATTCTGAATTCAGAAAAATCACAAATTTGAAAACACTAGCTCTGATTCTGAGAAACTCTTACCGGAACAAGAATTACTTAGGAATAACTCTGCATACATTTTGTTATTTGTCCTGGAAAAGGCATGACTTTTTCACCCAGACTGAGAGAAGTTATACAACTTCATGAATCTAATCACAAGTACCATGATTTTAAACACCATCTATTATGAACTTCCATGCTGGGTTCTGTAAAAAAAAAAAAGGAAAGGGAAAAAAGCAATTTCTTTCCTTTTCTTCTTCCTACTTACCGTTCTCATTTTAAATTACTCAAAAATGCATCAGTCTTTGTTTTGTACCTTCAGGTTTAATTTTCCCTATGAGAAAAGAACCAAACCTATCAACTTAAGACTCAACTTACTTGCTCAGTCATCAATAAGCTTAATAAACAAAGTGCAAGAAAACAGATCAATAGCAGTGTCAGAGAGGTTTCTTCCTTCCTTGGGGTTCTATGTTGTGAAATTTCTTGCCTTCTGAGGACCTGGAATGATTTTAAAAAGTGGACCTCAATAGCCTCAGTCTGTCCTTTCCAAAACAAATAAAATTTTCTAAAATTATTTTCAATTTCTCCATTTCATATTAAAAATTCACAGTAGGACAATACTTGGTACAAAAGGTCAATGACTGCTCTAAGTGCATGTTCTAAATAATGACATGAAGACTCATTGAAACTTATTCAAATGTACTTGTAAACCAATCATTAGGAAATAAACTTTCAATTACAAAAAGCAAAGCCATATTCCTTAACATGGCTGACCTTAAATTAATCTATTACTGCAGTTTTTAAATATAAATGAAAAATTAAAAAAAAAACAAAAAAACCCAATTCCTTATTCTACTAACATTTATGAGGAGTAAGATTATTTTTTAATGTTCATGAAGAAGGCTGTTTATTTAAGATCCAATCACTCACTTTGTTTAACTACTTATTGTCAAGCAAAATTATTATTTCTGGCCTAATTTTTCTTGAACATCACTCCACAAGCTATATAAAAATACCCTGTTTCTAATTCTAATGACAAAATGAAACACCAATTCAGAGCACTATACAAGTTTTCATTCTGAATTCTTTACAGCATTCTTCAATTGAATGAAGTACAGAAACATTTTTGCCCAGTGCTTCCTTTATCTATGTCTGTATAAGTCTATCCTCTAAACTGAATCTCCTATAACAAGCATTTCTCTGAAGGTGTTGCTCCATTTACTAAATCTCTAGAATGACCTGAAGCAATATAACACAGCATAAGAAATGTACATGTATCAACACATCTGATATGTAATTGAAAAAAAATATTTCATGTACCAGGAAAAAATGTAAAAATCCAAGGTACCAGGATGAATGGGGAGCCCCAAAAAGAGTGGGCAGGAGGTTTTCAACTGCAGATATTGCACCTATTATCACCTGCCATGTTTGGAACTGTCAAATACTTTTCTTGTCCATCCTCCTTAAGACCTTCTTTAAGCACATACCCAATGAGGGTGAGCAGGACTTCATATTGTCAGTCTTGATAAAATCCCATACTTCATATCATGGTAAGGAAGTTATACTGACTGACACCAGTAAAGAATCTTAACTGTTATTTTTAGGCAAAAAGCTTCTTAGTACAATTAGGACTAAGTTGTCAATCCTGTAATCTAGTTGAGTTTTTGCTCTACAGGTGTTACTGGTGATGGAAGCTCATATCAGGGAAGAGTGCTTTATATGAGCAAGATTGCTGTTACAGCTCCTGAGATTCTGGATAATAATTATGTTTTGTTTATATCATAATATTAATAAAATCACAAGTAAAGAACAAAATGCATATTGGAATATCAATGTTTTGAGGTCAAGAACAGGATATACAGACAGCACACCTATTTGGGCTATTTGCTTCCTCTTAGGAGCAGGCAACTCAATTAAAATCTCTCTACCTCTACTTTCCACCTTACATTTTAGACTCTCCAGAGTCTTTTACCATCTTGTCTTACTGGAGAAACTTCAGCATGCAAGTGAAGCACATTATCTGGTGCAGGGTCACAGTGATGCTCCAGTATACAGCA
Organism: Leucosticte australis; assembly: GCA_025504685.1. NCBI lineage: Eukaryota > Metazoa > Chordata > Aves > Passeriformes > Fringillidae > Leucosticte > Leucosticte australis. The sequence continues at coordinate 76,042,975 of JANIJU010003056.1, read as the reverse complement.
TGCAGCAATTACAGAAAGAAGCTTTGTGAGTTGTATACTGCTACCAATGAAACTCTCATGGAGAAATTTAGAACTGCACCTTTTGAGAAAAGATTTAAGTAAAAAAACAGTGTGAGAGTGAAATAAAATTCTGACTTCCTAAAACTCAGCTATTGTAAATTCAATCAAATACTGAAAATTAAATAAATCTAAGTCAAGAGACAACTACAGAGAACCATGTATTTCCTGAATCTAGGAATGTTATTTGCAAAAAATTAGTTGTGGTAGCTCAGGAAATTGAAAATTAAAATGAAGCATGCGTATTTTAAGGAATTTCACATTTGCACAAATGTTGTAGATATTTTTCTGCTGTATTTAAGTAGCTCTTCTGTTTCTGTAAGAAAACTTCTAGTATATAATTGTCCATGATGGTGCATGGTAGCTGTTTTAGCATGAATAGACATTGCCCATTTGTGTCAACAACAGCTTCTTAATTTTGCTTGTAAACTCTTACACTTATAATTTTTTTTTAGTGACAAACATTCTCCTGTGCATGAGAAAATCTACAGCTTGACCTCAGAGGATATACTATCCTAATAAAATCTTTTAAATACTTCCAAAGACATAACAAAAAGTTGCATTCATATTTTCAGGAGACAAAAAAGTAAACCTGAGAATTATATTTTGACATGCAGAAAGCTTTCTCATGGTGATCCATAACAGTAATACAATATCACATAGGGTTTTTTGTGAAATGTGTTATATAAGTCATTTACAGAAAGATTGAAGAACCAAATTTTAGTACCCTCTTTTAAAGATTTCATTTGTCAAAGGAAAATGACACACATATCCTCAGGATCTTAAAATAATTTAATGCCCAATATATGCACAGTTTGGAAAAGACATTACTATATTTCTCTGCTTGTAACAAATTCTCTTTTTTCAGGACAAGATATTTGAGGTTTCCAAAACTTTTCTCAGAGCATTACATCTACTTTTTTTGTTCTAATTCTGAAAAAAATTAAAGCCTTAGCAAGATAATTTTCTTTACACAATAGCAAGATAATATAGATAAAAGGTGCAATTTTCAACTGTGAATGCCTTAAAACAGTCATTTAAAAACATGGCCTGCAATTAAGTGTGCCCATTTGTCTCTGAAAAATCAGCCCTATCCATTGAAAATGAAATTTCAAATATTTTTCTTTGCCCTTAGTTTATTGCATCTATAAACCTGATTTGCAGAAGAATAGAAAGGATTCAGTCTTTCTTTGTAAAGCAGAGGACAGCAATTAGATTAGGGAGAAAGAGGGGTTTGATCATTTATTATGTCCTGGCTAATACCACTGCTTATTTACTACTGAAAATGTATTCCTGCCTAAGTGATATTGACCAAATGGCAGAACATTTAGGTGCAAAGTTCCAACAGTCCTATGTTGGTCTGTTCTTTGTCTGTCAGTTCATCTTCCCTATCAGTGCCAGGTGACAATCAAAACCAGGAACTTCCATGTCCAGGGAAATGCATGCATGTCCACAACAAACCTGGTGCTTCACAGAGCAGTAAATGAACTGACTACTTAGGCACACACTTCTGACCCAGAGCTCCTTCCAATTTTTATGTGCAATACATATCATGATGCATAACAAATATTTAGGGATGATTAGAAAGCAGTCCAGGCCAGCTCCAGAGCAGCCCCTTTGACCCATAGAAATGGTCCCTTCATATTTTCAAGTTTTAGAAAGGTGCTGCTCTGACTATGTTGCATAATGTATGTATATAATTCAAACATAGATTACTATTCAATTTCAGGAAAAATGCTGTACTTTAGTGCCCAGAGACACACAATATCTTCCCTTGCACTCTCTGTGGTTGCAGCTCTGTGCCTTTTACAAGTTCTCACTATTTATTTGAGCTTTGCAAATCCAGCACATAGGGAACCTTTTTTGAAGTCATTGCAATTCCACATAAGTTTTTTAAGATACATTTTTGAAAGCTATTTCTAGCAAAGGACTGAAGATATGTCTGTGTATGACAGTCCTGCACAAACACTATAAAGTCTCATAAATCTGTCAAAATGGAATTTTTTATTTTCTTTTATAAAACTATTGTTAGTATACAGGCACATAAAAAGACTGACTTGTCACACCAAGGATTTATGAATTAAATTCATACTTGATAATGACACAAAGGACATCTTGATAATAATGTATCTGTTTACTGAATTTACTGAACACTATATTCAAAGGGACATATTGAGCAAACAATGAGAAAATATATGAAGAACTTAACCTTTTCTCATACTTCAAAATGTGTTCAATTTTTTTTTTTTAACTGTCAGCCCTGCAATTATGAAGTCTGAAAGCTACACAATGCTTTTTGTATTTGTGCCTCATTATTAAAGAAACATATTTGCTGGAGGAACTATTGTCTCTTTTTAGTGGTACAAAATGGAAAACAAACAAATAGATGAGTATACTATACAGATATTTTAATGAGTAATACAAACCAAATGATGATACTTGATGTTCTAAAAGTGCTTATGAAAATGCCTATGAATTTCCTCCAAATTTCAGTGTCCTTCAACTTCACACTGAACAATTCTTGAGCATCACTTAAATGAACTTGTTCAGGAACACATTTCAAGAAATCCTCTGAAATATTTGAAACATTTTAGTACAGATTTTTTCACATAAGAACTCTTATTAAGGTTGTTTAAACACTGTACCACACCATCAGCTGTGAGTATTACTGCATGGTTAAAAGGACTGCTTTTTCTTCTTCATTTTATTCTGTGGCTACCTATCTCAGTTTGCAGCATGGTGATGTTCCCACTTCTCTGTTTATGGACAATAAAATGAGTTTAATAAAATAAGCTTTTACTATTGAGAGAACATTAACTATAGCATAGAAATGCAAGAGTTGTCAATAACCTATCCAACAAGGACTCAAATAAAAAAGGAAGAGGGAAAGAAAATAAAAGAAGGATATTTCATGCCCCTTTCATGCTTTATATGTGTGTGTACCTGTGTAGTGTTGAATTCTTTGCTCCCTCCTTTTGAACTGGGGAAGCAAATGTTATGAAAAGAATACATTTATCATGTGACAACCAAGCCTCTAATGTTCAGATTTACATAAATTAGAATCTTACACTCTAAACAATGATGTAAAACTAAACTAAAAACTTAGACAAAAAAAGAGCCAATTTCTAACCAATGTTTCTATCCATCCTGGGTTTTTTTTCCAAGGTACATTCTGTATAACCTGTCCAAAACTTTATCCTGACAGGCTTTAAGAATTCTGTGCATTTTTCCCATACACAGAAAAATTAACTAGCTGATGGCCCCAGTGAAATATATTCCAGTTTAGATTTACTCTTGAGGTACCAAATAGATGATAAGCACCTACACATCTATTGTCATACATGCAGGGAGTAAAGAGATCTTCCACTGTAAATTAAGTCTTTAGATGCTCCATGGTTTGGTGCATCCTGAAAGTAAGGAAATTACTGACAATGCACAGAGCAACTGCAGTTTGTACATGCAGGTGTCTAATACAGATGAATATATACTTCTGAAAGTACCAGCTAGAAACAGGAGACTCCTTCCTCTCACTGTGTGAGATCTGGGTTTATTGCCTCCTACTATATCTGTGTTTTGTTCTTTAACTGCTTTTCCCAGAAATCCATTCAGCCCATTCATTAATGATAGCTCAGGAGCAAGTATCTTCTTTCCAGGTTAGGCTAATTCTTGCATCTTGAGAGAATATTTGTTAGTCTCCTCTTCGTTGATTTTTTTCTGATATGTTATAGACTTAAAAAATATAGAAAAGTTTGAATTTCACATTTTTAATGAAACAGTTACATTTTCCTAGAAAACCAACCCCAAACAAAAAAAAAATCACTTTTCCTCCGAGATGGGAAATAATCATTTTACTGTGAAAATCATTCTGGAAGTGATGAAATTATTATAGTCTTGAACATCCCTTCTCCAATATATTTACCAGCATGAACTGATCTTTAATTTCTACATGAATGCACTCTACAAGGATATCAGTTTAATGCATTAAATTTTACTTCTGTAAGTGTATCTGCCCAAGTATAAAGTAAAAGAATCAGAGAGAAACAGGACTTCCTCTCCTAAGGATGGATCAACTGCATTTGAACCATTATTGGCACATGTTGATCTAACAGGTTTTAAAGACATCTTTTAAGAAAATTGTCATTTCTTAACAGGTAATGCATTCCAGTGCTTTAAAAATCCCATTATAGTTTTTCCTAATGACTAGCCTTAACCTGTCTAGTTACAGTACAAGCTCATTGTCTCTTGTTCTATCTTCCTTAAAACTGAAATTCAGTGAGATACAGATGGGCTAAAATACACGTTGCTGACAATGAATATATTGTGTGGGGTTGTTTTTTCAATTTTTAATTTTTATTTTTTTATTTTAAAAGAGATTTAGAAAGATGATTAAGTTTAATATAAATACCTTGCTTAAAAAATCTCTATATAAGCATACTATCATTAGATAGTTTTACCCTCTTTTTAAAATGAGAAGAAAAGCTACTTTTATATGCTTTTTTTACAGTGCACTATCTATAACTACATTTCACCCCATTCATGGCTGTGTTAACTGCCAAGAATGTACTGCACCATACACTACAGTGTCACATACAGCTTTTGAGCAACATTGAAATAATTTTCCAGACCATTAGGTGCATTCCCCACTTAAAAGACTGAGATGCTTATAGTAATGCAGAAATAATTCAAACAAGTACACACAGCTGCAAACCCATCAAATGGCAAAACACCGGAAGGAAAATGAGTTTTCAGTCATCACTTATAATCCTCTGCTTCAATGCAGCATTTGTGTTTAGTATATGTATTTCCTGATCAGCTGGCATAATATTGCTCGACAACAACAGAGTATTTGCAAAGCCTAAAGAATGGAATCAAATTCTGGATAAACAAACTGACTTCAGAAGGAATTTTGAAGGGAAGTGAAGGAGGAGTCGAAATGATATGTTTTCTGTGGTTTTGTGGAAAATTGTCAGAGTTGCTATGGAATTGCTTTAAGTCAGTGAAGAGCTGATAAGGCTTCTTGAGAAAAACACGAGCTGGACCCCTTGGTGGTCTCACACTAGGCTTGGACAAGACCTAATGTTGGAAGGATATCTGGGGTGAAGAGGAGGCCTAAAAGCCTCTCAGTGAGGCACAGAAAGGCACCCACATGCCTGTACCACACATCAGCCTCACTCCTCCTCACTGGGCACAACAAGAGTTTAAATCTGGTCCTTCAAGGAGATTGGGATGCTCACAGACACACAGTGGAGAAGGTCAGAGAGCTTTACTGCTGCTCCAGCAAGTAGAGGAGGACCAATGTGTTTGTTTTACCTTTGTATGAACTGTAAATTCTGACTGAAAGTAAATAGGCAAGTAATGAAAACCCTCATTAAGCCCTATTGATATATTAACTTTCACACTCCTAAGAATGCAAATGAAAAGAGGACATGCCTTACATGTATAAATCACAGCCACCAAAACCCCACCTATAGCATGTGATTGTTCCATCCCTTTGGGAAGGGTCAAAAATTATAATATAAAAGAAGGAGTTTAGGGTAACGAGACAGAGAAGGGGAAAAATATCTCTGCTGGATCAGTATGAATTGATGGACTCTGTCTCTCCCCCTCTTCTAAAGGGACACCTTTAGGTGAGCTTTGTCCCTCCAACTGCGTTAGAAGAGACATGGGATTATTTGTGTATGTATATGTGTATATATATATATATATATATATATATATATATATATATATATGTATGTATGTATGTATGTATAGTGCTAAGAGATCTGTTACAATATTTTGTCTCAAAACATATAATACTCTGTTGTTAGTGCATTTATCACCAGCAATCCTCAACCTGCCATTCTGTTGCTTCAATAAACTGCAGCATTTGTGAACCTGGATTCTGTATGTTCTCATTGAACCTGGACAGACCTTTGGCATCAGATTGGCAAACTGCACTATTTGTGAATCTGTAATTGCATGAGTTCCTGTTGAATGCAACCACACCTTTAGTGGCAAAACTGTGGTATTTGCAAATCTGTGGTTGTGAAAGCTCTGACTGAGCTCCAGGAGACTTACAGTATGAGATTGGCTATAATTAAATTATAAATTAATAAGGAAGTCAACTAGAAATGACAATCATTTGTTTCATGCACAATTATGTCTTTGTGCCATTATTTCCATTCACCTCTGCAGGGATTTAAAACATGAAAAGAAAATGAAATATCTTGACATATACACTTATGAAGAAATAAAGCAGCAGCACTCAACTTTGTGTATGTCCAAAATGATGAGGAATAAGAAATCCCCAAAGGCATAATTCTGCTGAAGCTTTCTCAGAGAGAACACCTACTTAAGCTACTTTAACACTAGGGGATTTACAGATTCCTCCAAATTTCTGAAGACCTAATAATTCATGTGCAAAACATCCTAATTATTATTTTGCTAGGGCTATACCAGAAGTTGAAACACTGAACATTTTAGGCAGAAACCTTAATTTATGACATTAAAAGCAATTCCTTAAAAGTTAAAGAAGAAAAAAAAAGTTTTAATGACTGTAGCCTTTACTCCCTTGTTTCAGACTATGGTTTCTGCTGCCTGTGGGAAGAGGATCTGGGGGTGCTGGTTGACAGACAGCTGAACATGAGCCACAGTGTGCCCAGGTGGCCAAGAGGGTCAATGGCATCCTGTTCTGTATCAGCAATAGTGTGGCCAGAAGGACCAGGGCAGTGATTGTCCCCTGCACTCAGCACTGAGGAGTGCACACATCAAATTCTGTGTCCAGCTCTGGGACCCTCACAGCAAGAAGGACATGGAAAGGTTGCAGCATACCCAGAGAAGGGCGATGGAGCTGGTGAAGGATCTGGAGAGGGAGTCATATGAGGAGCAGCTGAGGCATCTGGGCTTGTTCAGCCTGGAGAAAAGGAGTCCAAGGGGAGCCCTTATCTCTATCTACAACTACCTAAAAGCAGATTCTTCCTTAAACCAAAATTAAATATACAAATGGAGCTGCCTTCTATTCAATTTAATTATTTTCCGCTCAGTAGGAAATAAAAAAAAAAAACAACTTTGCTCCCAGATTCAGAGGACTTTCAATCTTCCTTTCTCATAAAACCTTTATATTAGTGCTCAGCTATGCAAATATGTTTGCATGAAGCCATTAGCTAGATCTGTCAGAAGCTGCAAAAACATCAGCTATCCATACCTCAGTTACTGACAGCTAATCCTTTGTGGACATTGAGGAAACATGGGGAAAAAAAGTGTCTGGCTAAGACTCTTGATGTCCTGTCTGATATATATCAAGTATATTTAAAAAATATTTTTCAAGGTCTGTCAAAGTTTGAAACAGCAAAATATTTCCCCATTCCTTTCCCCAGTCAGAATGAAAAATAAAACAGCTTCATGAGTCTTTATGAGAAGAAAAAAAAAAATCCTAAAGATTACTAATATTGAAGGTGTTCCTTTTAAGCCCTTTTTCTAAATTAAATTGGATTCCCACTAACAAACATAAAAATAAAATATTACAAAGACCTTTAAAAAAAAACAAATAAAAACAAATCATTCACAGAAAGAGTGACTGGACATTGGAGTGGGCTGCCCAGGGAGATGGTGGAGTTACTGCTCCTGGAGGTGTTTAAGAAAAGACTAGACATGGCACTTAGTGCCATGGTCTAGTGGACAAGGTAGTATTAGGTAATTGGCTGGACTCAATCATCTCAAAGGTTTTTTTCAAACCTAGTTAATTCAGTGATTCTGTATGATATGTTTTGATTTCAGTTCTCCAGGATTAAAAAAACCCAAAAACATATCTTCTAACATAATCATTGTCGTCTGTGACAGAAAATTGTATATACCCAAAAGCTTGAAAGGGATTTTTTTCTTTCACAAAATTCTTATATTTACATCTTGATGACTTTGTGTGGGAAAAAAAATGTGTGTGTGCATAACTAAAATGCTTGACCTATTGCAATATCCTTCCAGAGGTGACTGTTGGAAGCTGTAAAATTTTTTTGTGTATCTAGTAGAGAATATAACATGCAGCCCTGAAAAACTGTCCAATCATCATGCCTGTCTTTCAGGCTGACTGCCTAGAATGTGGTAGAATAACTTTATATTGTTCAAGTTATTTTTTGTTAAAAGCCTTTGATAGCATAGCCCCTAGCAATCTGTCATACTTCCTTCTTGAGTCGTGTCCTGAGAAGGAACTATGCTTATATAAACTTGCTCTCTACGGATCACAGCTAAATCTCCTACTGTATAACAACAGGTGATGTTATCTGTGCTGACACATTTGCTTAGATTTGATATTCCTATCACTTCCACTTCCACTCACCCTTCCCCATCTTATAATAATTTTTGTTCCCAACCACAGTATTTTTTAATAAGCCATCTCTGACACTGAAGTGTGCTGATTGTGAGTTTTGCTTAGCTTTTAAATGGTTTTTTAAAACAGTAAAATCATCGACACATTTGGATTGGAAGTGACATTTATAAATCATATAGTCCAATCTTTCTGCAATGAGCAGGAGATTTTAACATAGATCAGTCTGTTCAGAGCCCTGTACAAACTGAACATAAATGCTTCCAAAGGTAGAGCATTCACCACCTCTCTGGGCAACATTTTCCAGTGTTTCTCCACTCTCACTGTACAAAATTTCTTCCTTATATCCAGCCTGTATCTACCCTCTTTCAGTTTAAAATCATTGCCACTTGTTGGACTGCAAGAGTTTCTGCTAAGTTTCTCTCCCTCCTTCTTATTAGCCTTATTCATGTACTGGAAGGTTGCAGTTAGGTAGCCTTAGAGTCTTCTCCTTTCCAGCCTAAACAGTCCTATTTCAGCCTTTCCTCACAGGAGAGCTGCCCCAGCCCTCTGATCATCCTGATGGTCCTCTTTTGGAGTCATCCTAAAAGGCCCATGTCCTTCCTGTGCTGGGGATGCCAGAGCTAGATGCAGTACAGCAGCTGGAGTCTCACCAGAGCAGAGCAGAGCAGAGCAGAGCAGAGCAGAGCAGAGCAGAACAGAGGAGCATTGTCACCTCCTTTCACCTGCTGGACAAGGATGGTTGGTCTTTTGGGCTGCAAGGGCATGCTGCCAGCTCATGTCCAGATTTTCATCCACCAGCACCCCCAGTTAGGAATACATTGTCAGTACAAAATATTTTTTTTACAAGAGGTGAGACATAATAGAAGCTGCACTGGAACATGCAATATTGGAGAAATATAAATTTATAACCAGAACTTAGCTTTGCAGCTAGATCCCATTACTGTCTCTGATAACAAATATACTTCAAAGCCAGAGGTGCAAGACACAGTTAAAACCAAGCTGGCGCAATACCCTTCAAAGTGATTCTATCAGGAATAAATCCAGCATAAGTGCACAGACATACAGCTATATAAGTCTGGAAAAAATGAAACAAAATGAAAATTCAAGGTCTGCATAAGCTTACTGCTTACTGCAGAACTGGACATGAAGGGCTTTACAAATGCAAAAGAAAAGACTCTTCTCTGTCAACTTAAATACTGTCTGTAGAAATTAAACCATGTACAGGTTTCAAGTGGGAGGGAACAGACTTGCAAATTCATTTTATCTCGTTTATTCCATTATATAAGTCTAATTTCAACAACATTTGGGTTTATTTTAACATTCCTTGGTGATATTTGTGTACTTAGTCAAAAACATCAAGTTTTTTTTGTCTTTTTCTGTTATTAACAATGCTCTCATGTTATTTATTAGAATCTGGAAGTATGCTAATGAGAAAATGAATGTATTGCCCTCCACCCCACCCTTTTTTCCCTCCCTCACCACCCCCCACCTATGAGAACTGCATCTACAGAATATGTTTTCTTTTTCATCCATTATAAGGGCAGGGATGAAGAAACTATAGGTATTGGATACTGTCAAACACACAGCAAGAGATCTTTTAAACCAACAAGATCAGTTCACAGAACTCTGCTCTGTACAGTGTAGCTATTGTATGTTTGTCAGAGAAAAGGAGAAATGAAAAGGGATTAATGAGGGATGGATGAATTTACTCATTCTTCACTAGACCATGAGGTACTGGAACTGACTTTTTGAACAAGAAAAATTTTGTATTTGCAGAATACATAGCATCTTAAACAGGTATTGGATCTTAGATAAGCATCATTTGGATAATACATGATATCAGCTACTGGCTGCTAAACAATGCTGACAGTAGTTTTGCTTAGAAAAAAATGGCTTTCATTTTCTAATACCATAGTGATAGTTTCCAACTAACTCTTACTACAGAAGAACATTTTTTTTTACTCTTTTCATTCTCTCTCATCTATCCTCTGCTTTTCCTCCTAAGCCACTAATGCCTTTACCCTAAAATCCAGTAAGTTAACCAAAGGCAGACACTGGCAGATACATTCATCATACTAATTATGTGTTGCAGGTTATGTTTCTCCAATCAAGAGAAGTGTGCCTCCCACACATTTGACAAAAACCTTTCAAATGAAGAAGAAGAAAAATGAAAACATGTCTCAAAGCCAAGCTGCGTGATTGAGAAAATCACTTAACCTAGTGTCACTGAACTACAAAATCAATTAATGTATTCTATCATCTTCAGAAAGTGCTATCTAACAGGAAGACTGCAACAAATGATACTAGATTTCAATGGAAGTAATTTCTTCCATTAGGATTAGAATGGACATAAATTGACTCATTCTCTACACATTCACAGCATAAGGAAACAGGTCAGTTTTCTTCTGCAAGCCTTTCAAAAAGGTTTTGAATGGCATGCTAGGACAAACCAAGGTGTAATTGGAATTCTGGTTCAGGAATCCACAAAGGAATATTTAACTGAGGTGTAATTTCTATGTAAAATAACTTTCCCTAGATGCATTATTGCTACATATAATTGAACAGTAGAATTGACCACACATCTAAACAGATTTAAAGAAAAAGTCAACCCACACAGTGTCTTTACAAGTAAACAAATCTTCACAATTATTTCATAACCATATTCAGTATCTCTGGGTTTTTTTGTGCTTTGGCTTTGCAGATATGAGCAATCATATTAGATGTCTGATTCCTTTTTCACACCACTTTGCTAAATTTCACCTTACAGTGTACCTAAGCTTCACAGTGCAAACCACATTGTATGGTTTATCCCTTGTCCCTTTTCTCTATCAATTTGTAAATATAGTTGTTTTTTTGGTAAGCAGAAGCAGATGGTTAATATGGCTTTTTAAAAAATTCTCTAAAAGCCAGGAAAAGAACTTTACTGGACTCTCAATGGGGGTTTGTGTTAGATGCTCAGCTCCAAATTTTGAACATGATTGTACTTCTATTTTACTTTGAATATTGTTGGAAGGTTTTTTGTTTCTCACTTGTTTCTGAATGGAACTTAAGCAGATAATTTTTAGCTGTAACTCCTCACAGCAAAGGTACAGACCATCCAAGGACTACCTGCTTTTATTTACCATTTTAGTTTGCTGGATCATCTAACATAGCATTTGTTAAATTGAATAAACATATGAAGTTAAAAACTGGTAATTTTCAGTAGGAGATCTTGACTGAAAGCTACACAAACCAAATGTGGTTTTGCTGGTGCATATAAAGTGCTGCAAAGCCGCTTGAAATAAACTTTCCTTGGGTGTTAACTTATCTAAGACTCTGATATCTAATTTACACTGTGAAGACCAATATTCTGTTGTACAAAAGAGAAACTGTTTGAGCACTGACTTCTTTGCATCCCTTTCTTCCAAACGGGGCCTAGAATTTTACCTCTTGCCAGAACCCATTTTCTTGCAGTCACTTCTATATAATAACACTGATGAGATTGCCATTGACAGGTTTCATGATGCTCTTCAGTCTTCACTCTCTCTTAAATAAAGAGGAAAAAAAAATACCACAGCTCCATACCTTATTTTGGCAGGCAGGGCAAAGAACAGAATATGGATTCATTTCTTCTCTTGGGTCCTTAAGTGCCACACCTGGGTATAGCTTAAATATATGATCCACTAACATTGTATATGTCTAAATTCATTGCTAAATCAAAGGCTACATCAGTCTGCCTTTGATTAGTTTAAAAGGGACAGCTACCTCACTTGGATTATCTAAACTATGAACAGTAAAATTATTTCTTATATAATAAATATGCTAAATATCCCGATACAGATCAAAAATACATCCAAATAAGTACAAATTTAGCAGACAGAAAAACACAGAAAGGACAGTAGATTTCAGAAACTTTTTTAGAAAAATTTTGAATATGTTATTTGTGTGTTTGGTGTAGTTTCCCCTTGTGAAGACAATACATTACTATCCCAGGAATGGAATATAAGCAGAGCCAAAACAACTTAAAAATTCTGACAACATTAGATAGTCTTGAAGAATGTCACAGGGGAGGAAAAAAAAGACCGTATCCAAAGGAAGTATAAAAGTGCAATTTTTTGCTTACTTCAAAAATAAGCAATGGTTTATGGAGCTCTGTAATTCCTCCTTCACTCTCCTTTCTTCTATCCCAGAGGCCCCATATTACTGTGACCACCGTCTTAGATAAAAGAGCTTTGACACAACTTCAGGTGTCTGCCAGAAAAGAGTATTCCCAAGTTCCAAGGATAGATTCGGTTTTTCCACAGTAGTGAATATTTACATGTTCAAAGGGGATTTGCTGCAGTGGAACAAGGAAGGAAATACTGCTATGTATTTTTTTTGGTTTTGGAAGATTTTTTATATTCTGTCAAAAATGATGTTCACCAATCTGAATGAATTGGTAAAAGAAGCAATGCATTTCAATTTATGCACAAACTCTGTTCATTCACTTTAGTCCCAATCACTCCTGCATGAAAATCCTGTAATTACATTCCGTCCTATTTTGAGCCTTTGTATCTATTCTTTACATACATACATACATATTTAGACACAAGTCTCAACACACTTCTTTTCCTTCCTTTTGATACTGTTAAGAAGTACCCTCTATAAACCTTTACATAAGTATGGAAGTGTGAAATGGTAACTGTGAAAAACTATATTAGGATTAAAATCCTTACATCTTTGTGTTTTCTATGTGAACATCTGCAGGAATGCAAAAACAAGGGATATGAAAAGTCTATGTGATTGATTGCTTAACTGTGAAGTGGATGCCACCCACATCAACAGTTGGCAGTGAATTTTTTCTTAGTACAAATAGCTTGCAAATCACATTTATGTCGGGCTGTTTCCTGTGTAGACAAACACTGTGCTGAGCTGATCTTGTTTACCGAGACCTAATGCCCCAAAATTTGTTTGTTGTTCGTTGTTTGATTTTTCTTGTTGCTGTTTCCATTTGTTTATTTCTTTTCCTTTAATTTTTTAAACTGTGATAAGATATGAAAGGACACAGTGGGAATCTTTATCTTAAGAAAACACTTTTCCTAGTCAGATGAGGCTCCATCTTTTTGAGAACTAGCTACTTGACACATTCATGGCCAGGAATGAATTCTTTACTCACAGGGATGTGCACTAGAAAAATCAAGCAATAAATCTAAATGCTCTCCCTTGATATAAAGAGGAAAAACCTCAGTATTAAAACATCAAAAGTAAATTATTTACTTTTGTGTTTTTATTACTGGTAAATGCATACATCTTGGATAGATTAGCTAAAGAGAACAGTGCAGCTTACTGGTCCCATTCTTTTTGCCAGTGAAGGTCTGGTCTGTAATAAATAATCAACAAATTGACAATCTCATGGTGTAAAACTACTTGATGAATCTTTCATTTTTCCACCATGCTGATGGAAAAGTTATTACTATGAACACAAAGCATCACTGAGAAAACAGAAACAAACATAGATTTATGAACTATTTTTAAAATGCCTATTGACAGAATACACTATTTTTTTCTTAAAAGCTAGCTATTTATGTGGCCATACCATAGAACTGAAATAAAGATATGCTTGATAGAGACATAAACTATCTTTAATTTCCCTTCCTGTCCTGCCTTTATTGGCATATGGTAAGGTGTGTAACACCGTAGGTTGGTGTGCAGCAGAACTGGGCTTCTGCAAGAAAACTCTCAGAATAGAGACATCACTCATACTGTGAGCAGTTCAAATACTTATTCCAAGTAAATTTTTCCTGTATTCTTTATGACAGCTCAGATAAACCTGGAGAAACTATGGCATTACACATGAGAAGCCTGTTTCACATTTCTAGGGCTGCCATTTCATGTGTTGTCTGATCATTGCAAAAAAGCACTCCTACTATCAAGCTATGTAAACTGCATACAACAAATCATGGACTTGTTGAATTAATTTAATTTACTAATCTTTCTATTCTATATTCTGTAACATTTTTAGAATTTCAATATATTATTCTCAATTTTTTTCCCATGAATGTTGTTCTTAGTCTGTTTTTCCTATCAATGCTGATATTATTGTCATATTTAATGATACATTTTAAAAGTTTTATCTAAATGTCAGTTGAAAATATTTCTGTAAAGAGCATGCCACTTTTAGCACAAAACATATATATATGTAAAGTTTTTCATAGTTTCTCCATTGCTACTGTGGGCTTTTTTAATATTTCTAGCAGAATGCCTCTTAGCTATTCCTTTATTCTTCAAGTACTAAAACAATTTTGGCTGGAGAAGACCTCTAAGAACATTATGTTCAACCACAAAGCCAGCAATGCCAAGTCCACCAACAAACCATGTCCCTAAGTACCATCTCTACATGTTTTTAAAATACATCCAGAGGTGGGGATTTACTGCTTTGTGTCCTATTCAGTGAGGAGATTTTTCCTAATGTCCAATCTAAAACTCCTCTCATGCAATTTGAGGCCTGTCATTTTGTTCTATTTTTTGTTGCTTGGAAGAAGAGACTGACTCACACCTTCTACAACCTTCTTTCAGGTAGTTGTAGAGGGTGACAAGGTCTCCCATCCTTTTCTCCAGGATAAACAACTCCAGCTAGGTAACTTGCTCTGCAGTTCCCCCACTAGCATCACTTTGAGCTTGTGTGCTGGTTTTATCTGGGTTCCAAACCCTTTTGAATAACATGGATAACTTGGATACTGTTTGGCTGAGAGGATTTTCTCTTCCCTGCAAAACCTAAGTTGTTGCAGCCGTTGGTTTTTGGTTTTTGCTTATTTGATTTTTGTTTTGTTTTCTTGAATGCGTGGGGGGGGGGTTTGTTTGTTTGTTTATTTGTGGGGTTTGCCTCTTTTAAACCCATGGAGCCACAGAACATCTTGGGTTGGAAGGGACCTTTGACAAGCCATCTAGTCCAAACCCCATGCAATGAGCAGGGGCATCTTCATCCAAATACTGTCCAACCTGACCTTGAATGCTTCCAGGGATAGTACATTCAGCACCTGTCTGTGCAACCTGTGTTAGTGTTCTAACACTAACACCAACCTCATTAGGAAAAAAAAAAAAAACAAACAAAAAACCCCAAAAAACCAGCAAAAAACCCTTCCTTTTAGCTAATCTAAACAAAAGATGACATTTTATGTAATCTGGAAATCCACATTAATTAACACCTCCATATGTAACAGAGACAGAAAGCAATTTTCCTTTGGCTACAGTTTTTTTTTTGGATATTTGAGGACTCTTATGATTTATTTTCCCAGTCACTTCCTTCTGTGAAAACAAGGACAAGGCTCTCAATATGTCTTTTCAGGAAATGTTCCCTGATATCTTCATTATGCTTGTAAGCTTTACTGGACCCTTATAGCCTCCATCATTTTTTGAGTACCAAGAACCTGGTGGAAGACTCAAGCTGAGGATACACCAAAGTCAAACAAAATAGAAAGATTATTATGATGTATCTTCTAGTCTTGTAATGAAAGATTTTGCTAAAGGGAGTGTTACTTTGTAACACTTGCAAGAGTGCCCTGTACATCTTTCAGTCACCGTTATATTCTAAGTTTCTACTAAATGAATATTTTGTAACCTCTGTATTATACACAGTACTGATTACTTTTTTTTTTTTCCAAACAGGAAATTCCAACTAAAATACAGAGTATTGGAAGATATTTATACAGGTATGATAAGAGGTAACTTTTACATTCTCATGCAGATATGCAATTGTGCTATCTTCTAAGCAATGAAACATCTTTTCAACTGATGAAGAGACACCATGCCTCTGGGATGCTGTAGACTTTCCAATGGGACAAAAAGGGACAGAAGTACCCATTTCCCTCAGAGAACCATAAAGGAAGTCAAGACTGAATAGCAAAGATGCAGAAGAATATATTTAACTAGATGAACATATACAAATAGCAATTTCAGAAGAAAAACTTTCTATAAGAAGGCAAAATGGAATCAGAGTAAAAAATGGAAGCTATGCTGAAAGACTTATGTTTTTGTGGATTTTAATGTTCCATGGATTCATCAGCTTGGGCATGAAAGAGAACAATTTTAAGCTTTTAAACATTTTTTCCTTTGGCATCTCTAATGGGAATTTTCTAAAGCCTTTCAAAATAGTACATTCTTCTAAGTATAACAAGTAAATGTGGAAGAGGCAAGAAGTTCTCCTAGTTAAAATATTAAATGAAATAATTTAATTTGTTTATTATCTATGTCATATTAAAATTTCTTAAAGTGTAGAAAGCTGAGCTGTAAAGTTCTAGAAAAGCCATGGAAAATAAGAAACTATGAGCTTAATTTGCTAAAAAAGAGTAGGCTGGAGATCAATGTTATTCATTCATTCCTTGAGCTCCAGTAAAATGTAATCTATAAAGAAGTAATATTTTTTTTTAACTCATTAAAGACTGTTAAAGGATAAAGGTTGTGCGCTGTTGCATACCTCCAAGGTATTTTTTATAAACAGGGTTTGAATTTCTTCAGCAAATTTTGAAGCAAAAAATATTATACTTCAGTTATTCAAGCGAAAATACACCTGTCACCCAAACTAGGTTTGGACCAGTGCATTCTGAAGCTTAATTCTCCTCTCCATGTTAACTGGGCATTTGTGTACTCATCTGATTTAACTTTAAATACCTTCAATAATTAAGCTTGAGCTGGTTTGTCTAAATTTTCTATCAAACTAAGAGAACTAGATATTCTAGAATTCTTTAGATGTTTTGATGAAATGAGAACTCACAGAAATTCCCATTTTCTCAAAACATAAAAATATTTGAGACTGACTAGCTCATACAAAGAAAGGTGGACTTGAACAGTATTTACAGTCTGTGGTATTTTAGCATATGGCAATTTCTCAAGTGTTCCAGATCACTCTGTCAGGGTCCATTCTCTCTGTCATTTCCCATTCTGTTTATTAGTATTAAGCAATATTCAGTGGTGATTACACAATTTATTCAATCTACTGATAAATTTTTGCTAGTTTACTGCAAAAGGGTCATATAAAGATCTAACACTCGAACAAGATCTAACACCATGTTGTCAAACCTACTCGACAACATCTGTTGCCATTGTGCCTCCCAGAAACAGCTAAGAAAATCTGAAAGGTCAATAGCTGAGGTTTGCAGGAGTATGGTAAAACAATTTCTCTTCCATAGCAGCAATAGACCAAAGTTCCTACCACAGAGTATAGGAGTCTCAAAAACTGAGGGTACCCAGCTGAGAAAAAGAAACCAACCCAGTGGTCAAGGTCTACCCTGACACTGAAATTTCTTTTCTTTTCTTTCTTGCAGGATGTTCATTACATAGAGATGCACTTCAGAGAAATAGAAACAGGCACATAGTGGCTGTGGAAAGATTTAACTATTATAAACATAGGCAATTACTTCTGTGACATCTGAGAGGTCTCAAGTTAACTTGTCTGCTAGGTGTAAATGTTACACTGGTCTCCTAATATGTCAAGAGAGCTGGGAGGTGAAAGGGAGGACCCAGCAGGCATACTTCATGTTGTTACCAGGGATGTAGAAAAACACAAAAGGGATGCGCTGGTGGATTGCTCATGGCTTCACAGCAAGGAAACTCAAGCCCAGGGTCTCCATGGAAAACTGCCAGGTTGATATACAAAACCTGAGATGCAGGTAGGGATTTATGGTCTCACTATGTGGATGATAGTGCAGTGTAGAGAGGAAGAATTTTGCAAACTGGAAGCAGGGAACCTTTTGAGACAAGAGAAACATGGGCAAAACTATCAGTCTATACTTCAATAGTAATGGAGCCAAGCTGCTGGCACTGGAAACTAAAAAGGTAAGAGAACACCAACTCCTGCAAGAAGTTTTATATAAACATACAAAAAACCTGGGCAGAAAGGTGAAAGATGAGCTTTACTGCAGAGAAAAGTATAGTAATAAACTGCAGGAAATTTACCTAAACTCTGCCTATGCATACTTGTGGTTAAAACTGAGGAAAGCCAAGGTTTCAGTTAATGTTGGTAGGCTTAGATCGCAGGAATAATGGCAGCTGAAAAAGAGAATTAAATTTTCAACACATTTGGATATGTATTATGAATAGAAGAGAGGATGACATTGTGCCACACATTAAATCTTAATGTGTCCATATTTTAAGTACTGAAGAAGTTCTGGCCTTCAAGTACAAAAACACACACCTTACAGTCCAAGGAAAGTCAGGAAAAGAAATGAACCAGTAAATTGATTGTTTAGTGTAAGTACTTTACAAGGAGGTACTAGAGAGGCTCACATTCTTTGATCTATTGACTGAGAACTGCAGGAAGATACACTCAAGGTTTATGAATGGGAAAGCTAATGCATTTTGCGGCAAGAAAACTAGGATTGTTATATAATTTTGTTTGCTTTTTTTTTTTATTGTGCTATTATTCACTATTTTTATCAAAGACAAAGGAGTGTTCAGTGAAATCTCAAAGTCAGAAGACAGCACTAAGTTCTGCTGGGTAATAAAATGCAAGAAAATAAACACTAAACTATTGTTCAGCAAATTCAACAACATCATAATTGAAGACAACAAATGAAACTCCTAAGAGAGGCTGGTTTGAAAGAGGTAGAAATTCCTTCTTTAAAATGCAGGTAGTGAACTTTTGGAACTTGTTACCACAGAAGAATACTAGCAAGTTCAGAAATCGCCAAAGATACAGACAATAGATTCATAAAATGATATTGTAAAGACTAGGGCAATGTGACAAACCCTTACAACCCTAATGCCACAGCTGTGGATGCTGGAAAAGTATTATAAGGGCAAAAGGTGCCGAAGTTACCCTACATTCACTGTCATCCCTACTGTCAGAGGCATGATACTGTGCTAGATGGACCACTAAACCAGAAAGTTTTTATAATACCTTGATCATTTAGGATGGCTTTGTTCTATAAGATTTTCTATTTTACATCTTCTCAGTCAAGACTGAATTATTCATGCATTCAAGGTTCAAGTAAAAAAAAATCAAATATATCTAATAAAGTACAGGCTTAGGTCTGAGAGGCAAGTTCAGTTCTAAGAGATTATGGCAACTTTTGCCAAAGGCAAGACTTACATAGGTTTTCAATTCCACTCACTCAGGAATCAAAAACTCTGTGATGTTTTATAGTAATGTAAAAAATACCAATAAGATACAAGATAAAGGAATACACACATACACACAAAGAGAAAATAACTGAAGGTTTAAATGTCACGAGTGGGCAAATAAAGAACACTAGAATACTAGAAACAGAGGACAATCTGAAGGAAGATTTGATCTAACTCTTTCCCTTTGGTAGCTATTACGTGTGAAATGATAATCCAGGAACTTTGTTTTCCAGAAGCAGCAGAAGCTGGTACAGAAGCAGTTGAGAATAAAAACACAGCACAAAATTACAGTAAACATGGCAGAGTTATTATATAGGACTTCAACCAAGAAAACAGTTATTAATTTTATTGAATGATTTGCTTGTTTAGTTCACATGTATTTAAGTCTTCACTCTGTCAATAATCAATGCAAAAGACAGAATCAGTTTAATCATAAAGAAATTAACTTGGCTGGAGGTGAAAATCAGAGTGTGAAATGATATTGAATTCAAAATAGAAATAAATTGTACTCTCTCCTTCTCTCTACATTTTTCTGCTTACATGATTTAGTCCGGCACAATCCTATTATTGGGAACTGAAATTTCAAAACCATATTTTCTAAAAAATGTTTTGATCCTAGGGACCCCTAATTCATAACTTGGAGGAGCACATCTGTCATGAAGCAAAATCTTAGAATTTCTTGCAGCTCAGAAAATGAGTTAATGACAAAAGCTAAGAAATACTGAAAATTTATTATATCAGTTTTTGACTGTATTATAAAGAAGAAAGACTAGTTTATAATTCTTTATTTTATAGTAAATTACTTATTTAGGATGACTATGACTTTTTTAAGGAGTACTGCATCAAGCTGTGGAGTTCTCAATACAAGACATGGAACTTTTGGAGTGGGTCTAAAGGAAGACCATAAAAACTACAAGAGGGTTGAAGCACCTCTCCTGTGAGGGCAGGCTTCTTGTGTTGAGATTGCTCAGCCTGGAGCCTTACTGTGGCCTTTCTTGAAGGAGGCCTAGAAGAAGGGTGGGGACAGATATTTTAGCCAGGCCTGTAGCAGCAAGATGTACATAGCCATGGGAGTTTTACGTTTTCCCAAATTCAGAAGGAACAGAGGATACAAGAGAATAGAATAGATTATTTCAGTTGGAAGGGACTTGTAATGATCATCCATAACTGCCTGACCAGCTCAGGGTCAACTAAGTTGAAACATGTTATTAAGGTCATCATCTAAATATGTCTTCAATACTGACAGGCTTGGGGCATCGATCACCTCTTCCAGTCTAAACCTTTCCTTGGCCAGTTTTGAACCATTCCCATACATCCTGTCACTGATTACCAAGGAGAAGAGCTAAGCACCTACCTCTCTCTCTCAACTCCTCAGAAAGCTGTAGAGAGCAATAGGGTCACTCCTCACCCTCCTTCTATGCAAACTAGACAGAATCTAACTTCTCAGCTTCTCTTCGCAAGGACATCCCTTCCATCTCTATCACCAACTTTGTTTCCTGCCTCTGGGCACCTTGAAAGATCTTCACAGCCTTCTTAAATGGTGGGGCCCAGAAGTTCACACTGTACTCAAGGTGAGGTCACAACAACACTAAATAAAGTGTTATAATAATAGGGATAATCATGGCTTTTACTGGCTGAGGATGACCCTTCTGATGCCCCCCAGGATGCAGGATCAGTCACCTCTGGACTGCCAGGGCACACACTGCTGACTCATTCTGAGCTGCTGCTGACCAGCACCCACAGGTCCCTTTCCAGAGACTGTTCTCCGGAAAATCTTCTCCCAGTTTGTACCTGTGTCCAGCATTACTCCATCCTAGATGCAGAATTTGAAATTTGGACTTGTCAAACTTCATCTCATTAACCACAGACAAAAGCACCAATTTATCAAGATGACAGTATAAAGCTTCCTGTCCCTCAAGAGAGTCAACAGCACCTCTCACTTTGGCATCACCAGCAAACTGCTAAAGGTGCATTCATTGCAAATCAGTGATAAACAGATCAAATAAGATTGGCCCCAGAATTGCACCTGAGGAACATCATTGGTGACCATCAGTGAATCACCAGCCAGATGTAACCCCATTTTCCACAACCCTTTGAGCTCTGGCCTTTCAGCCTGTTCTTCCCTCAGCACACTGTGAACCCACACATCCCACAGCTGGGCAGCTTCTCCAGAAGGACGCTGTAAAGGACAGTATAAAAAGCCTTGCTATAGACACATGGACTTGCCAACATTCATTTGATGCAGCTGATCCCTAACAATTTCAGTGTCCACAAATGGACAGTCACTGTTCCCACACTCGTCTGCCCCCCTCTCTTCTTCTTTTGACTGCCCAGTCTATTTTTCCTTCTGTAGCTTTCATGACCACACTTCCACAAATATCTGAAGAGTGCAACTTTTTAGCAGAAATGCTTTCTTTAGAGACATATTTTCAAGGAACTATACTTTGAAATGTTAAAGGTGTTACTCTTTGGAAAACAATTCCATTAAGGATACAAAGCAAATGTAGTTACCAAATAAATACCAGATCTTTTTCTGAGGGAATGCTTTAAACTGATTTTAAAAATTGCAGCTCCTTGTCATAATACTTTTTTTTAAAATTGCATTAAAAAAAAAGTTTTTCAATTTGCTGTCCAATTATGGTTGTGTCCAATCAATTATTAATAACTCACCACTCATTTCAGTCTTGTTTCAGTAATTTAAAATATTTTCATTAAACAGTTCATTTTAAATGTAAATATTATCAATTTAATTAATATTAGATATTTGGATACTCTTTCTGAATATAGAAAATATGGCACATACCCACTGTAATAATAACAAATGGTTCTAGAATCAGGACAGTTTCATATAAATGCCACAAATATTCTTTCAGAGAAGAGCTTATTAATGGAGGAGAAAACAAGTCCATCTTTACCCTTCAATATAAAATATTTCATGAATAGAGAGTGGAAAGGGAATCTGAGTTGGGACTTCCATCTCGTGGGTATATTTTAGCCACCAATAACAGAGCATTTTTTTGCTGTTAAAACTCTTCTAGTCGGTATGGAAACTGGCAAATCAATTTAAACAGCAAATA
Organism: Leucosticte australis; assembly: GCA_025504685.1. Classification (NCBI taxonomy): domain Eukaryota; kingdom Metazoa; phylum Chordata; class Aves; order Passeriformes; family Fringillidae; genus Leucosticte; species Leucosticte australis. Next base: position 76,020,460 of record JANIJU010003056.1, on the reverse strand, counting down.
AATTTTAGTAAACAAACTTTTAGATAAACGAATTTCAAAATGGAGTTAAACAATTCTTTCTGAAGGTATCAAAATAATAATAATGTACTGTAGAATATTTTCCTTCATTTCTGGCAAAAACAATCATGGCTGCTTCCATTTTTTTACCTGAAAGTGCAGCTAAAAAATAACAGTCTGGTCATTTTAATGATATTCTTCACATAAAAAGCATAGGCTCGAATACCCTAAGCAAAGAAAATATGGAACTCCATCTCAGACCTAATTGCCTACTAGATAAAATGGACAATGAAATCATCATCTTTCTATTGGCAGTGTTGCAATTCCAGTCCTAAATTTCTCAACCTTATCATGAATGAACCAAAAGGAACTGTATATTTGGTGTCATAGGCTCTGAACCAATGACTGAACAAAAATATTTGATGGTTTATTTCCACTGAAGAATAATGTTGAAAAAAAATCGGTTTGGCATTAATTTCTTCCATTTTCTTCCCAACTAATTCTGCAATCAAACAAAATAAACAAATAACTCCCTTAATGCTAAATTATCAACATTGAAAGGACCAATCTTTTTCCAGGCTCACTGCAATGTCCTGCTGTTTCATTGGTGGCTACAATGACTCCTGTTATAATTTGGAGAAGCTAAACAGAGACACATGATCTATGCAAGTGTAAAAAGTATATATATGTTCTTTTAGAATTAATCGCACAAGATATTTTTCAAAATTAAGCAAAAGTGTAACTAAATGAAAGAGAGAACAAAGAATACATTATTGCTCTTGACAAAGCAGTCAAGTCAACAACTATCACAGCACTCAAAAAAGGTTTCATAGCTGAGAAAAAACATTTGATTCAGCTCCAGCTTGCACTGCTGTAATACTTACCATTTAACACATAAGCTAGAGTTTTGTCAGTATGAGATCCCACTCCTACTGCCTGGGATACACATCCCAAAATAAAGAGATTTCTTCATCAACATGCAATGATAGCAGCCAAAACCACTGCTCCATAGCAGAGCAGAAGAATTTTTATTTTGTTAGTGGTATCAATTCCAAATTTGTTCTCTATTAGATAATTTGGCAAAAGTGCAAATGCAATAACATTTATTATCTTTATATCAGTGAAATAAGAATCAACAAAGTGGCAAGCTAAAGGTGCATGTATATCCATATCAAGAAACAAAACACCCTGAATCATAGAATCATAGGATGTTAAGGTGTTGGAAAGGGCCTTAAAGATCATTTAGTCCCAATCCCCTGGCCTGGGCAGAGACACCTCCCTCTAGACCAGGTTGATCAAGGCCTTATCCAACCTGGCTTTTAACACTGCCAGGATAGGGGCAGCCATAACCTTCCTGGCCAGTCTGTTCCCGTGCCTCACCACCCTTACAGTAACAAATTTCCTTCCTAATATCTAAGCTAAATATCCCCTCTTTCAGTTTGTACCCGTTACCCCTTGTCCTATCACTACAGCTCCTGAAAAAGAAATCCAAGCTATTGTTTTTCAATGGTCTCATTAAAATTGCCAGTCATTCACCTGTCTGGTTAACAAGAGTCACAAGATGAAATCACCTACTATTAACATAAAATATGAGTGTTAAAGATGATGGCTGTCCTGAAGTTTTACTTGAGCACATGTACTATGATAATTAAGAGCAAATATTGTCAAATTGGAGTAGTCAGATCATGCCTGGGATATACTAGCATGACTCTATTGGCTTTATTAGTCTTGTGAGTTTTTTCTTAATTGTCCATGTGAAAATGGAAGTAAGTCAATTCTTTTTAATGCAAAAATAATTAGACCATTTTGCACTTGACACAAAAAAGACCCACAGAAGGTGGTGAGTGAGAATGATGATGTTCTAACACATTTTCCAAGAAATCAATTGTCAGTGATTCCTTAAAATGTCAGACAAAATCACTACCTGGGTATAATTGGTGTAATCTACTGTATGTTCCAATCATACCAAAACTTTTCCTGACCTGCTAAGATGCAAAAGAGTATGCAATTGCTCATTACCAAAGAGAAGAATGTCATGTCCAACTAAGGCCATTTCTGAAGAAATGACATTTGAATTATTAATAACAGAAAAGGAGAACATTTATAAAACATGTTTAACAAGAAATGTGCTGGGATTGTCAACAGCAACACATAAGGTAAGTGTCTGCAATAAAATAATGGATGCTTACATGGGCCTTCCCATGTTACACAGCCAACATAACAGCGTCCTCTCACACAGTAAGAATGAAAATGGGGTATCTGGATTGTGGCTATGTATTAAATACACTTCCTGTCATCTGAGAATAAGAATATGTCAGAAAATAACATACCAGAACATTTAGTATGATCCACTTTGTGTCCCTATAAGGACACCCAGAAACAGGAACAAGAATATTTTTTGGTACCAGTGAGATATTTCTTTTGTACCAGTTCTGATAGGAAAAGATTTTTTGAGGGTACATGGTTTCAAAACCAGAAAATATTAATTTCAAAGAAAGGTATTGCTTATATGTATACAGTCCTGAGGTCATCACGGAGGTAAAAATCATAGAAATTAATATTAAATACTCCAATTCTACTTCAGATACAATTGTCATCCATTATTTCATTTTGTCTTGCCTAGACTAATACAGTAATTTCTTTAATGGTTTCTGCAAATTCCCATTTTTTAATGCAGATTCTCAAAAGACACACAGTTCATATCTACAAGATGATTCTTATTTTTCTTCAATATGTCATTAAAGATAGTTTTAGCTCTTGCAGTCCTGAAAATAATAGCTTTCTAACTTTCTCAAAAATAATAAATGTATTTTTTCCTTTTTTCCTATTTGCCAAACATCATCCTATTCTTAAATATGGTCATCTTTTCACTGGCAATATCTGATCTTCCACCTTTTTGAAAGAGCTTTTGCATGCTTTTGAACTTCATGATTTCTTTATTTTATAAAATCCATGCATAGTGTTATATCTCCTATTAATAGCTTAGAAGGAAAAAAATTTCTAAGTCTAATGAAAAAAAAACAGCTTTCACTTGAAAGATATCAAGACTTTATGAAGTGTAGGGTTTCACATGTGTAAGACCACAGACTGAAAGAGTAAAAAAAACCTCTTGCATTGTCTTAATCCATTTCATATACATTAGGGCATTAGCTAATGTAAACACAGGCTAGTATTAAAGTTAAGCACACATACAGCTGTTTACAAGATCAGAGTTTTATCCTAGAGTTGCAGAAATTAATACACACAAGGAACAACAGAACAACAGTACAAAAAAAAAATTACATTTACCAGTTCAAATAGGTCTCGATTATGAAAGTCATGAACTATGATTGTTTACCACTGATAATCAGAGGTATTTTTTATCATATTTGTTGATTTATTCTATCATGCTGAGTATAAATGTAAACACACAATCTCATTGGAGAGAGTAGTTCTAGGTAGAGATTTCATAGCAGGAATTATAATCACATTATATTGTACTGCACAGTCTCTAGTAAGGCCCTCTGATTACTCTCTGTTATTGGCTGTTCAAGCAAGCAGCATCAAAATAACAGAGTAGTCTGAGGGAAATCAAAAGAGAATTCAGGGCTCTGAGATGATTGGTTGAAGAAACGGGAGCATAGATATCCTTTAACAAGGAATAATATTGATAGGAATAGGCAAATCCATCGGGTCAATGTGTGGCTCTGAGGCTGATGTGGGCAGAAGAATTTGGGGGTTTTTGAACATGGGATGATCTATTCAATACCGGTCCACTGACAGCATGTGGCTTTCTCAGAGGAGGAAAAGAGTTTTAGCAAAAGAGTAACAGAGCTCATTGACAGAGCTTGGAAGGGGGAAAGGGAAAACACCAGGTTTGCTAGTGGTGAACAAAAGGATGATGTGCCAAATCTTGAGGAAATGAGCACTAGTGGGATATCTCAGTCTGCTGCACAAGATGTTGTCTACAAAGTACCACACCTGAAATGTTTCTACACTAATGCACACAGCATGAAGAACGAACAAGATGAGCTCAGAGCTTTGGCCCAATCCTTGAGATTTGAGATCACTGATATAAGTGAAACCTGTGGGGATGAGTCCAGTGACTAGATTTCCCTGTTGGATGGTTACAGGCTCTTTAGGAGAGATAGACAGGGCAGAACAGGCTGAGGGTTGGCATTGTATGTAACAGAAGGGTTAGAGTATCAGGAGCTCACAGTTGGCAATGGCACAGTTAGAGCCTCTAGGTAAGAATCAAGGGACAAACAACTAATGTGGATGTCTTTGTGGGAGTCTACTACAGAATTCCTAGCCAGATCAATGACACTGAAAAATTAACCTTTGAAGAACAAAGGGACACTTCCAAGTCAACCATCCTTGTCCTTATGCTGGACTTGACATCAACTGGGAGCGTCACACTGGCTGGCGCAACCCAGGCCAGAAGATTCTTAAAAAACTTTAAAAAAGCTTTTATGGAGCAGGTCCTAAAGGAGCCAATTTGAAAAGATGCCCTTCTCAACCTGCTGCTTGTCAACAGAGAGGCTCTTGTGAATGAAATGGTGGTCAGCAACCATCTTGGCCACAATGACAATAAAATGAACGGATGTAAAATCCTTGGTGAATGGAGGAAAAGTGCCAGGAAATGTTCAGCTCTGGACATGAGGAGAACCAGCTTCAGGCTGATCAGGGAACTAGTGAGTAAAGTCCCTGGGAAAATGTTTTTGTAATTGCTAGGGTTCAACAACACTGGTTACCTTTTAAACATCACCTCCTAAGGGCACAGGATCAGGCTATTCCCAAATGTCAGAACTCAAGCAAGTGAGGCAGAAGGCTGGCTTGGCTGAATAGGAATCTTCTCTTGGAAATTAAATGGAAAAGGAAGATGTATGTCCAGTGAAAGCAAGGTCAAGTGTGGGAAGAATACAGAGATACTGCTTGTCACTGTAGGGAGAAAATTTATGCAGCCAAAGCTCAAATAGGACATTAAGCTGGCCACAAGTGTGAGGGACAATAAGAAGAATTTTTCAAATATATTAATGCTGAATGGCACTGTAGAAATAGTATCTGCCCATTACAGGATGAGGATGAGCATCTCACAAATAGGGACATAGACGAGGCAGAGGTGTCTGATGCATTCTTTGCCTCTGTCTTCAACACAGATCCGAGACAACCAAGAGCATCTCTGTGCCTTGAGCTGGAGAACCATGGCTGTAAGAACGACCAGCAAGCTGAACAGGAGCCACCATGTGCCCAGGTGGCCAGGAAGGCTACTGGCATCCTGGCTTGTATCAGCAATAGTGTGGCCAGCAGGACTAGAGCAGCAATTTTTCTTTGTACTTGGCACTTTGAATCTTGTGTTCAGTTCTGGCCCCCTCACTACAAGAAAGACTGTGAGGTGCTGGAGTGTATCCAGAAGACAATGAAGTTGGTGAAGAGTCTGGAGGTAATATATGGAACAGTTGGGGGAACTGGGGTTCTTTAGCCTGGAAAAAGGTTGGTTGAGGGGAGACCTTATTACCCTCTACAGCTACCTGAAAGGAGGTTGTAGCCAGGTGGGTTTTGGTCTCTTCTCCCAGGAAACCAGTGATAAACAGGAGAAAATGGCCTCAAGAAAATGGCCCAGGCATCATGGGGGGTTTAAGTTGTATATTAGGAAATTTCTTTGTGGAAAGGGTTTTCAGTCTTGAGAACAGGCCGCTAAAGAAAGTGGCTGAGTCACCAAAATAAGTATAGATGTGTCACTTAGGGTCATGGTTTAGTGGTGGGCTTGGCAGTGTTATGTTAATAGCTGGACTAGATGTTCTTATAGATCTTTTTCAACTTAAAGAAATGCATTATTCTAAAGGATTCTAGATAATTCTATAACATATACTAGTGTCTTTCCCATTTGGATTTTGATTTTGGTTTTTGGAGGTTTTTCTTTAACAGTGGCAGAAGAGTTATTTTGAGCATCTTACAACTTGAGCAAGTTTGTACTGGGTAGATTTTGTCAATTTTTCAGATTCATCTCTGATTTCTAGAGCTGACCTACTGCAGTTTCTGAGTCATGTTATCCATAAAGGCCTCCATGAATAGACTTTTATAGATCTAAATAGTAAGCCTGTAGAGCTTTTGCTGAAATAACACAATCACCAGACATAACAGCTATATAATAGACCATTTCAGCTTAAATAACAAAATGTATCAAAGACTATATGCCTCATGGTGGAACTGTTAGTTAACCTCAACTATAGGTATTGTTATAAGCTCTTTTCAGAATACAGTACAAAAACCCCAAACATCTGAAAGCTGATCCTTTTTTCCAGTTTGGAGAATTTGTACCTTACATAATTAATTCAGAGTTAACAGCAGTCTAACCTACCACCTGCCACTAGCAATTCCTAACTTTAAACATCTTACTTCTTATGTTATGTTCTCAGCATTACACCCACATTTCCAAGAAGCAGAATAGCAAAATTAGATCATTACGTATTACTTCATCAACAGTTACTGAATCATAGAACATAAACTAAAAATATGTATGAGAATGGCAAGTACCATAAAAAATCTATTCAAAAGACAAACTATGAGTTTGTCTGAAGGTTTTCTGTAGAAATTATTTTTCAAAAATAAATGCACTTTCTAATACACAAGGATGCTTTTCTGCTTTTTCTTGGGCAGGAAAGCAGGTGGTTGAGGGGAAAAACTTCTTCCTTCTCACTTTTCTGCTAGAGAGGAATCCCTTCTACTTAACGTCTTACAATAAACTATCTAAAAACATTGTGACTGCCAATCTCAACAAAAATTAGTGCAAATCAGAGCTTTGATGTTGGATCAGATAAACTTTATTTTATAATCTCATAAGTGAAAATTTATACCTACTAAGCATACCACTAACAATTCCATTTTGATTCAGAAAAAAAATCATTTTTTTACCACTTCTTGTAAGATAGTTATTCAAATTATCCTCAGCAATAAACAGCTATTAGCTAAAATTATAAGAATAAAAAAACACTCCGTAATATTTCTTAAAATATGTTATCATGTGATATTTATAAAGAGATTGGAAAAAAAAAGTTTTTAAAAATGTCTTTCTTCTTCAAATAGGCTTGCCTTTTTTCCTATTTGTTGGTACTTTTAATGACAGGCAGGAGACACTGTAACAAACCAACCACACATAAAGACAATAAAGTACAGCTAGATCCTGCATTTTTGTCTAAAAAATTTCTGCTTCAGTACTAAAAGGTTAGACTTCAGAAGCCTAATACAAATTTCACTGAATAGCAAAAGAAAATCCCTTTGAAATGAATAGAGTTTAATCAGATTTTCTACCACTGACTTCTGTTATAGCTAAGTCACTGAAGTAGGCCATCAATGGGCAATGAAAAAGGAGCAATGCCATCATATTTTGGATTACACCACAGTGTACTAAGCCATTCTCAGAGCAGTATCATTATCTATCTATCTATCTATCTATCTATCTATCTATCTATCTATCTGTCTGTCTATCTATCTATCTATCTATCTATCTGTCTATCTATCTATCTATCTATCTATCTAACCATTGCGGTGAAATTAAATCTATATGAAACTGATTTGGACTGGAAATCAGAAGACCTTGTATAGAACCAGATGACATTACAGTGTTGCACAGGCACTGTGATGACTGTCACAGGAGAGAAGACACTTTTTACCATGGATATGAGGACCAGTGATCCTCAGACAGACTCCTTTGCCATTTGATGCATGCTGAAAGTCAAAGTTTCAGTGTCCTTGTTACAAGAAACTGGCTAGCACAAACAACTGCTAGCATGGAGTGCAAAAATCATGTAGGTTGGGAGACCTTTAAGACTGATGATCTTAAGACCTTTAAGACTGATGATCTCAACATGACCTGCTTCTTTCCACTTTGACTGGTTGAAAAGAAAAATGCCATCAAAGCCTTTTTCTGCACTTCTGTTTGCTCTGTACCAGGCAGGGTCTGCGAGCAGAGAATGTCCACAAAAGCTCACAGCTGCAAGGAACACCAGTTCAAAGGCTGGTTGGTCCCTTCACAAGACTCTGCCCCCAGATGCTGCTTGCTCCTGAGGACAGGAAGCACAGATGTGGTCAGGGGACACTGACTGGTTAGAATGTGCTGGACTGTCCTTATGTGTATGTAAATTGAGTGAGGCCTAAATAAAAAGTCCCAAATATAAAGTGAACTGGGCCAACTATGGCACTCTTGGAGAAGGTACTCTGATATTCTTTTGAGCCACAGGTAGCTTGCAGCATGGCCACCATCATTGGCTGGGTTTTAAAAGTACCTCAAAAGTTGCAAGTACTGCAAAAGGCATGTGTCTGGATATTCTTCCAAGTCCTACATCCTGTAATAAAAAATATTTTCCTCTCTATATTTGCACCATTTCAACTCATGCTCTATGAGGAGATGTTATTTGTCATAAAATGAATTGTGCAAAATTCCTAGCAATCGATAAAAGATAGATATTAATGCAGAGAAAACTTAAAACTAAAGAGATAGACTAAAAAATCCTAAACCTAACATGAATTTAAAACCGCTGCTATTTTTTAACCTATTGCTTTTTATGTTCTTACCATGTAGTACAGCCATATAAAAAATGAATTTTTTACCTATAATTTAGAATCTTTGAAGTAAAATCGCTGACTTAAGAGAAAATGTAAAGGACATTTGGTTTTGATTTGTTATTCTGCTTCTACCTAGGAATATGTGTCAGCAGCTACATGAATAATTTTTCATTTTGAGGCCTTGAAATTCACCCTAAGGATTCCCATCAGAAAGAAAGGATCTTCAGAAAGAAAAGAAGAAAAAATTTAAAATACCACAGCATTACGGCTGTCATTTGGCAACATCTGTAAGTTGTATTATTAATTGAAAATGAATTAGGAAAAAAAAAATCGTATTAGATTTTTACAGGCAACCTAATGCAGTACTTGATGAATACAGTAGATAACCCAAAAAAAGATTTGTGGAGGTTAGGGTGTTCCTAAAGTCTTGCCAGGTGGACAAAATTCCTGTGAAGCCAGATTAATCCACTTTCAAAGGAAATATAATTGTGGGCATTTCACCTCTTGTATGGTTAGCTGGTCAAGAAAAGCAGTCAGTTCCGTGTATCTCAGTGTTTGATTTGGTGGTAACCTGCATCTGATATACAAACCCGTAACAAGTTCCTACATCAGGGGGCCATTCCTATGAGAAACCAGAATTTATAACTCTTCATATCTTTAAAGAACAATGCATCCTAGAGAAACACATGGATGGTAAATATGTATCACCCTCTTTTCACCCTGCACCAAAAAGTCACAGACTAAGCAACTATATTTAAATTTTCATTTAAAAAAAAATTCATTTTATATCTGCTCTACTCTGAAAAGAAGCAATGCCAGAAATGCATGTTTCAAAATTTATGAAAATTAACAGATGATTTTAGGTATATTTGCTTAAAGTTTTTTCAGCAGTCCAGATTAAAAAATCCACTTGCAAGATCTTTATCATGGAGAAACTATCAGCAAAAAAGAAGGTTCTACCTCAAGAAAAGCAGAAATGCAGAATTTACAAGAATGATGACTATTAAAAACCTATGTAAAGAAAAAGAACTTTAAAAACTGTTACATAAGTCAAATTAATTTGTACTACAAGTGCTTCAGATTACATTTTACTCACTCTTAGTTTCCTGAATTAATGGGATATTAGCTGAACAAGAAGATGGTGTGATATGTGTTATTACATTTTTTAATGCATTGTATTATTTCTAATAGCTCAGCAATCATTGCAACTGCTGTTTACCAGAGCATTTTGAAACTCTTGGACAATGTACTGCACTACATAAATCTGAGGTTAAAAGAAAAAATTTGAGTACTTTAAAAAATATATTTTACATCAATTTTTTTTCAGAATCAGAAAATGCAATAGCTAATATATATTATCAGGATTATTGAGAATCTCTTGGAGACAGTATCAGACCTGAAAAAAATTAATCTACTTACTAAAAACAGAGGATTATAAGGAAAAATCCAGAAGCATGATTATATAGGAGTGCAAAGTTGCATTGAAAAACTTAAAACTTTGTTTAATTTGCCTAATTTAAAGCAGTATTCTTTTTTTATTCTCTTCAAAAGGGCAAAGTAAACCAGAAATTTGCCATAAAGATGTCTACTTTGAAGATGAAGGATTCCTCCTTAAAGCACAGAAGAATATTTTAGCAAATGCAAGGGATTACAGAAATAAACACACTTGTATGTTCTTTCACTGATGCAGTTATTTTTACAGATGATTTTTACAGATCCATTTTGCTATGAAAGTAACTTTTAATCTGAACTGGTAATGTTGGATTAAAGCCTAGACTTGGGACATCCATTGAAGTGAAAGGTTCTACGCTGTGATACCCACTGCTGCCATTTCAAGTTGAAGACAAAGAAAATAGAGAAAACCTCATCATAAGAGAGATTTCTGAGGGAGAAACAGCCTTAGCTTCTGAAGTCCCTCATTGTATTTTCAACTTCAATTCAAGTAAAGTGAAGCCTACTGACATGATGGTTAGATTTACAGGGAATTGTTGCATTTTCTGTTTGGACACTTTTAGATGCAATCTATAGATCTAAAATGTATTTCTTGAAAGAACAGTTCGGGAGAGAATAAAATCTCATTTAATCTACCCGCTTCCCTTAGGATTGCTCCCATGATATCTATATCTGCTTCTGGGACTGCAGGTGCTCCACCAAATTCCAGACAGGTTTCTAGTGTTACAGATAGAGTTTAACCTTTCCTTGAAAAAATCTTAGGCATGTTTTGAAAATACTGTGTAACAGAAATACTAAGAATTAGATAAGGAAATAGGATGGAAAGGTCCAGCTAAGGAGATAGAAAGAGGATCAGCAACTTTAGAATACTTTAATACTGAATCATGGTCATAAATATAATAAAAAATTTCATGCTCTAGTCCTGAAGAGTGTACCAAGAGAAAAACAAGACAAAACTATGTGAAAAGAAAAAAAATACATCCTTAGGGACCTAAATTATAGACTGCAGACAGAGCTTCACTTCTCTGCAATGGGCAGTGAACACAGATCTGCTTCTGCCTCTTCTAGCGGGAGAATTTTCAGGGGCTTTACTTAATGCTTAAAATAATGCATACGGAATATGCTTACTGCAAATTTGAAAAGCTTTGGGTTTTTATTGGGGTTTTTTTTGTTTTGTTTTTTTTTGACTGAGGGATGGATTTTAAAAACGGTTTTCAAAATGTGAAGAAAAACATCTACCTTACAAAATTTCCCCTTACCAAAGTTTGCTGACAAGCAGCACTTGCAACACTGCCAGGGCACCAGAGGGGTTGGCAGCTTCTAGGGGCCAGGGGACAGGGGGTCCTAGGATGGTGATGGCAGGGCCTGGAAGCCACAGCCTGTTCCAACCCCAGTCAGGGGCACTGGAGCAGCCCCAGACCCAGGCCTTGGCACCTCCTTGGGGGCAAGGACCTGGGGACAGGGACAGACCACCTCAGCCAGGCTGACACATGCTGACTAATCTATATCTAACAAAAAAACAAACCAAACAACTAACTCTTGCTATCATTCACAAATCAAGTCACAGTATGTAGGTGTAAGCAAAGATAAGTGAAATAAATAAATAAATAAATAAATAAATAAATAAATAAATAAGAAAATAAACAGAATCCTTTGCTGGAAATACAGTTACAGAGTCACAGGAAGTCTGGTTATAGTCTCTCCTAAATTTTAAATTTAGAAATATGATGGCAACTCACAAAGGCAGTTACAAATAAGTGAATTTGCTGGTTACTGTGTTTGATCAGAGCCTATCTTCAGTCTTAGAAACCAGGGAAAGCCTAAGTACTGCTTCTGCTGCTGCTCCTGGGTTTGACATAGTTGGCAAGGGAATGAAAACACACTCCAGAGCACATTGAGAAAAGATGGACACCACCAAGGGAAATGGACTAAATTTATTGCAAGACTTCGCATTCCCCACTCACACAGGCACTGATGGTGGAAAGGCGGCAAAGTTGAATATTCAAAAGAAAAAAATGCAAATAGAGAAGACACAACTGGCAAATGCTGAATTTCCTGGATAGATCACAAGTTTCTTGGTGTTTTCTGAAAGTAATTTATTTTTCCCTTTCTTGTCAGATATGAACTGAATCATAACAGTCCCCAAATATCATCTTGGTGGTTATCACTGTAAAACTGCTGTAAAATTGGTTTATATACATGTTGTATTTCTATTTTCATGGAGATGGTCAATAGATATGGAGGTTTTGTTAGTTTTATAAAGTTTTTGTTCAGTTTTTCTTGAGAGGCATCTCACCTGCAGACAGATTATTTTTGCTGGTTAAGATTTCTTGAGGAGCATTTTCTTTATATATATTCTTTGGCAAATCATCGTAATCATACTAGTTTTTTGTTCTGTATGGTTTATTACAAGGCAAGATGTTATCAGACACATTTATTCAAATTGTAACTGAAAATGTATGCATTTTTCTAAGAGATGGGACTGATGGGAAACCAGATGCATACATATTTATTGACCTAATGTAGATTATTCATGAATTCTGAGAGTAGCTCTGTTTTTAAATTACAGGATTTATAAGAATTACAAAATAAAATAAACTTATTAATAAAAATGATGTAAAAGAAAACAGTATCCTCAATAGGTTCTATATTTATAATTTCCTTTTCACATGTCCACCACTACTGGTCTTGTCCACTCCAATGTAAATTAGTATAAAATATCAAAATATGAAAGGCAAAAATGTAACCTCACTGAAGCTTATTATTAAAGCAATAACATTATTAACACAGTATATCTGAAGAAACTCCAACAAATAAACTAAAAAACTAAAACAATATAAATCAGAACTACAAGAAATTAGGTCCATAAAAATATATTTAACCAGTGTATCATCAACTATAAGCAGATATTTTAACATTACCAAATTAGTACATAACAGCCCCTGGAATGGAACCTCAATGACACTTTGCCTCATTTTCACTGCCACTACAAAGTTCCATTGTCACCTTTAACTGCATTTCTGAAATTATTATCCCGAACTATAGCAATATCCGTAACAGTTTAGGAAAGGGAAAATTAAAATGGAAAAGGGAAAAGTGGATCAAGAAGGATAGATAAGTATGAAGTAGGACGCCCCTGGTCTTAACTTAATGCCTGGTTCTGTATCTTCATTTCATTTCCCTAGCCAAAATTTTAAGGGTATGTGTGGGGAGAATTTTTTTCAATGCCTCGGTGATTCTTTCTTCTAGAACTAGAGATGTAAATAACAACCTCTTGTCTAGAAAAAGGACACCCGTTACTTGAATTAAAGACAATAAAGTCACTGCCTTATTTCACAACAATAAAGACTGGTCTGTGAAAGTTTTGTCAACAAGTGGACTGGGGCAGAGCCTTTTAAAAGTCTAGTGCATTAATCTTCTCAGTCAGTGTCCTGATTCTCATCCCAGATGAGCTAAAAATTATAGTAATGTATTATTTGCTTTAGCATGAAATCTTATTTATTCCCTTTCCCTAAAGTTAAGCATATTTTATCACACATGTAATTTGCATACTTTGTTTGGATAAATAAGCCTTCTATGTTTAAAAACAGAGAACTTAAATTATTGGTTTATATCTCCGTTGTGTAAAGTTCAAAGACACAGAGATAAACACATGCTTATAAAATAGTTCTACTCTAGAAAAACAGTCATTTTACATGCACTTACAATGTAATGTTTTCCTCGTATCAAGATCTTTAACGTTTTCTAATAGATACAGCATGGTATTTTAGATCTTTATAATAGAGCAAACTCCTTACAGCCCTCAATACCTCTGAAAAGAGGTGAATGTCTGGAAGTATGAAAAGCCAAACCCAGCTAACATTAAGATTAGGAGCCTTTCCCCATGTCTAATAGAAAGTAAAAGTAAAGACTTTAAATAGTGAACAGAGAGCAATTTTATATCTAACAGAAAGGCTGTAAAGGATGTGGCAACAGAATCTGTCCTACATGATCATGGATGTCTCACTGCTTTCAGTTCAGGACTTTCAGTCTGCTAACACAAATAAAAACACTGCTTCCTCTGTGTGCTGGTCTTGATTGGAATAGATAATTTTCTCCACAGCAGCTCATATGGGGCTGTTTTGGATTTGTGACACAAACAGTGCTGATCGCACAGGGATGTTCTAGCCTTGTCAAGGAGTGCTTACAGCAGCATGGACTTTCCTGCTTCTCACACCACTCTACCACTGATAAGGCTCAGGGTGCACAAGGAGCTCAGAAGGAACATAGCTGGACCCAAGGGACATCCCATATCACATGAAATCACAATCAGCAAGAAAAGCAGGGAGAAGAAGCAGAAAGAAAGGGCATGTGTTGTCATGCCCTTGGTCACTGTTATGTGTGGTGGAGCTCTGCTTTCCTGGGGAGAGCTGAACTACTGCCTATCCATGGGAAGTGGTGAATGAACTCCTTGCTTTCCTTTGCTTGTGTACATGACTTTTACCTTCCCTATCAAAATGTCTTTATCTCACTTCCATCACTCCTTTTCTCTCTCTCATTGCATTGTGTGTGTGGGGAGAGACTAAGAGACTGTGTGTGGCTGAGCTGTTTATTAGGCTTAGCCCAGATTAAGATATAATGTTTTAAGTGGAAAAACATGTTTGTGTATTTACAGATGAAAGATTAAAAATACATACATATATAAATAAAAGCATATCTACCAACAAAAGGAACACAGTACAGTAGTCATGGGTAGGAAGCCAAGATGATATTATAATCTGGGAAATTGCCAATTGCCAATTAATGGCTACAGAAACACAAGTAGTTTCTTTTTTTTTTGTTGTTGTTGTGGGGGAGGTGTCATTTTGTTTTTAATTTGAGAAAAACATGTGGCTGAAAAGCAGCAAAGATGTTCCACGGTGGTTGTTCACATCACCAGATGGGGAAAGAGTAACAAACACAGAATCAAGCAAGAGAGGAGAAAGCAAGGAATAGTTTCTTCCCTACTTCTGATCTCAATCTCCAAAACACATGGTTCATCTCACAGGAGAAGAAAAACAAGGTTAGAACATCAGGCTATTTTTTTTTCCCAGCTTGTCTGACTCCTATGCCTGTCCTTTTTAACTATATGATTGATGCTGGTACAGAAAGTGTTGGTAGATATCAAACAAAGAAAATACAGTGCCAGAACACTGCTCCTGATGAGTGACCAATCCATCTTGTACCATGCAAAGCCCGTTCCACAAAGTTTCTTGAAGGTGGATACCAAAAATTGCATAAGGATATATAAGAGGGATGATATACCACCAAATATCGTCACCCTAAGAGAAACTGAGCTAGGTTGAACAGAGCATTCTTCCCCTCCTCGCTGTACACTTTTGATTAGCAAAGGACTTTCTGCATTGTTTTCATGATAATGGAAAACAAGGTCTAAGTAACAAGGTTTTTGTTGTACCAATGCCCTCACAAAGTCTCTAACTGTACCAAAATGTGGTCCCCAGAAACCTAAAGGAAGCAGTAGATTGTTCTGCTGTCTGATGGCCTGACTTATTCTTCAAACGACTCTTGGGAAAACAGTAAGAGTATATCAATATTTTGAAAAGAAAACTGTGAGAATTAAGTCCATTGTTCAGAGAAGTTTTTTATAAAGTGTCAGAACTGTAGGTGTACAAAATCCAATATTTACTTTAAATTGAAAGCAAAAGACATTACAATATTTACTCTTAGCTGAGAGCTGACAGATGACACTCTGAAACAAGTGTTCATGACAATATTTTTAGATGATGCACATATTTCTGTTCCTGTAGGAATGGAGGAGTGCACTGTACAGTACCTGGTGGAATTAGAAAAGCAAGGTAAGACTTTTTCAAATTTTGAGTTTGAATTCCTGGTGATCCTCTTGTCAGTGAAGTGCAGACATTGGGAAAGGTCTACACTAGAGATGTATTTCTGTTACAACATTTCAGAAATTCCTTGAGGGAAATCAAACCTATGAAAACCTGAATACGAAATAAAGTTATTAGAACTTCAAGACAAAATTTCAGTACCTATGCGCAAAATAATGTTATTTTAATCCTACACAATTTTAGAAAAATGTATCACTCATTACAATAACTAAACTTTCGAACTGATTCATCGCTGTGACCTCCCCTTGATACTGAGTAGAAACCAATCACATATAATGAAGTTGGAGTTTTCACCAAAAACTATAAATAAGTATTCTGCAATGCAAGCACATGTAAAATTCTGAAATTTCATCACAGGTATTTCTTTATCTAGCTTAAGCAGAATGTGTCATTAGCAAAATTTTATGCTTGAAAACCCTTTTGGTGAAGAATTTTTTCCTAATATCTAACCTAAACCTTGCCTGACCCCTTTGTGGCCATTTTCTCTTGTCCTATGACTTGTTACTTGTGAGGAGAGACAGACCTCCACCCTGCTACATTCTACCTCCTTTTGGGAAGTTGTAGAGAGCAATCAGATTTCTTCTGAGCCTCCTTTTGTCCAGATAGGACAACCTCATCTCCCTCAGCTCCTCATAGGCCCTTCACCCACTTCATTGTCCTTTACACACTTAGTGTCCAGTTACAGTTTAAAAGCCCATATGCAAATCTGTAAATAGATGAGGCTAAGTTCACTATAAGACTTCTAAGGAGCCTGGGAATTGGCTGTGGTGCCTTAGTCGTGGTTTTTGGGGGTTGTCATAAGATATTCCTTCAGAGTAGAAGCACTCAATTTAAGTAAGATAATGCTATAGCACTCTAAGGTCATTTAAAAATTATTGGAGCCTCTGAGCAGAAAGCAATGAGATAGCTAAATACTCTTCATTTTCATATTCACTTAACAGTCCAATATGAACTAGCCTGCATTTCAGCAGGGAATCACTAACCCCATGCTCATCAAACAGATGTCACTAAGATATTTCAACTAAAAAAGTAAGAATTCTTCATAGAAAAAATAAGGATGCGTGTCCAAGAAAGTGGCAGAAATTGATTTCTGAAATTATTTTCTTAAGTGATAT
Organism: Leucosticte australis; assembly: GCA_025504685.1. Taxonomy (NCBI): domain Eukaryota; kingdom Metazoa; phylum Chordata; class Aves; order Passeriformes; family Fringillidae; genus Leucosticte; species Leucosticte australis. The sequence goes on along the minus strand of JANIJU010003056.1, from coordinate 76,003,467 downwards.
GATTTTCTATGTATGCAGGGACATAGGGTCATGGAATATCTTATCATTATTTCAATTAGGACAGTAGATTCTTATCTGGAATACCATGCCAGGCTGTTCTACTAAAGCATGAAAAGAGTGCTCTTCTTTTTTGAACTGGAAAGTTTATTCAATTTGTCTTTATATAAATTATCTTGTCTATCTTGTCTACAAGGAGATGCAGTAGGCCTTAACTCATTAAATTAATAATTGATATCTCAAATAACTAAAATAACTTTATTTTAAAATATTAATTAATTATATTTTTAAGTAGTCAAGCTTATTTAGCAGTATCAAACTTGCAGATAAGTTGATAAACAATATATTTTTCTTGTTTTGCAGAGGAGTACACATGCAACTTTAAAATTACACTCTAATTAATATAATGCCACAAAACCTGCCACCTTAGGAATGGCCAAGAACTTTAAAAAAATGTATAAGAATAGTCACAGATGTGGACAAAAGTCTGGAACTACCAGGGTGGGTAATTGGTGTTTATCAGGCTCATCTCTATGTTTGGAAGCATCTATTCAGCCATTGACTGTGTTTATTTGCAATTGTATTGTGCTCTCAGTCAGGAACCCAACTAGATAATCAGTGAGTAGGAAATTTCTTGTAGGGATCCCTGAAGCTATTGTTCATATCTTGTGAAGACAGAAAGCAGAAGGAGATTGACACTAGTCTCACACTTCATGATTACCCCAGAATAATTTGCAGTGACATTCTTTGATAAATAGAAATACATATTTCTTTACTATTTAACATCTTAAAGTAAAACAAAAAAACCCAAACAAATAATTTTATACATTACTAAGATCTTTGAAATACTGTTGTTGCAACAGCAGAACATTATAAATACAAATAGAAATATCTGAGGTTTTTTCCACATTCAATTCAATGACAAAATGAGTTTTCTGTCCTGCCAATGTCTACACTTAAATTCAAAACTGCAAAGAATAAAGGTTTTATCCATTATTTTATAACAGTTGCAGCAGAACTGCTGATTTGAAAAGACATATGCCCTACACATTGCTTCACTCTGTAGATGTGGTTCAGAAAGACAGATGTACCTGCAAAGAGCTGTGTGGAACTGACACACTCCAGATAGGATTTACCATGTAAGCAGTGGAATTGGACTACAGGTTTCACTTTCATTCCCAAAGCACGTAGCAATAGAAAGTGTGTTGCTATAGCTGCAACTAAAGCACACAGTCTAACTTGAGTTTTCCTCAGAAAACAAAAGAGCTCCTGGGGCTGGGTTGCCAGTCAAAAGTTGGCTGCTGCTTTTTAATGAGATGTGTTTGACATAAGCAAAGAACAAGCAAGGATCAATCCTAGATCAAGTTTATGGATCAAAAGACCTCATGGTTTGGGAAAGCTGGAATATTGAATTTGGAGTTCAAACTCTCTGGAAAAGACTTTATGTGTATTTAGGCATTTCAAAAGATGCTCGAAGTTTGAAGACAGGTAGTGGAGGGGATGCATATGTGAAAAGGTGGGAGTAGAAGAAGGGAGAACCATATTAAAGCACTAAGTATCTGAATAAATTATTTCCTCCCTGTTAACTAAAAACTTCACTTTTTATTTTATCTTTACAGAGAAGTTAATGATATTCTAAAAATACAAGCATTTCATGTATTCTAGGGTTCCCTGAGTATTTTGGTTTAAGAAAACATTCAATCCTATTGGCATAATCTTTGCAAATATACAAAAGATCTAGACATTGACTCCTTCCCTCTCTTTTGCCCTAATTATTAGTACATTATTATTTATAAAATTTCAGCAGAGTGTTTTGCTGCAGTTGGGGAGGAAAACAAATAGTAAACACTAGAGGCTATTGAAGGTAATTATTAATTACATAACTAGCTACTATTACACTCCACAGCTAATTACCAAAAGTAATTAATAAACACAAATACAGAGCAATTCATAGAAAGCCATTCAATATCAAAGGATTTTGAAAGTCTTAAAACTTTAGGTTATGCATTTAAAGTAGTTTTGACATTCACGGCCAAAATTACATAGTTCCAGCAAATTTCTCTGCAGGGAATTCACAATTTTTCCTCAGGAGAAAACAAAACAAAACACAGGTCTTAGAGCAAATCAACTGATAAACTAGATTGTTGGTAGCCTGATGGAGATGGTGTTGCTGCACCTTCCTATTTTTAATCCATGATTTGGAAGCAATGTGAGGTCAAGCACTGTTCCCACAAGGCACACAGGCAGATGCGACACACAATGGGCGACACGCAAATGGGATGGCTCAGCACTCAAACACAAACAGCACAAACTGCTTCATTCTTCTCCAGCTGACCAGAAGGAAGGATGATTTATAATTAGAAATATAGTCACAAACTCACCACAGATTGCCCCTGTAATTTGCCATACTTGGTCTATCCAGTAGCCAACACCTTGCACTTGGTGCCATCTGGACATCCAGCTCTGGGACCTTCAGCTGCCCTCCAGCTCCAGTTACAGATCCCCTTTTTATCCTGGACATAGTCCCACATCTCCACTCAACCCAGTACACTTATTGATCCCCCACAGCCTTACACACCAAGTACATCCAGTAGCAGTACCTGGACCCCTTGGGCCCTCAGTTCCCAATGCCACCCAGTTGGCTTCTGGTTAACTGGTCTCTCCTTGCCTCATGCACAGAGATGCACAACCACAAACAGGACTATCAAATCACATCCCACACAGTTGCTCTAGACTAGTCTCCTACAGAGACTAGTCTTGGCTCCTCCAACAGCTGATTCCTGAGCTTTCTGGTCTGGACATATGGCCAAATGGATATCCATCACCCAAAACACCCACTCATCCAGCTTGCTGACCCTGTAGTAACACCATACTGGCATAGAAACCCGTGTAATACACTTATAGTCTGCATTTTCCAGTTTGCTGACACCAAACACACACCAGACCCCTTAACTCATTGTCCTGCTCCAACTGCTAGCACTTAAATCTCCACTCACACATGAATGCAAGAGAGAGACCTTTTACTTAGGAAATGGAGTTGGGAATGGAGCATAATAAAACACAGAACAGACTGCTGATCCAGGGCAGGGCATGGCCAGATAATAGTGCTGAGCAAAGCCTGTTTGCATATGGCTGGCTCCTTTTATCCTCTTACCTCTCCATTCTCTCTTGCTTTTCTCTCCCACTCCATCTCAATCATCCTTTTCCCTGTCTATGGTCCTTCCTCTAGATATCCAAGAGTAAGTCTGCATGATTCCCATTATCTGCATCCCATAATGTGTCCCATAGCCCTGCAAGCAGTAGCTTTCTCAGCTGGAAGGGTGATCAGGGCAGTGTCTCCTTTTGAATGCTCATGATGGGTTTAAGCCCTGGCCCATAGGGCTGAGGCTGTCCTGGGCCAACCCTAGGAGAGCTCAGACTCTGGTCTATTTAGGGCAGGGGGTTTTACTCTCCCTGCACTGCTCCTCTGCCCCACTTTGAGTGAGTGGAGAAGAGCCTTTTATCAGATAAGCTGACAAAGCTCTTCTGCCAAGAACACACTTTTTTCCTGCTTTAGAGTTTGTAATTTGGTGCTGTTTCCTCATTATACTTTAAATGTATAAATTCTATAGCTTTATTCTATAATCTTACTTAAACTATTCCAACCTAAGCTTCTAAAAATCATAACTTTAAAGTCTTCAGACATTAAGTTGTTTAAAACCAAGTATAGGCAGTACAAAGCTAGAAGTAGCAGATTTTTTAAGATGAGTATTCACACTAGAGCTTGATATCTATTTCTGATAGCTTCAAGAAACTTTATTGATCATGATACCAGATCCTTAGGCTTCATAAACAATGTTCAGTCATGAATGTTGGGACCTTTCTCTTTGCCACTTTTGGTCCTCCTTTGTTGTAAAGGAAATTTGTGCATGTAAGTGTAAATTCAGAAGACTTCCAGATAAAGTATAGTTTAGTTGGAACAATTGAGGTATTAGGAAAAAAAGATCACAGAAATGCTTGCAAATTTAGAAGAGTAATGTTTTAAAAAATGAGTCTTAAACCCCAAAAATTCAAAGTGAAATTTTATACTGAAAAACATTATTCATTAAGACTTTCCCATCTTTTCCATTTTTCTTCTTCCCACTTCATCATGCTAAATTAAATTAACTGCTATTCTACAATTATAAAAAGGCAACTTATAAAAGCAAAATCTTCCTCCTGCTTTTTTCACTGTTGCCCTATTTATCTCATTTTCACTTTTTCATAGACTATGTTATCAGAATAATTTTCATGTTCTAGACAAATATCAAAAAGAGTTTAAGTTCATAAAGTGTTATTAAATCCCTGTCAAAGCCTAAGGCTTGAGGAGTGAAAACACACTACCATCTGTTGTTTCATTATAACAATACCATTGCCTGTGTGTTACAGACTTGATACAGAGAATATCCATTATGATTCTTCACTTACTGAATAGCAGCTCTAGACTACAAGTTCTACACCATTATAAAAATAAAAAATGCAAGCTCTTGCTTCAGAGCGCCTTAATAGTTTTAGAAATATGAACTAGTTATATTTCTAAGGGTAAGGGGAATGTGAGGACTGCACCACAGATTTGCCATTCCAGGCCTTTCCAAATTTATAGAAAATTTTAGGCTGAAACAGACCTTCCTCTGAGGGTCATGGAGTTTGGTCTCCTAATCAAAGCAGCACTAACCTCAAAGCTCTGTGAGATGGCACAGATACGCTTCCCTTGTAGTGAAACCAGGGTACATCTCCAGGTACCACAGAGACCAATGTACACAAGGCAAGAAACTTGAGTGCAAAAACAGTAAAATGGAAACTTTTTACACTATAGTTATTTCACTTCAGCATATTTAAAAAGTCATTATTATTCCCTACAGTTAACTAGGGAAAACCACACTGTTCAGTGTGTTTTATTTTTTCCCTTCAGTATTAAAGCTTTGATATAGGCAGGGAAAAACAGATAAAATATTAAATAAAAATATCTTCTCCTAAATTATATTTGCCAATTATTGAGGACTTCAAATACACACTTAAAATGTATAATCATGCTAATATCATTATCATAACAATGCTCTTCAAAAAATCACAAACTAATAACAACTCCCATCCCCAAAAGAGATTTTTCCTCTCTTTAAATAAAACATTTTGGATACATTATACATGACTTACACTTTGTGGAAAAGAAAAAAAAAAGGGTGATGCAATGAGTTTAAGTATAAATATTTCAGTTCATTCTACTTCTCAAATCATAGAATGAATTTTCAGTTAAATGGCAATCCTGCAGTTTTATAAAAAACACAAATTGTAATAATTTTTATTGGCACATGTGTTCATGTGTTGAAGCACACATCCATTACCCTCCCAAGCCTATCCTTCAGGCAAAGCAAAGCATTGAAAATCATGTGTTAGGCATACTTGAGTCACTTCCTAAACAGAGGCTTGAAAAGACGAAAGAGTGCTATTGCAGTTTGGCTGAATGGTTCACATCATGACATGATGCAGAATTAATTCTGTACACAGCAGGCTCATTTTAGTACTCAGCAAAACATAGCAACTTATAAATTTCATAGTGCTAAAGTAAGCAGCAGCCTAAAGAAACACTAAGAAAAAAAAGTCCACATATCTGCATTGTGTACATGGCATTTCACCTACCAGACTTAATTAACTGCAACATAATAGCTACATCATTTCAACAGAAATATAAAATACCCACCTGTTTTGGGGTCAACAGAGAAATATGGCTGTCCCTGAAGAATACTGTACACTACTCTGGCACTGTTTCCATATGTGGGGTCATCTGCATCTGTGGCTGTCACCTGTAGAACAGATGTACCTGTATATACAGGAAAATAAACATTACCTTGCAATAAATAAAATTTTCCAACAAATATTTACAAATACATTTTAAAAAACCTCTAAAGTCCTCACATTCTAAAACTGAGAGATTAATAACATGTTATCACCATATAATTTTTTAAAGAAAAATAGTTACACTAATTTGAAAAAAAAAAAAGTCTTTATATGTGTATGTGTAAATTTATTACACACATACTAACTTAAACAGAAATTACAGAAATGTAAATACAGATAGTAACTACACAGCATGCATATTTACATATGTTCACACACAGAGATCCCAAACATGGGATATATTGACTTCTAAATAACACAGATTTATGGACTTCAGGATTATCTTTATCCACAATACAAATTAATGTTGAAGTATTAAAAAGAACTTGTATAAATGCCCCCAAACAAATAAAAGTTGCTAAATGAATAAAAAAATATAGCTATTGGAAGGCATCAAAAATGTGAAAATGAAATAACTTCTAGAACCTTGTTGGGGTTGCAAATTAGAAAGATGAGTTCAAAAGACAATTATTTTTTATGTTAGTAATAAAAACCACTAGAAGAATAAAATCACAGTTTCTAGCATATCACTAGGTGGGATAAGTTATGAGTAATCCTTTTGAGAAAATAAAATGCATAAGCACTGCACAGACGGACACAAGTGATTTTTTCATTTTAGTGTATTTTTCAAGTCATGTAATGATGAATCTCTGCTGTCAGTGCTAAACACTTCCTGTAAGAAATCAGTAAGTGTAAGATTGTGAGTTAATAAAGGCTCAGACTTCATTCTATTTGTTTATCTTTAAGCAGACACAGCTTAATACAGGCTCCTTGGTCCAGCACTAAAATATCATAATAACAGAACAGGCTGCTCTCACATAACTCTGCATCTGAAAGCAGATTCTCATCTAAATTAACCACTGAGGTATCACATGGACTCTGAGGGGTTCAATTTCACATTTAGTGGAGAGGAGAAGTATGTTCTTGAATTGAAATCCTTGATCACCTTCATTTGTTGCACTTTGATTTTCCTTATGGAACTGTTTCGGAGCATGCTAACCAGATTTCTTCAGATGCCACTAAACCAGGAGATGTGCTTTAGCAGCACATCTGATTTATTCTGACAGCTAATAAGCATGTAGTCTCAGAGACCAGACAAGAGCAAATCTAAAATAAGATTTCACAAATGCATATGGCATGGACATCAGTTTCTCAGTTCCAGTTATTCAGCCTCTTAGATCAATTTCTATTGCACAAAAACATTTGTTAATGAGCACACCCTCAGTATACTCCTGATGTAGAAGTATGTAAAGTCATGGAGTCTCACTTCAGGTCCAGGAAACTAAGCAGCAAACCTTCACAGATTTGGTTTCTATCCTCTGAGAAACTCTTAGCTCACTTTCAACAAGCTAACTTGAACACCAAGAGCTGCTGCTTGTATCTCTACTGGAGACTTAGTAAAACTGTATGCAAATGTTCTGCATACTTAAATACAGCGTCTTCTGGTCTCTGAAAAGCCCAAGTGTATACAGTCTCACAGATAAATGTATTAACAAACCAAGTATAAGGATACTTGGATGACTTTGAAGTGGAATATTGTAATAGAATCAAGCTGGAGCTAGTTGTATGGTCACAATTATTCAGATGTTAATGTTACAGATAACTAAAACACTGGTTTTGTGTTCATGTGGAAAGGTAAACAAATGTGAATGAAAGTTTGTATATTTTTTTCTTAAAATGTTCTAGAAATCAGTTCAGGCCTATTTATTTGCTATGAAAACATAGAAAAAGAGGTCACTTCCAGGAACAGACATTTCCCCTTGATAGCCCATGACATTGAAATGCTGTAATGATGGATTTGTGTAGCCCAGTCTGCAAATAATTTCTAGCTTGAGATGAGCTTGTATGGTTCAGCCTTGTGGAATCACTGAAGATTAATAGATTAGGATGCAGAATGATTTTATTTTATTTTGCAGTTGTGTAAAACAAAAGCATATCCATTCAACTGGTATAGTCAGTCACCTACCAGAGTTCATTATCCATAATGCTGGGCAACCTCAGAACCTTTTTTTCTATAGTTTTCCCTTTTTCCAGGAAAACAGTTACCAACAGTGTGAGTCTCCATTAGCACTTTCCCCCAGAATTCTAGAAAATCAAGATAGGCCTTGAACTTGATAAAAGTATTTTGGCTATTTCAGAAGAAAAAAAATCAGAAATATTTTGTTTTCATAATTCTCTCCTTCTTTGAAGACTTTCTTCTCTCTCCTTATTTTAAAAGAATCTTAGTGCTTATATGACTCATTGATGTGAGAGAAAAGAAACAGAACCAGTGAAAGGCAGCATCTGACAGAAGCAGCCAGCTGGTCATTTTACCGTGGATGGAATGCCATTGTATCCAAAAATTACCCACAGTGATTTTCTAATACAATTGTATCTCTCTCCTAAGAAACACCTGATAATAGCAATTTAGTATCGAGTAGTGGCAAAGTGTTCTCTTTCTACCTAAAAGAACCCTTAGACACTTAAATTTTAACTCAACCTCCCGCCCTACCTCTCAAACTCTCATTCAGTGGAACATAGCACTTCAGAAGCTTAACTTCTTCACTATCTCATAACAGCACACTCAGCATTTTATAAGATATCCCCATACCAGCCTTTTGCCCGATTCTTGCCTCATTTGCTGAGCACCGAGGAAAGGCAGCTTGTGAAAGCTGTAGATTAGAATGCCTTGAAAAGAAAAAAAAAGGCAAAGAGGGTACTTTTGTCTTCCAACTACTCCTTTCAAAATTAGCTTCCTTCAGGCTCATCTTCACAACACGCAAATCAGAGTTCTGGATACATATATAACATTTCGATGCAGCATAAGTTTTTGTTGTTGAGCTAGGTGTCATTAAGGATTTAGATAGAGAATTACACAGTAGTGCGCTCTTGCTATTTTAAATGTTAAAAAGTCAAAAAAAAAGAGAAAGTAATCAGCTAGAAAAGATAAAGATCTAATTTCTCTGGACACCACAGGAGAGATATGAACATCAGACCCATACCTTCGATTCTTCCCTTACTAATTTACTGTGAAAGTTCCTGTCAAGGAAGTTTTGCTATGAAAGAGTTTTGTCAGTCCAGTTAGGAAATAAAAATGACATTTTCCCCCCAACTGGAGTCTCTGCTTACAACTAGCATTTCATATGCTTTCCAGCTACACTTCAGAGCTTACATTTTGGGCATTCTGTTTTCTTAGTAAATGCTTTATAAAGAGCTGTAAAACATGTCTGTATGCTCTGAATACCACTTTGTATGTTTTGCCTTTTTTTTTTTCCTAGTATTAGAAAAAAAAAAGATTATTCAATTGGGTAACAAAATTGTATTTTTCAAAATATCTCCATTTGGTTTTTCTCTCTTTTTTTTTTTTTTTTTGAAATTTATAGTTTGCAAGAAAAAATTTTGTGAAGTTGTATCTCAAAGAAAAGCTGAAAGGGAATATTGCAATTTGTCTCTCTGAAGACAAATTTTTAATTTTTAATGAGGCAGTTCCATAAAATACATCTGTTGAGAATGCAAATATTTCTGCATTACTTTTCTTAGTTGTCTATACTATTGAATCTCAAATGGATCAATATTTAACAAAAATCCTAAATGAAATTATAAGAAGGTGAAGTTTAATAAATGCAGGGATTCTCTGCCTAACTAAAGGAGTTCTTAGCACTGTCTGAAAACACTAACAAACAAAATGTGATTTAATTTCACAATACAGGAAGTTAAATAAACACTTCTAATAAAAATCATATTTATGAACAACATTGTCTTCCAGATTATCTGAAATTATGACTACCTCCCATTGGAATACTCTCAAACGGACCTCAGAAATGTCTATTGTGCCTATTAATTTCTTAAAGAGAATTTATTGGGAATACTCTTCTTATCAGAGAATCACAGAATTGTTAGGGTTGGACAGGTCATCAGGAGATCATCTAGTCTCACCTCTAAACTATCTCAGCACTAAAAATTTAGCATGGAGAGTTTCACTCATTTTACAGCTGACAATTAACACACCTGGAAGTCTTTTATTGATTGAAAAATATTCTTATTTTCTTTTAATTTACATAATGAATACTTTCATAAATCTTAAAGCAGACTACAGAGATCTCAGTGTAACTGAGTTTTTCATACTATAGAAAAAATAATTTCAGATATAAATTTTGGGTTTTGAGCCAAATTTTATTAAAAAGTTTCATTGAAGGCAAGGAATAGACATTTTCTTTTATCTCTCCCAGAATAGTACATAAAGTATAAAGAGTATGTTTATTTTGTGTCCCAATGAAAACTGTGGTCTAATATTTGCCAAAAAAATTAACAAAACTTTTCTCTACTTGTCAGTGACTTGAAAAATAAAAGCCACAAAGGTCCTACAGCTTTTACAACTAGACACAGTTCAAGTTGTGGGGAAAATACCAGCTAGGATCTTGAGGAGACAAACAAGAACCTGCTGCTGAAACTAAGCAAAATAATGGAGATCAAAAATAATACCACTTAGCATGAGAGCTGTTGCAGAGAGACAATAACTTGAAAGATCTTTAAATGATAATGTAAAAATCAGAAGAAATATTCAGAGTGAGACCTCCTTAGAAATTCACAGAATAACATCAACAAGTTCAGTTATGCATAGACTCCACAGCTAAATGTCAGAAACTGTGCTAATTATAGAACTAATAAAAGTGACAGAGGTATCTCCATCATTTGACACAAAGAATGTATCCTGTGGAAGCAGTAATAGAATTAGTCTTCCTGAAATTGCAGACAATAAAAATGCTTTCAGAATGTGAAAAATAAAAACAAATCAATAGGAGAAAAAAGAAAATAGAGATAATAAATCTGCAATGAAAATATAATATATACCTACAACAGAATGCCTGTATGCTAGGATATGAAAATTCAGGTTTATTCACACAACACAAAAGCCTTGTGGAATAGATATTTTAATGATTTGCTTCAGGTACAACCAGTAAAGTATTTTATTTATAAACATTGTAGTGGTTTTGGTTTGCTAATTTGAAATTTTATTAATTTTGAGGTTTCCTGATTAATATAATAATGAGTGTGGTTTTCAGCATCAAAATGTTTTATGCAAAACATAAGCATCAATTCTCTATTTTACTAGTAAAACTTTATTGGTTTACCATAATCCACTCTGTTTTACAACCCAGAATATCATCCCAGATTATTCAAACCCTTCTTTGGAAAACAGAACCATGTATGAAGTAGTTGAATAGTAAAACCAGATTCTGATTACTGCAGAATTATGACAAACATTTATGGAAAAATGCTCAATATTGAGAAGATGAAAGAAAAATAAAACTTTCATGAATATAATACAGACAAAAAAATTATTACATCAGCCACATTTGATTTTGAAGATAATATTGATCTCTCTTCCATTATCTTTCCTCCAATGCAGAAAATAAAATGCCTTTAAAGGTGAAGGAAATAATCAATTAAAATGGTTTCCATTAAAGACAAAGAAAACCAAAGAAAGAGAAAGATGGAGTTACACATTTTTGGAAACAGCTGGTAAAGGAAATTAATTCCTCATTAAGACAGCTTGTGGTGTAATGGGAGATAACTGAGATAAAAGCTTAGATGATGCTGAAATTAACTGCAACTCTAGCAGTAAAGCTTTGTGCCACAGTGAATTATCAAAGACAGTTGAAGAGGTTTTGTACAGAGCCAGAATATTCTTACTGGAAGCTCTATGCATTCACTGTAGTAATTCACAAAAACATGTATTGTTTGCATTGTCCTGGATTTATGATATTACTCACAGAAATGATGCACTTTTGTCCTTCTGAAAAATTCTATCGGCAATTCTTCTGTTAGAGGAAAGTTATAAACTAACATCAACACCAGAGAAGTATTAAATGAAGAAAACTGATTGCATAATGCAGCACCTCATAGAAGAATATCTGAACTACATAACAGGGAAAACCAAAGATTGGTATCTTTTTGAACTTCAGTTCACTTTATAAGAAACTCGATAAATAAACATATGTCTGAAATAATCTAGGGAACTACTGTTCCTTTGTGTTTAATTCTGTGAATTGTATAGACTGCTCATGTAAACCTAAGAAAAAGCTTTAAACTTTGCAGTTGAATGAGGATATATGAATACATTTTTTTTCTAGAACAGAAACTACAATTTGACAAAGAATATATGTTAAAGCATTCAAGATTAGTAGTGACTGTTCTCTTACAACCAACATGTGTGTGTGCATACTGTTTTCTTATTGTGAATGTCACAAGTAGCATATGGGTTGTATTTCCTGTCTTCTCATCTCTTTTTAACTCCAATATATTTAACATACACTCAATGATGTGATGATAACTTTGACAAACAGTATGTGGCATTTGCACTTGTTAAAAGACTGTTGAATAGCACAGTTTGTTTTCCTTACCCATTTCAGACATCTCTGGCACAGTAACAATGTATGGTCCATCTGTAAATTTTGGTGCATTGTCGTTGATATCCTGCACTTTGATAATGAACTCAGATTCAGGCTCGAGTGGCTTGTTTGTCCGTCTATCAATAGCTTGGGCATGAAGCACATAGTGTGTCTTCTGCTCTCGATCTAGGCTTTTGGTTGAATGGATGTCTCCAGTTGTGTCATCAATAATAAATATAGTCCCTGCCCCTTCTCCAGTAAGAATGTATTTGACTGATCCATCGCCTTTGTCGGAATTGGAATGCAGCTGTAGAATAAAAACACATAAAATCATATAAAGTTATATAAATATTTCACAAGATATAAAAACTATAATATTACAGTCAGCACCCTTCTATTTTGTTTTCACCTCTCCCAGTTATTGCCATAATTCTTCATATGCTCTTTCTGGCAGGCAACACAGTCACTTTGTTGAGAGTAATTTTCCACCCAGCATAGTTAATTTCTTAAACTGGGATTTCTTGAGTTATGTACCCATTCTAGAAAACTTCCCTAAGTCAAGAATATTCTAGTAACTGCCATGGTTTTTGTTTTTTTGGTTTTGGTTTTACTCCTTCTCATTGTTATTATACAGCACCCATTGCTTGAAACCCTGTCAAAACTACTAAACCAGATGCATTCCTACTGAGAATTGCCTACTGCAATGATGGTAATCCAGTACCACCTACATTTTCCTCTGTGGCCCCAAGGACAACATCATTTACTGTGAAAGGAAACTGCACACTGTGCCAGTGGCAGATGTCTGTCCAGAATTACTCTATTCCACAAAAAAAATTGACAATTTCTTTGGATTTTTTCATTTATTTTTAGCTAGAAAGTTATCTAATTTTCTTGTCTTTAAATTATTTATAGTTAAATGATGAAGTTTGACAGAGATTTTCAGCATTTTCATTGTTCATACCACCTTGTGCTATGAAATATAAATTAAATATATTATACTCTTCCTTTAGTACAGTAAAGTTTTATTTTGCTAGGGCAGTGGAGGGTGGGTGGAAGGAAAACCCAGTAAGTAGATTGGTATGTTAGAAGATAACATGAAATGGCTTCCCACTGTCTCACTGTTCCTAACCTGACTTTAAAGAATTGCCTGTTCATAACCAAATGAACATGTGTTCTTTGATAAGAAAGGGTGATTTTTACATAAACTGAGTTTTGTGGATTTGCTTTTTTTTCCCTTTGAAACAACTTTAAGAACATAATGTATTTATTGAGGAGCATAATAAGAACAAAGTGATAATGCAGAAATGAACAGCCTCAGGTATTGTGCAGTAATACTGTGATGTGAAATCAGAAGGGAAACTTTCTTATTTTGAGAAGACATACATTTTTATCCTTATCCTACTACCCTGAATATTTTTTAATATCTGCAGTGTGTCATTACAAAATTTTGATATAGATCCTCAGCAAAGCAGAAAGAGAATGACAGATATTTTTAATTCATAGGATGCAAGATGTTACTTTCCTGTTTTCATTCTCAGTTCAAAAACCATAGAGTGTTGAATAGAAAGAAAATAAGATTTGTGTGGTAGAAAGTATCTTTTTTTTTAAACTTAAAACACAAGATACAGAGGTGATGGTGTTTTCTCACACACTAGGAATATCTTTTTTTTCTGGGTCTTTGTATTGCCTTTGAAACTATCTTCCTTGTTTTTTTGTAAAAGGAGTAAGCATATGGTGCTTGATGAGATTTTTCATCTTTTTTAGTAAATTCATGAAATTATTGTGTTGCACATAATTTATATTTTTTATGGGAGGGGGCTTGGAACAGGGAAATTTAATAAATTGAAGCTTTTCAGCTCATATAAATTTCAGCAATGCACTTCAGTCAATGCACTATATACTTATCTGAGTCACATGAAGATTTAACTGAATAACCAACAAATAACTGGGTCACTACTGTGGACCCCTTTATATTTTTTTCTTAATCAAAAAAAGAAATCAGTAGCAAAAGGGTCTGTTTGTTTGGCATGCTTTTATAGGGCAGCAGAACAGTCTTACACATTTCATTAACAGTAGTCATCGGCAAAATTAATTGCTTCCTATCCTTAGAATAACACTGTATTAACAAAGGAATAATTCACTCTATATGAAACACCAAGAATCCAAACTTCCTACAGTCAAAATGTTATTTGAAGTGATTTATTTCTAAAAACAAGAGTAGTGGGTATTCTGGGATTCTAGAATATGTTTACTGATACTTTCTCAAAAACAATTAGAATCGTAGGATCCTTTTGGGATAAAATGAGCCCTCAGTGCTAGTGTTTGCAAATGCCAACAGTAAAATGACAAATTTGATGAGTTTATAAGGAACTCAAAACTAATCCAAACTGAAAATGACCTGAAAGCTTTCCATCGTACTTCTTTCCTTTTACCTCTACAGGGATATACGTAAAGTATATTCAGGTATACCAAATGGAGATCCCAGAAAAAATCACCACATCTATAACTGGAATTATGAACACATGAATCAATTAAAAAATTTCTAGGAAAGAAATACACAGAATACTGGAATTGCTGTAGAATATAAAAAGTGAGGTTCTCTGAAACACAAAATAGGCATGCTGTTCCAATACCATACTGCAGAAAGGCACATTCACAAATTCATTATGGTGGTACAAAATGCATGGACCATTTTGAAAATTAATAACATTATCTGTTTTTTTATTGTGAAGAAATCATTCTTTGTACTTGTCATCAGTGAAGAAAATACATATTTATTTTGAGTCAGAAGGTTTTTACATCTAAAAGAAAAGCTAGGAAACACAAAAGATACCCAGCTGCTTTGGTGGTCAACAAATTATCCGTTATTCCTGCTAAACATTATGTTACTCAATAAGCTTCAACTGAAAAATAGAGGCAAGAGTGTCATCAGAAGAAAACCATCTGCATATTAATAATCACTGAAAGCCTTCCATTCACAACTAGCTATTTTAAACTGTAGTTGTAAGGTAACAACTGAAAAGAAGTAAAAGCTTAAAGAAGTTCCTGCTTCCTTACTTCCAGATATGTCTTACTTTGTTTGAAATATAACACTTTGATTTATGCCTTTTAACTCCTAATGCTGAATTTTAAACTCACAGAGGAGGATTTTGCATAGCAGAATGGCATTTTCTTTGTCAGTTGTTTATATTTCAGTTTTCCTGCAAAGTAAAGATTAAAGAACTGTTTGTCTTCTTTAATTCTTCCATCTCAGTACAAATTGGTCCAAGTGGAAAAATATCAAGAGTTCTGTCAAATGCTTATTTGCAATATGTGTTGTGCTGAGAGAGCCCCTGGGAATCCCTACTTCAGACAATGTTTACTAGATTAACTAGAGATTTATGTCTCTGAGCATGGTGCACTTCTCTCTTTTCTCTCTGTACAGTGAAATCAACTCTACAACAAGAGGTTTAGTCCACAAAAACATTTCCAATTAGAATAAATGTGATTCACCTCTTAGGTTACAAATACATGGTTTGGGAGAGTGTATTTCTGCAGTGCTGCCCATAATAGTTTCTAAAAGACATTGAGGGGGCAAAATCTAGCTGAACAGTAGTGGCCTTTCTCTCTGCTTGGAACTGCTATAGCTATTTCTCTTTCAGATTAATTTGGCACAGAGGAGAATGTCATTAAGCAATGCAAATGCAAGCCAACCCATGTTTTGTTCAGACCTAACTCCTGTGACCTGGGGAATTCTTCTCAAACCAGATTCCTAGAAAGGGTGTGGCCCAGTCATGAACCACTGGGGGAGTCTCCAGTGTCCCAGTCCCAGGGAGCTTCCTCACTCTGCTGATCTCTGACAGCAACATCTCCAATTCTCCAAACTGCAGTCAGTGCACAATTCTGAATTCCCTGTGGAAATGTGGGCTCTATTCTAAGTGATGGGCTGGCTTCTGTAAACATTAGCATTGGTTTGGTTATGCTTCCAACAAGAATAGATCTGTTTAATATTCTGAATCTCTCCACAACCAGAAGCTGCCAGAAAATATTCAATATTCATCCCCTTCATTATTCCTGTCTTTATTTCTCTGATTTTTTTAGGGAAAGAAGAAGTTGAAAAGGATAGCAAATGGACATATCTGGAATATCCCCTTTGTCAACACAGTGACCTACACTTCTTGATATATTTAATAGCAAGTTGCATCCAGGAAGATTTATGATGGTTCCTCAGCTTTAACTATCCCATATCAGCAGTGTATGACTGATTTTGCAGAACAGTAACCAAGGTGTCCCTGTTTTGCTAAGACTTCAACATTTTTCTTCCATCAGTCCATTTAAAAGCTCATTTTCTTTTCAAATTCCTGCAGAAGCTGCAGAAGGGCTACATTAATCAAAGGCATGATTTGCAGATAGATGCAAATATTTCAGTTAATAAGTATTTATATTCTTATATTAATTTTGACACTATGAATCTTTAAATACTTTTTTGATGCACTAGCATATTAACTGCTGTAAAATGAATTCACAGATTGAAGACTAATTACCTACCTAGTAAATTGTTTCTACTGTTTGTAACTGAAAAATGATCAAGTGGCTAAAGCCTAATCACAACCACAAATGTCAGGTGACTGCTGCTTAGTCATTGGCCTTATTCACCACCAACCAACCTCATACATCTGCATTGTATTAGCTGATGCTTAGCCACTTCATACATCCAAATATTTAAACATACCTACTTGTCGAGCAACTGACCACACATAGGCAGAAACTACTAGACAATAGGAAAGAGCTCCAATGGCAAAAAACCACATCAATAGGTACTACCAAACCCAAAACTCAATCCAAAAATTGAGAAGAAAGCCAACATCCTACTTCTCCTGGGAATGCGGAATGTTATCAACTCACAGTCATCACCACGCTCCCCTGCACTTGCCTCGGGAAAACAAGCTGCAACCAGGAAACCATGCATGGCCAGAAGAGAAAAAAGCCTGGGTAAGAGGGTCAATTGTAAAGCAGAAGAGTTGTCTGTTAGTGATTTAACTGCATGACTGCTTCTTCCTGCTTGCTTTAGTGGAAAAATCTGCATTCTTGGAGTGTAATGTGGGTGGCAATTTAAGTGGACTGCTTATGACTTTTGCAGTATTTTTAATTGGACTACCAATAAATTCTTGATATATGATCTGGATATATCTTGTTCCAGAAACAAAAAATATTATGAAGAGATTGTCTTATATGAACGAAATTAAAATCCAAGGCTGATTTGAAAAAATCAAGAACTTGCACTAATCTAATGAATTTAATCAAAGTAGAAGTGGTTATGTATATAAACACTTGAAGTATTGTGAAATAACTGCAGATAATTAAAATATTGATGCAAAATAATAAAAAACAAAAATAATTTGTACAGGATTCCAAAAGCAAAGCCTGAGTTATGGTAGTAACGACCATAACTACCATTATGTCTTGAATAAATATTGTATTCTGTTCAGAGAGCACCACATTCTTTCAAGGAAAGCAGCAGAATCTCCCCTTCTTAATTTTATTGTCACTGTCAATAGTTTACCTTGACAAGAGGGACCCAGCAAAACACTACTGCAGTAATGTCTACCAATGAGTGCCCAGACCAGAGGAATGACAAAATTAGCTCAACATGAGCTATGAGCTTCAGCAAAACATAGAGAATTGTATCAAGTTCCTTTGCTTTTGTTACACAAAACGGTTTATTGCCTCACTAAAAACATCAAAATGTAGAGAGATATATAAAGAATTAATGGCAGAGCACTAACACACTGAGTAAAAATATTTTAATCTTCCCTCTAATAAGAACTACAATCATACTGACTTCCTTTGACATTTATATAGACAAAACATTTAATTTAAAAGCAATGTTACCGTAACTTATTAGTAGTAAAAACTGCATTTAGAATTTTTCTTGATGGCACACACTACAAAAGCAGAGTCTAGCTGATACTACTGAAATGTTCATTGTGTCTATGCAGTAAAAACATTGTCAGATTTGCTGCTGACTTGCTTCCCTTGGTCTAAGCTATAATATATGTTTTAATGAAAGATGTTGCTCTGGGCGATGTCACACATTTTGATGGAATTTTCAGAGGGAATCATTAGCCAAAGAGATAAGTGTACTATCCGTAGCAATGTCCACAAATTGACAAAAAGTTATTCCAAACCCTTGTCAAACAGAGGAAGAAAATAGAAAACGGCAATTTCCCCCATCTGCTGAATGAGTTTTCTGAGATAGAAGAAAAATAATTGCATTGCAATCATCCAGGAAAAACACAAGTGAAACAATATTAACTTCACAATATAACACTATAGCACACAAACATCTGTTCTTGCAAGATGTTTCTGTTTGCAAGTGGCTTCTCTGAAGTCTGCTCCTTTGCTGCAGCCATTAGGGAGACTGCAATGGCAGAAGTATGCAGGTGCATGAGCAATCACATCTGAAACAACATCAGGCGTACTAAAGCAGCCACAAGTGGTCAACATTAGCTTCTATTTTCTCTCTAAACAAAAGAACCCCAGGGAATGAAAAAGAAAAAGGAAAAAAAGAAAAGCAATTCTAAAACAACACAATAAATTTTTATGTATAAAAAAACCTGTCATTTTGTTTTCAAAGAACACTACATATTTTTAAGAAAAATAGAATCTCAAATTGTTTTTTTAGTGTACTATGTGTCCATACTATGCATCTTCCGTATGAAAGAAAAATAATTACACTCTGGTGAAGTTTTTATCTGAGCTCTCTTCACAGCAGTAAGCTTTCATTTCAGACATCTTTTACTTAGGCAAATGCTGTGATGGGCATAGAATCTATTCTATTTTTCCTGGGAACTAGGATTTACATAGTACACGGCTTTTAGAGGTTTTTAAGTTACACAGACTTGAACAGAAGCAAATTGCCAAGAAATAAGAAAAAAAAAATCATATTTGGTCTTCAGTTTTCAGTGCCTGTTCCCAATTACTGTCACTAAATCTCACTTTAAAATCAATAAATCTGTGATCATGGTGATAATTTAGATTCCTAGATCCATTCAGGAGGACCATAAATTTGACAGTTTGAATCCAAGCGCCTTGATGACACATTGCTACTCAAATAAGCCTTGAACACACATCATCATCACTGTAAGAAGAATGTTTTGCTTCTGTTTGTGTTACTAAATCATAATAAAGTGATGAAATGCCAGCATAAAACGCTTCTAAAAATCTCACCGTCCCTACAGATGGGCACAAGCAGTAATGGGAAATAGGAGCTTTTCAGTACATGGAAGTACTCTTGGGCAGAGGTCCTGCAAACCTCTCACTTAGACCACTGAAGCTCTTCTCTGTCTGTGAGTGCCTCAGCATTCAGCTACACCGGCAGAGATGCATTAAATCTCAAAGATGCCAAAAAGCAGTCCTAGGTACCACTACCATAACTTGCATTACCTGCTCAATTCAGCCTGCTTTCACATGAAAGGATGTTTGCTTTAGACATTTAAGAGGTCAAGGTCAGAAAAACAGTAAGTACTTAAAAAAACCCCTGAAAAACCCCAAGAGATGCAAGAGTTTGGGGCTTGGAACGTCACTAATGCAGTGAAAAGCCATTCTTCACTGAAAAACATTGTGCATTTGTGACAATAATGGAGTAAAAGCATGTGTAAAAGCCATGTGTTTCCACACACTCTTTCTGCAGACTTTCTATAGGTGATTTTGACCTTCATTTCTGGTGCTTCTTCGGTCAAGCTACTCTCATTGCACTTTTTTTTTTTTTTCCATGTGTACAATGAGAGAATCAAACTCTTTTCCTTTCCATTTCCAGTACAGAAGGCAGAAAGGGAAAAAAAATCCCTTGCAATAGGGTCTTTCAAAAAGAATATATGTATGACTTTTACTGAACAGGAATGCCAACGTAAGGATTATTTAGGATTTCTCAATATGTGAAAAAGCTATTAGCTCTCTAAAACCCTGATCAATGAATTTTGTACTATGTGGGATCTCCATGCATAGTGCTTCTCCTGATATTGAGAGTGACAGAAATAGCCCCCTGCAGCACATAGGTGTAAGTGTAATAGTACTCAAACTCTTCTTGAAAGTACCATTTATTTGTTTGCTTGTTTGTTTGACAGTGCTACAGCTAATACTGTTTGCTCCATGAAAGATCTGATGACAGCACATTAATTTTTAAGCTCTGGGAAAATAAATCTGCTGTGTACTTTTGTGATATTCTAAATTACTTCTTTTTACTTTGCTCTTCCTAAGAAATACTGTAAAGAGAAAAAATAAACGTGTGATTTTCTGACGTAGTATTTGTGAGCCAGGTAAAATCAGCTAGAGGAAATTTTTTTTGCCAGGGACCTGATTACTTACTCAATTACAGAGTTTGAGTAGGAAAAAAATATTATGAGGAAAAGATCAAGGAGAGATAATTAATTTACCAGTTTCCTTTTATCCCATTCTTCCACAAAACGTTCACACATTTTTAAGTTTGATGTCTTTGAAGCTAATTTGCTGAGAAATTTTTAATATTGTGTAAAGAAAACAGGTTATCTACTGTCCAATGGCTTGTATTTCAGGTGAAAAAGTGATTTCATTCTGAAGAAACTGAAAAGAATACACAACCATGTGTCATCAAGGACCACATATATCATTGTTTAAGAAGGATTTAATCCCCATATTTTTGTGAACTCACTATCAAAGCATAATAATGCATTTTCCAGGTAAAATATATACATGATTTTATTATTGAGTTTTTTTTTCTTTTGGTCACTTTATTTGTTAAGACTTCTTTTTTATATACTGTTGAAATATTAGGAAGTAGTATCATAACATTGACTATCAGAATATTAACTTATTGGGGTATTGATTCACTGCTTATGCAGTATTAAACCCTTAAATCATGTTCTGGTTTTGCATCTGGAATGTTATTTCATCTCTTTCATGTGATCTTCAGCTTTTCTTCTTGTTGGGTGAAATTTATATTTGTAGATAAACTGCTTCTGTATAGAGTTTCCATTACAACTCTTAATGGATCACTCTTCTTCTGCATCTCTCTTAGAAGAGAGTATCTTTTTTTTTTCTTTTTCTGTTTACAGACACTTTCCTTCTTCCTTTAATGTAGAACTCTTCCTGTTTGCTAGAAACAAAAAGTACTACATGACACAGGAGAAAAAAAAAATAAAAATAAACCAAACATCATGTTGAGGGAATGTTTCCATAAATTTGAAAGATCACCTGTGCCTCAAAATCCATTGATAATGAAAAATCCCAGCTCTGCTACTTTGAATGTCTTTGTTGTGTAAGTCAGAGGGTTCATGATCAGAGCAGAAGCTTATCACCAGCCCTTTCCACAGATATGTCATGTCATGACTGCAGTAACAAAGTGACAAAGTGATCCTGACTGTTACAAAGATGACTACACTTTCACAAGTAGGAATAAAAAAATAGAAACATATCTATGCCAGTGAATGGGGATGTAAACAACTTTCCTTAACTTTACCATGCTTTTTGTGGGCTGCTACAAAAACTTTTTGGATCTCATATGTATGTAAAGTGGGGAAATTTAAGAATCTTTTCTGTGTATTTCCCTACTTCACACAAGCATTCCCAAGAATAAATAGAATTTCTGAGTTCAAGTTTTTTTAATCAGGTAATTCTTACCTATTAGCACATTTATTTCAAAATGCTACTGCTTCTTTCTTTCTAGATTTACCATAAAATCTTGAACTGCCACTAATGCAAGTTTTTGACTTTAAGACATAACAAACCCTTAATTTTCACATTTACTTCAGTACAACTTCCAGACTAGTAAAACACAAGTTCTGAAAATGTTTTAAACTAGTTTTATATTACAGTTATTGACTGACTGGTGTTTTGAAACACCACTCATGTAGAGGCCTGGTGTAATGTGTAATGTTTTGCTGCATTTTTCACCTGACAATATACTTGCAAGTTCTGCATGAAATTTTTTCAGCACAGTACAGACAATTTCCATCTTTTCATGGACAACTGCCATTCTTCAGTGTGACTGAAAACACACATTATAACAATGAGAATAAAAAAAATAGGCTAGACTTTTGAAATAGCAACCAAAGAGACCAAGCCATCCAAATTTCTAGAGACTCACAGTTAAATTTGGAATATACTTAATTTGTCCTGTGTTTTATCCATGAAATATATGTTTTTAAAAACAGCTGTAGTATATTTTTCTATAATGGGATATACAATTTTCTCCTTCTGTACGTGTAAAGAATCCCAGATATGATGTTTTGTTCAGGGCTATCCCTTACTAAAGTAAGGGATTAAAAGAAATCTGTTAAAATTTGATCCTTCTCCAGGACCAGTATTCAAACTATATTAAAAACTAGAACCATCCTATTCACACTTCAAGGCAATATATTCCTCTCCTTAGTGTTTCTTATGATTATGCTGGCACATCGATATTGATGTAATTTATCAAGACCATTTCGAAGATTTCTTATTTCAGAGATGCTCTGACACCTTCTCCCTTCTCAAAAACTGCTCAGGAAGAATAGGATTACAATCCTTAAAGCTATTGGTTGCCAATAAACTGTTAAGTACCAGTGATTCTTTAAAACAATATGTGTAAAATTACAGGGAAAGTAATATAAAAATAGTTCATTCTGGGAGGCCATTAAAATGACCATTAAAAGATGTTCACTACACATTTTTTACTACACATTCAATTACTACACATTCTTGCTAGCAGTACAAGAGAGTGTCAATACAGAGCACATATAGTCTACTTCGGACGTATAGTTTATTCACTAACACATTTTCCATAACAGACTGTTTTCTTTACATTTAAGCACTTCAGGAAGAAGTGCCCATATGTCCCAGCAGAAGGTCCAGGGCTATGATTCTGATGTTCCAGTGTCTTTTTTTCCCTAACCTAATACTGTGACGTCCAAAAATATTTATTCTTTTTCAGGAAAAAATGAAAATAATAAAACCATATTGCGTGATATTTCAAACACCCACTGAATACAAGTTTTCACTTAGTCATCCTAAAGTGAGTAAATATTACTCATATTTAAATATACTCATATTGCTAAAATCCTATGTATTCCATGTAAGGAATAATCCATCAGGTTGCTATATTCAGTGGTGCTACATAGTCCTAACATAAGAATTCAAGGCAACAAAGATAACTACTATTTAGGCAGCAGAAATAAAAATCTTATTTTGACAAGAGGCCAATTTTTTTCCCCCCCTCAAAATATAATTTTCAAATTATATAATCAACTGGAAATATGTTCCTTCTGACCCAAATAATGTTGTGCTCTTAGAACTAAAGAAAACTCAGACAAATGTTGGAAACGTAGTAAATACCACATTCTCTGAAGGCATGCTCAAGAAAACTCTGGGTGAAACCAGGAATGACTCCTGCTCCCCACCTCTTCTGTTAATAGAAATATAATTTTTGTTCAGACACAAATTCACATCTTGGAGAATTTCACATATGTGTGAGAGGAGCAAACTATAGAATAAGTATCCAACATCACAACAATACTGACAGTAGGAGTAAAACAAGAAAGACTGTATCAAAACAGTTCCTCTGTAAATGCCAATGAAGTATATTTTTTCTTTCCTAAGAAGGATAAATTCCTGACTTGATCTAACTTGTAAGGAGAACAAAAAATGTGCATTCTGAAGAACAGACACTTATCATTTCCCTTAGAGATTAATAAAAGTAGCACTGAAGTAGTTTTACTTGGGAGTAACTTTTTCATCTATCTGGCTCACAACTAATTCAAAAAGAAATTATACTAAAAATGCTGCATATGTCTTGTGTGACTTGTCATAATGGGTAGGAGATTGGCTTCAAAACTACGTTTTCTTTCATTACTTAATGCCTGACTTTTTGTACAATACATAAAATCATAAAAAATGTTTTAAAAATATTTTATATATATTATCATCAAATGGATGCATTTAAAAAAAATCATACTAAGAACTTATTAATACAAATATCCTGTGGTCTGAATTACAAAGGTCCTTTTGGCTTACATACAGGAGAAGAGTTGTTTCCTCTTTAGACCCAAGTTTAGATTCCAATTGTATGAAAATAAACAAAAAGAGATAATGCATTCTATTCTGAAGATGAGGCCTATTGAGCCAACCAATGATGCTCCTTCAGCTTCCAATGACACCTGCAGACATCACATAGTTAAAATACTACTTAGGCAATACCTAGTACAAATCTCCAAAGTTTTAATTCACACCAGGTCATGAATGGCAGGGTAAGATGGTTCTCAAAACATTAAATGGTTATTATTTAATGAATCGCTTACTCAAGCTCAGCTGTATGTGTAAGGTCAGTGCAGGAGCTGTGAGCACTCAGGAAAGCTGCAGAGTCCTCAGTGGTACAGGAGATCAAAGGCAGAAGCTTTCTGAAGACTTCCGATTTTTCAGGGCGGATTTACTTTTTTGGGGTTTTTTAAAAATTTTATAAACTGGAGGTAGATTGTTGTATTGAACCTTTAGTCAAAAGAGGGAAATACCACTTCTCAGTCCAGAATATCACATCCTTATTTGATCAAGCTCTTTTCTTCAGGCTATCTTACATCCCTCTATGTTTTAAAAAGTTCCACCATGCCTCTTCACTTTCCCTTTTTACGCTATGTTCTTGGATGCATCCTAGCCTGTAACACTCTGCTTTGCATGCTCCATGTGCACTGCAGTTCCTACAATCCCACCTCCTGCAGCTTTCACACTGAATGCACTGGTAGACTGTCATGTCAAGGACATATGAAAATATAAACATAAGATTTTGGCATTTAAGTTTTTTGCTGAATGATATGGAGAATTTTGGAAGGATTGGGTGCAAAACTCTGCAGCGAATAGAGAGTCATAGAAACATATGTATGTTTTCAAATAGAAAAAGTCCAAGACTAAAGGTGTGTGTTTAAGAATTAGGGTAGCTAATGTGGAATTTTCATTAGAATAAGTAATTCAAAGTTAAGGAGCCCTCTGTTTCAGGATCACCTGTGTTTCAGCCTTTTCCAAACAAATCCAAAGGCTCCATGGGCAAGCAAAAAATGCATTTTCTGTTTAAAAACACAAACTGCCCCTTCCCACCAAAATATCCACATTTAGTTCTGTGAAAGACAGGTGTAAGCATATTTATATATACAGTGCACATGCAGTCTCAGTGAAGTTGAGAAAGACAGCTTAGATATACAAGTATTTTAGAATACTTCACTCCCATATTGTGGGTTTTTTTGGAATGAGCAATTAATACATTTTCCACAATTCTACATAAATTTCTAATATAAAGAAGAAAGCTTCCAGCAGTCATCTTAAAGCAGATGATATGGCTGTGATAACAGCTCTGCAGAAAAACACCAAGGACACATTCAGTAGAGCATGAGTTTGCCTGCCATTTATTTCCTCTTTGGAAGTGGTCCTTTCAGTATCATGCTGTTATTCAAATTAGCATGTAAGGGGAATAGTTGCTTGCAAAATTCTGAAAATGCTCAAGGACAAGTGAAGTCTTGTGAAAGCATAATTTAATTAATGATAACAATCCAGAAAGTTGTTTCACAGCCCACAGTTGGGATTTGTACACCTAGTTTTTGATTAATTCCATTAATATCTTACAGAAGTAATATTGTTGCTCTAACTCTGTCTATGTAGCTTTACCTCTTACATTACATGCACCTCGTGCTTTGTTTTATGAGTTTTTAAATTCTTTTCCCTCACATGTAAATTATTATTTTTCAACTTCCATTTGATCTTAAAACTTGTTCCAGGGAAAATTGAAGGCCTATGAAATAGGAAAAAATTCTACCTGATGATAAATCAGTACATTTCTTTCTAGCAAAAATGAATTTTTCCCACTCTCTCCTGACCCATTGCAAGCACACTTTACTGTATACGAATGCATCTAACAAAAGATTTCTCAGCTGGCCTTCAATATCAGTCCCAGTGTGTATTTAATAAGCAATAAAATATTTTTTGCAGAGTAGTCTGATCATGAAAAATACCAATTCTGGACAATATCTCCAATAATAATGACAATATTGACAATAAAAATATTATTCTTTATGGTAGAGGAACAATTTCTTTCACAGCTCTGTTCCCCTGACTCATACAAAAGGAGGAGAGAAGTGATATTTCAAAACCTTGGCTGGTGAGGTATCTGGGCTAGATTATCAGAAATACTCCCCATTACCAAGTACTTAAAATAGCTATATTTTTTTTTACACTCTTATAAATGACTTCTCCAAGGAGCCTCTGCATGGAAGAGGCACCTCTCTGAGCAAAAGACACATTGGCTCGGGGGTTTCAGAAAAAAAATCAAGTGGGCCCTGGAATGTCCAGAATTAATGTTACCACACCAGGGAATCTTGTGACATTTTCTGATATCCTAATAATAACTATAAATCTAAAAATCATGCTTAGATAGATAAAAGTTTAAATCTGATTAGTTCTGGATATGATTTCATTTTAGTGTGCAAAGATTCTACTTATTCTCCTAAAACATGCCCAACTTGATAATACAGTTTCAGTAGTTAATATACAAGTAACTCTGGCTTATGGAAAATTGCCTTAGACATAACAAACAAACAAAAAAAAAAAAAAACCAACAAAACAACCCAAAAAATAAATCACAAAAAAACCCCAAGCAACCACCCAAAAGAAGAAAAAAACTACCAAACAATAACCCCAAAATAGAACAAAAAGCCAAAAAAAACCAGCGGAACCACACACACCCCAAAAAATCCCCACAAAAACACATACAAAAATGAAAACATAAGAGAAAATAAATGAACAAATTAATAAAGAAATTAACAAGATGATGCAAAAGATGACTAATTAAATGAGACAGAGTAGAGAAAACTCTGTTAGAAAAGGTTTAGTCTTAGCTGGTCCCATAGCAGGCTATCATTATGGAATGAATGATCTTTTGATGTTTCTTCCTGACCTAAAATTCTGTTGCTTTCTAATTTTTAAAAAGCATTTTGGCTATTGCATGTATAAATCATCTCCTTTCAATCTGTTATCCTTCCTTGATAGGGAAAGGTAAAGGTTCAATTCTATGAATAAATTAGACTCTAACTTTTAAAGGTAGCATTTATAAAGGGTAGAAAAGGGGTCTATTTTTTTCAGGGAATCATTATTTCATTACACATCAGCAACACTTAATTTATCTTGCAGACAGGAGTGCTGAAATACTACCACAACATATTTTCATGAATCAAAAAAAATCTGCAAAAAACCCTCAAGCATAGAAAGTAGGTAGTTTCTACTTCAAATTTTTAAAGAGGTGTAAGGTTTGAAAAATAACAGATTTATTCATTTTCTTAGATTTCTTGAAATAGCTATTTATATTTATATTTATGTTTAGGATTAGCCCCATATGAATAAGGGGCTTAAATACAAAAATAATGTGTGATCCTACCACTAATATAAGAGAATTATCATGCATCATGTTCTCAGTAAGAGAATTTATCATGTGTTAATTATTTGTCTTTCTGAATCATATATATACACGTAACAGGAAATATTCTGCTGTACTCTGCAAACACACACTACAAGGTCATCAGAAGAAATTCATCATTCATGGAAAAGACAACAGAAGTTTTTACTGAGGTGACGCTTAGTTATGGAGGAACTTTTAAATAAAATAGTATATTTTGAACTCATAGAGTGACATACTTGTTATATGTATAAATTTATCTCCTGCCCATAATTTCAACAAAGTCAGGAGACTTCCTTAAATACTTGGGGATGCTCCTATTTCAAGGAGTTTCATATTTTCTCATTTTTAAGCAAATCACAACAAAAGCTTCTTTCCCCTTTAGAGCTACGAAGCAGAACAGAAAGGAAAAAATCTAAAGCTCTTGGATATTTGCATACTGCTGAATACTCTAAACCCAGTATTTTATATTTTTTTAACTTTTTGTAAAAAGGCAATATTAAAACTGTGAAAGGCAATGCTAGTCGGTAGAACTAATAGATACTCAACTAATTAATACTATTGAAAATGTAACAGTACTGAGTCTTATTTAATTAATAATCCTTTCCATTGTTCTGTAAATCTAAAGATCTCAGAGACCATACAATGTAATTTAAATTATGGTTCAATTATGGTTAAATTGTGGTTCAAAATTGCAGTGGGTAACTTAATGGTAAATAAATGATGAAACTAAAACTGACTTGAAGCCTTACTCTCCTTTCACAGTCCTCACGCTTCCAGTTCTGGCTGTTCTTTCCAACTTGCCAAGTTATTTTGCACATAATTGCTCTCTCTACCTGTCTTGTGCAATGACTCACGATTGATCAGTGCGGTGTTGTCCTGGCTGCCCTGAGCTATGAGAGAATGCACTTCTGCACTGCTCCTCATGGCAGCCTGAGACCTAAGAGTCTGCTTAGGTTGGGATCAGCAGTACCACCTTCTGACTCCAGCTGCTGCCTCCCTCCACTGCCACTCTGTACTCAGAATACCGCATAAATCCTCAAGGCAGAGGAAGAGGAAAAATATTAACAGGCAGTTTAACTTATTTCAACATGATAAGCATTTGTGAAAACAAAAGAAGAAACAATAATAGTAAGCATCCAAAATTTAAAGACACAAATCCACAAAATAAAGTAGCTCTACAGAAGATAATCCAATGTAAAAATGTCATCTCAGAATCTGACCCATAAAAATATTCTTGACATCTTTGATAGAATGAGAAACAAAAAGGAACAGTGAAACCTATATAGAATGTGACAGTGGCCTTCTTGTTGCACACGTCTGTTTAGTTAAGCAGGAAAAGAAAAACTCTCCCCCTAAAATATTCATTTAATTTTGCTCTCAGGTACATGGTGTGACTCTTGGGATGTTCCTGTCATATAGTTAAATTCAGAGTTGAATGGGGGCTTATTTCTCCTCCCTCATGTAAAGGTTCATAAACATGTATGAACAAATGTCTTTGATTCTCAATTTCCTTCCTTGTCAGGAAACAAAGTTTGCTATTAAAGGCCATAAATCAAGACATTTGCAACTCTCTTAATCAACAAACATGATAGTTAATTAATTAATCAAGTTCTATTTGTTGTATGTATCACATGCACAATTAATCCAGCCACACAGATGCTCAGCGTGTCCTCTGCTGGGCATCCCACCTCTGCAGAATGGGTGAGAATTGTTCCTTTACACTCTGAAACTCCCAGTATATGAATAATACAGATTCTTTTATCCATTACCTCATCCAGATCCTGCTACTGCCACATAACAAAGACCTATCAAACAAAAGTCAATTCCAAATTTAGCTTTTGGCTGTCAGCTGAATGTTAACAAAACCCATAAATCATTGCTTTGATGCTTAGGAAATTTTCTGAAGTTAGGGTTCTGTGAAATTCTCAGAAATACTGATTATGATAAAGCCCAAAACTTTAATATTTTAATTTCATTTTTTCAGAACTCTAATATCTCAGATTTGAAATTCTTTTATTTTAACTTGAAAAGGAACAAGGAAAAAAAAATCTTAGTGATCTGCAGATATGGGAACTTCAAAAGAATTACAAAAATTGTTCTCTATAGATGTTAAATACAAGCTATCCATTTTATTCTCATAGGTAAGCATTTTAATCTGTTTCAAAATTCAAACATGTCCTATAATACAAAGCCTAAAGACATCTTCTGGCAAAAGGGACAGAACTTAAAGCACTGACCCAAAGCAGAAGGCATTCAAAAAAATGATGGAATATCTTGACCAAACAAATTCATTGTCATTTCATGCCTGAAATCTGGCTGATCTGAGATCACACTCTACAGACACTGCATAGTGACCCCTTGGGTCTTTCTACACTTGCACTTTGTGATGCTCCTATATGTATTTCCAGTGCACTTTTGCCCCACACATGATATTATTCAATGGCTAACAGAAGAGAAACCAAACTCTACATGTCACCTTATAACCACATATGCTTCCATAAAACATTTTACTATACAAAGCTAAGTCATGTTTTGCCCTCTGGGAGAGCTTCACACACTTAATTCATAACTGGTTTCTGTCAAAAATTCTTCAGAGGGTGCATGAAACAAACACCAGCTAGGACATGGATTTCAATATATAATTACATTGTATACAATTCCCTACAAATGTGTCAAAATCATACAATACAATTTAGAGAAAAAATCCAATTATTTACTATTTACATCAGCTGAGAAGCCAGTCTGTGAAATTCAGATTATTGTCACATTAGTGTGGTTTGCTAGTTTTCTCAGAAACTCAATGTAACTGCATAAACTTCTATAATATGTTAATGTTACATTAGATGTTATTAATTATCATAGGAGGTGCTACACCTGCTCTCTAGAAAGCTGCAGATCTCCAATGCTTTAGTGCTTATGTTCTCTTAACAAGACAATAGAGATGCATCTTTCTCTCTGTACAAAATCTGCACAAAGAAGAAAACAGGGAAATGGGAGGTGCAGAGCTCCCTTTTATACTGCATGACTACCTGTTAATTATAGGCTTCAGTGAAGTGATGAATATTTCAGGGTAAAACTCTGCTTGTTAAAAAGTCCCTTGTTTTGTGTTCTTGGTTTATGCCTTCAGACTTATTAGAATAGACACTGGTAGCAAGTCTACCTCTGTCTGATGTAAAATACATTTGTCTATTGTGGTGACAAAATCTAGGAAAAATTAAAGCCACTCCATGTGTACACATTTTTTAATTTTTTTTCCTTTTAATTTAATATATGCTGGAATGGGGAGAAGGGGTTTCTTGATAAATGGTGAACTAAACTTAAAATTAAGATTCAGAAAAATGCTCTGAAGGTGAATTAATTGATATCTCCCATGAATCTCTGGATGCAAGACTGTAGGCGATACAAACCAAAATCATTCACATTTTTCCTATCTTGCTCCCCATTAGCAGTACATGTAGCTGTAATATATTAATGCAATATATAATCTTGAAACATACATTATCTTCCTATTTAGTACTTTTCAGAATGAAAAAGATTTGAAGAAAGGTGCATTGAATAGCTTTCCTTCAGCTTCTAGTACCTACATACATCAATGCTCACATATTTATATAATCTTCCATAAAGTGCCAGTGGAGTTGCAGTAATGTGAAGAGTGAATCCTCTTAGCCTCCAAAGGACCCACAAGAAGTAAGAGCAAGGTGATCTTTTGGAGTTACATGTGAAACAAGGCAAAGAAAGATAAGAAGAAGGAAACACAGCCACAGATCACTGGAAAGTGGAAACTGCAATGTGAGAAATTTCAGTAAGTGAATGGAATCCAGCTGAATAATGAAGACTGAGGAGAAAGCATTTCTGCAGATTATGAACAGATTTTAAAGTTTGCCTCCACTTCCTTGATAGTACTGACAATGGGGGAGGTATGCAGGTGTTAGAAAATACAGTAACTGGCAACAATTCAGCAGAGGGGAATACCATGAGAAATATGGAACGTTTCAAAACAAGTTTATTCAAGGTAAATCAGAAGGGCTGACAAACTGGAACACTCTCCCACACAGAGAAGATTCCTTTTCTGCAGTTGGTATTCAAGAACTGAAACATTACAGATAATTTTTTTGGAATAAGAGCATTGTCTTATTACAATTGTAAATTCTCAGGTTGTTGGTTTTATTTTGTTTTTGTTCGGTTTTGTTTGGTTTGGTTTAGTTTCGGGTTTTTTGGTGTGTTTTGTTTGTTTTTGTTTTAGTTTTGTTTTTCTTTTTTGGAGGGGGGAGGGGGGAGAAGGGGAGGAGGATGGGAAGGATACTTATTAGATATCAGAAATGGGTCTTTCAATTTTCAAGAAATTTGAAGTTAGCTTACTCAGTATCTACTGGGCCAGAAGGGAAACTCCTACATTCCCTCTGGGATTC
The DNA here is from genome assembly GCA_025504685.1 of Leucosticte australis. Taxonomy (NCBI): domain Eukaryota; kingdom Metazoa; phylum Chordata; class Aves; order Passeriformes; family Fringillidae; genus Leucosticte; species Leucosticte australis. The sequence goes on along the minus strand of JANIJU010003056.1, from coordinate 75,971,353 downwards.
CTGCGTGGCTTGATACTTGCATCACATTTCTACCTAGGGATTTCTAAATCATGATTTGCTACAAACAGCTGACAGAGAAAAACATTTCTACTTAATGTCTTTTCTGTGAAGGAATCAGAAACATTACTCTAACCATCTGATTTCCACTCAAGTACATTTGTATATGCTACCTAATTAAGTCATATGGATTCCTTCTGAAACTGGAATGGGGAAACCCTGGATGTTTAGACAGACTAGGGAATGAGATGCTGGAAATCAGTGCTGCAGAAAAGGTCCTGGGGGTCCTGGTCGATGGCAGGTTGAACATGAGCCAGCAGTGCCCTGGCAGCCAGGAGGGCCAACCCTGCCCTGGGGGCATCAGGCACAGCATCACCAGCTGGGCAAGGGAGGGGATTGTCCTGCTCTGCTCTGAGCTGGAGCAGCCTCAGCTCGAGTGCTGGGGGCAGTTTTGGGTGCTGCAATGTAAGAAAAACATTGAGCTGTTAGAGATTCTCCAAAGGAATTTATGGAGATGGTGAAGGGCCTTGAGGGGGAGCCATATGAGGAGCAGCTGAGATCACTTGGTCTGTTCAGCCTGGAGAAGAGGAGACTGAGGAGAGATCTCTTTGCAGGTACAACTTCCTTGAGGGGAAGAGGAGGGGCCGACAGTGGTCTCTTCTCTGTGATGACCAGTATCAGGACTGAGGGAATGGCCTGAAATTGTGCCAGGGGAGGTGTAGGCTGGATATTAGGAAAAGATTCTTCACTCAGAGGGTGTTTGGGCACTGGAATCACTCCCCAGGGCAGTGGTCACAGCACCAAACCTGACAGAGTTCAAGTGTTTAGACAATGCTCTCCGGCACATGGTGTTACTTGGGATGTTCCTGTGCAGGGCCAGGAGTTGGACTTGGATGATTGTAGTGGGTCCCTTCCAACTCAGCATATTCTGTGATTCTGTGATTTTATTAACCACTGTAATAATTATCGATATCCCTATTGAAGTTAGAGAGATACACTTGAGGGATGCAGAGGTGTCACTTTAACAAAAACTATCACTTTCTGTAATTGATTCACCAAAAGAAAAGTAATACATAATAGATGAATGACAGTATAGTCCAAGGTAAAAGTTAATAGCTCTATAAGTAAGGAAATAGCCACAGCTAAGAAAAAATTACAGAATTTTCCCCTAAAAGTGTTTTTATTTTGAATAAGTGTATAGAAGGAAGTGAACTCTGGGTGTCTCTGGTTTTGGGTTCATACACAGAGGCTTCACAGTGGGATCTGATTTTCTGACAGTACCTACAGCCTAAAGTCAAAACTGGAAAGAAACAAATCAAACAAGACAACAATATGATTTAATTCCTAAACAGCGCACTAAACTGGAGCTACTGAGTATCACTAGCCACTTGTGAGACAGAAGAGTTTTTTCCATTTGGGCTGGATTTTTTTTTCCCCACAAACTTTTATCAATATTTAAAGAAATACTACCATATACAGCACATATTTCAGCTTTTACCTGTAACCTACATTAAAATCTTACATGATCCTTATGATTAATGATTTAAATAAACTTTGAAGATGTAAATTGTATGTTTTCTTTAAGTATGAAAACTATTCCTTGTTCTTGGAAAGAATCATGTCACTGTGTTTTCATGCAATGTGGACAGAAAATCGAGAAACTATTCCTTTCAAGTAAAATGTAGAACAAGACTTGATAGTGGTCTTTTAGACATGTAGAGGAAAGGTTTTCTAAGAAGGGAGTATGGACTGGAAATTCTGAATTCATCACTGATATTCTTTGACACAGTCAAGCTTGGAATAATGTTCAGTATCACAACAAACCCTTGTGTGTGACAGGCAAAAGTGATTTTTATTAAAATTTATCTGAGCTATCTATATTTGTAGATATACTGATCTGATTTATCAAATGCATGGCCTTTCTGTCAATTTGCCATAGTTTTTACCTGATGAGTTACCTCAAGTCATTATTGAGAGACTAATTAGGAGCACTGATGTGGCATTAAATATCAAATAATGCTATACTAAGCAGTTTCACCAATTTCATACATGAACAACTGCATTGTTTCCTTTATTTTTAGGCTGTCAACCTTTCTTTTTTTCAGTTGGTCTTTTTTCTTTTTTTTTTTTTTTTGCTTTTGGGTTTTATGATTTTGGCAGATTTTTTGTATGGCTCTTACTGCTTGTTGGAGGGAAGGGAAAGAAAGTAAAAGAATATTCCTGATTCATATTACTTAAAACTGTCTAGGCCACTACCCAACCCACTTCATTTTTTTTCAGCCAGAAGAGTCCTCCCCTATTCAGATGTTTGTTATACTACTTCCAAAGCCATCCTTTCCCATAAAAAATCCTGTACCCAGAAAGACAACAGCTATAAAAGAATATAAAAATTCCAGAAATGAAGTTGTTGATATGGAATTTATCAAATAATGCAGCTAATAATCTAATTAGTCTCTTCTTATACAGAGACTGTCCAATATTTTACATCAGCCTGGTAGCTCTTCTCTGAAATATTTCTTTTGCTGTGGAAAGAGATAAGAATATGAAAACCATGTTTTGCATTTAAGGTACAGGTGCACTGTGGTTTTAGAGTAACTAGTGGGGTTTTTTTCCCTTCCCAGTGATTTCTAATTCAGTTTGTTCACTGGATTGTTTCCAAGTGCTTAGCTGATGTAGTTTTATCTTAGAGATCAAAGAACCTCACAGTCCTTTTAATGAGTGGTAACTGTTAATGCAGTTAAAACTACTCAACTCAGTTGCTGCTCATGTGCCTAATTCTTTCTTTATCTGTACTGAATTTCAGTCATTCTTGGAAGATCTTTCTGCTAGACTTCATTATGATTGGTTTTTCCCTTTTTCTTCTCAGGTTTATATAATTAATAAAATTTGTCACCTAGCTATTTGTCACCTACCTCCTTCCCACAAATAGTTTAAAATGCTAAGTGGTATTTCTTTTCTTCACATCAAAGTTTTGGGGATTTTTTGGAGATTGTTTTTTGTTTACTGTTTGCTATAACTGCACACTTTGGTCATCAGGAACCAAAGTAGTTTTATATACCAAAGTTATTTGGTTAGGTGTTTCTTCCTGGATTACTGCAGCAGGTATGTGTGATAATTACTGTTCATTTGTTGATTTTTCCCAGAGTCTCTCCCACAACGTCTCTGTTTGAGACTTCACCTTTGATGCATTGCTCATAAAATAACTGTTCAAGGTCTCCTAAAGAGATTCAAAAGCATTCTTTTAGCTTTCCTGCAACAGTCTTGTTTTGTTTTCTTTAAGTGTTTTATGTCCCAGAAGTGTCTTCTGTTACAGCAGCCTCTGGTAGGCTTTCAGATCCTCATGTTTCTAAAGAAGAATTTTTTATTGCCAGTTTTTCCTCAAACTCACTTTAATGGGTTATTTTGCTTTACAATTAACATGCAACACTTATCAATCCTTTCTATTTCTCTCATTTGGAAATAGACTTTTTTTTAAAGTCTATGCCTTTATTTGCCCTCACTACTGTATGATTTGGTCATTCCAACCTCCTTTAGCCCTTCATGTCTTTCTGCCAGGTATTTTGCATTAGCTTCATGCATTACTTAAGTTTTGATTTAGTTCCTCTTTTTCAGATTGATGGCTAGATAACTTCTGAGGCAGACATTTTTTATGCTTAGAGCCTTTTGATATTAGGGTTCAAGCTCACTGTAAAATTCAACCTGTGTTCCATTGAGTAAGTGAAGTCTCCCATCACTGCTGCAATTTTCCTGCCTTAGAATCTATCTGAGTACTCAACACATCATCAGCAACTTTGTTATTTCAGTCAGTGGGATAATGATGATGTTCTCACAGTTTTAATATTACATCTGAACATCCATATAGATGTTAGATGTTGTTTGATTTGTTGAAAGCTTTGTTGCCATGATTTCACCCAAGGTATTCAGATAGAAAGTATTCCTATATCAAGAGAGTGCAAACATTGCTTCTGTAATACTTCCAAATTCAGAATTATACTTCTTTAAGTCACGATTGACTTTTACATTTAAGATTTATAACTAATACAAAATAGTAATATATAACTATATATATGGTAATAAACACTTATTAAAAAGCTTAGTAAAAAAAGATAAAAATCGACCATGCATTTCAAAATGGATTTTTATTACGGACATTTATATTTAATGGAAATTTATATGATTTATAAGAATTTCTATTTGCTTTGCAAATGTATACAGAAACCCTTTCCTGAACAGGCTTTCCTAATGTAAAGGAGGGTGTTTGTTTGTTGGATAGCACCTCTTTTATCAGTATCACAAGAATGTCTCAAGTGGGACCTTTGAACATTATGAAAAGATCTCTTCAGTAGAACTGTAATTATTAGTATGTCTTTCATATGAAACCTTGAAAAGCTCTCCTTTTTTATACTGATAGCTTAAGCATCCATTATTAAAATTCACAGGAAGACAATAAAAAACCACCACATTTTGGCAACAGTTAAGTTTACACATATCTGACAACAAAACAGATAAGGACATGCAATGATCTCATGCCACAAAAATTAATTGTACACTAAGCCGGACTTAAATCCAAAGTGTATGTTTATGAATTCAAACTATTAACTCTGATGTTTGGATTTTTTTTTGTTTGTTACCTGATGAAAAGTTCAAAAATATTAGAAGAGCTAAAATGAAGACCTGATAAAAATGTTTAAATATAGGTCATCTACACCACTATTCTTCAGTAACAGACTTAGGGCAAGCTCTTCTGGTGAGTTTATTCCCCAAGCCCTTTAATAACAACCTTTTAACAGAGATTCATTTCTGTAACAATTCTATCTCCTGCCTTGAATAGCTCCATACAGGCAACCAGTCTTTTAGAAAACCTCAACAAAATTCTGGAGAGAACAGACTTTTTAGCAAATGGTCCCAAGATCGCAGGAATACAAAAATGATTTTAAACTTATTCTGCTCTAATCTCAGATGTAAAGATTTATCACTGCTCAGGTTCTTGACTGTAAACCATTGTGCATAATCTGAATGCAGACCTCACCTCTGCACTTTCTTTCCAAACAAAGATGCTTGAGTTCTTCTTGTTGTTATTTAAAGTATATTTAAATTGCAGATGATGAACTTGAGGGAATAACTATTTAAATGAGAACCAACTGCTTGCCAAGGACCAACCAGAGCTAATCCAGCTAGGCAGAAAAAAAATAAAAAAAATCCATTCTGAAATAGTGCTTTCATTTTTTTACAGGCTGTAGTTTTCTACTACAATAAGGAGAAAAACAGTGTATTTTAGAAATTAAACATTTACAAGGATATTTCATCTCAATATTCATCACTGTGATTTTAGTTCCATAGACTGTGTGTTATATGACAGAGAACTTCAGATTTAAACCTTAGTTCTCCTGCTTTACTTGTTATTGTCTCACACATTTTTGTTGCCTTTAAAAAATGTGTGTGTGTTCCAGAACACAAGAAATTACAATTTGACATTGGATACAAATTTTCTATGAGACTTGAAGGATAACATCTACCCAGTGTAACTTCTGAGGCAATGAAGCAATTGCTGAGAAGGCACCACATTCAAAATCAACAAATCTGAGTAATTATCTTTACAGCTGTACAGAATATGGTATACAAATGACCTTTGGCTTCCTCTGCTGAGTCTAGGAATATTGCAGTCTTATAATTGTCTGCTTCTCAGACATTTTGAGAGTAATTAATAAACTACTTGACCTGAAATTCCTATTCTGTTACAGTATCTTCACCTTAGAAAAGCGGGACAGAAAAGCATGTTCTGCATGGTTTCATTTGTCACATAGGTCTAGATGAAAAAAGGCCTAATTTTGATGTTCAATTTACTTCACCTTTTCAAACTTTTGTAGCTTGTTATACACTAAATGAAATTATTTAGACTATAGTTTGAATCAGTCAATAGAAGTGTTCCTGTCAGTGTTTAAACAAGCCATGCCCAGATAATATGTAATTTTACAAATATACCCTGAATGAGTTGATAAACTATACTGAATAACAAATTGATGCCACAAAGCCTTTTAAAAGACAACAAGGCATGTGGGTGTTGAAAGTTACACTGACAATGAGCATGAATGAGCCCCTCTCTTAAAATAAGGTCAAGAAGATACTTGAGAAGTAACTGACATGCTAATTCACACTGGAGTTTATCAGCATACTTTCAGCTTCATTATCTATTGATTTACAATTAGATGGTAAATATCCTTTAAAAACAAAGTTACTAAGATCATAATTAATATAAAAACATGCAGAATTATCTTTGTTTCCTCATTGTTACATCTGATGGATGTAATTGGTGTAAAACCTCTTTTTTATGTTTTTGTTTATTTGTTTTTTCTGTTTTCTGTTTTGTTTTTGTTTTTTGGTTTTTGGTTTTTTTTAACAGGCACCAATTATATGGCTATTTTACATAGTTTTCATATAAAGACTTTCAGAGGTTAAGAGGCTATGCATTCAAAGCATGGCATGAGTTAAAGATGCAATTACAGAGCAGGCATGTTGTACCACATCAACTTCATGGTGAGTCAGTCTTGGCTGACTCCTAATCACCAGCCCAGCTGCTCTCTCAGTCTTCTTTCTTAAGATCACAGAGGGAGAAAATGAGATGAAGCAAAGTTCATAGGCTGGGAAAAAATTGAGAGATCACTGACTAGTACCTATAACACATTTAACACGAGGAAATTGAATTAAATTTCCTGGCAATTAAAACAGAGTTGCATGTTGAGGAAAAAAAATGAAAAAAAAAAAAAAAAAGAAAATTAGAAACAACTTCCTCCCACACCCAACTTTTTCCCAAGTTCACGTTCAGCCCTGACTGGTCTCTCTCTTCTCCCCCAGGGGGACAGGCAGATGGGGAAAGGGGCTCACGTTCAGCCCCCTCTGCATCGTCTCTCCTCATATTTCCCTCCTTCTACGTTGAGTCCATTCCCAGGGGCCGCAGGGCCAGCCCAGCCCGGCCGGGCTCTCTCCAGGCCGCAGGGCCAGCCCAGCCTGGCCGGGCTCTCTCCAGGCCGCAGGGCCATCCCTGCCGGGTCTCTCCCGGCCCGGCCCTACTCCCGCTGTCCCCTCGGGGCTCGCAGCGCTGTTTCTCGCTCGCTTCCCCTGGCTCAGCCCTGGCTGCCGGGCAGCGTTTTGCCCTCCCTTGCCCAGCCTTTCCCCGGGGCTCAGGGGCTCAGCCGTGCCCTGCGCTGGGGCCGCTCCAGCCGCCGGCACCGCCTGGGGCCGGCCCGGGCAGCCCCGGCACAGCCCCGGCACGGCCCCGGCACGGCCCCGGCACGGCCCCGGCAAGGCCAGCGCTTCAAACCAGTTCGTGACCCAAGCAGGAAAAAAAAGAAAGTCGGGAACAAGGCTGGATTTTCTCTCAAAAAATTACTGCTAAACCATTTAAGTGAGAAGTGGCAGTTCCACACAAAAGATGTTGGTTTCATCAACTTCGTTATTCAGTGTAAAGAAGATTGGCTGCTGGTGTGGCAAATTCATGAAAGTATAAGAAATAAAACATATATTAAAAAAAAAGGAAAAAAAAATCAAGTTCTTCAGTCCATAATAACTTCAGGGAAGATTAGATCACCTTGAAAAAATTACTTTGAACCATTAATTTAAATAACAGCCTTCACATAGAGAGCTGATGTTTTGCAATATAGAGCTGACAGACTCTATAAAGCTTCCTTACAAAAACAGTTATTACTTTGACATATTAGACTTAATGTAGCTGTTTTGATATAAAAGAGCCAGTTTCTGTTTGGTGCAATTTCATGTTGACTTAAATGAAGTTAAACAAGGTAAACACTTTATCCTATGTCTTTGGACTAGGACTGAACTTCAATATGTTCATGCTTTTCTGTTTCTTTGGTTGCTCTGTTAAGTCAAAATGCCCCTCCTTGACAGTGCCATGCTTCAGGAAACTTCAGCTATAGCTGGGCACACTGGAAGAAAGTCAGACTGATCTGGCTGATGAAAGCTCTCTCTTCTCTTGGATCTGATTTTCCCCCAGATGACCTTTAAATATTTAGAGATGCCACTTAAAAAAAGCCCCAAACCCAAAAATGTAAAGGTCCACAGCATTTTTTGTGACTTGTAGAATTCAAGTACTATGCCTTCAACTTTTAAATGTGAAACCAAATGACATTTCTCAAATGAAGATAGGAGGCAGCAAAATTGTCTGTGCAAACAGAACACAGGACAAAACAAGTACATGTGCATGCCTTTTTATTTGGGAAAGCTTTGGGTTTGGAAAGAATATTGTGTTAGCTTTTTTGTAAAAATTACAATAGAAAAGGAGATGGCTAATGTGTGTAGGGCCATATAGTGTTGTGCTATGCTGACATCAGGTTTATTATTCATGTTGTTCTTGCAACTATGTTTTCCCTAGGTGTAGAGGAAAATTATTTTATATAAATACATTATTTGTGAAACTAGCAATCCAAAAGGTAGAAAGTGAGATGCATGTTATTTGAGAAGTTATTTTCATTGCTGATGACACTTGTCTGCCTAACAGAGGTATGAAAATGGCTAACAAATCATGTGCAAAATATTTAGACTATGTCATCCAAAATTTCCTTTCAATTTTCTCTACTATAAAATAAAAGTCCTATTTATCAAAATAAATTTTGGAACTATTTGCTTGTGCTAAAAATGCTGGAACATCTGATATATATATATATATTAATGTAAGCCTCTAAAATGGAATAAAAATGTTTTAATTGTTAAACTCCAATTTAGTTTCTTCCTTGGCACTTATTCTAAAACATATATGATGTCCTGTTACTGTCATTAAATCAGAGATGGGCAATTCTCTTGATCTGGTCAGGGAAGATTAGATTCACTGTCTTGTATTAGAACTAAGTTGTTGCAATAACATGTCACATATTACTTTGAGAAAATAATTTTGAATGACAAGTCTGTTATGCTGTATTTATGTTTTCAAGAATAAAATGATGAATTAAAAGAATTGCTATCTTGTAAATCCAATATAACACCTGGGATTCCTTTCCTAATCTAACTTTCAATACAAACATTTCAAGACACATTAAAAATTGTTACTTTCTTGTCCCCTTTCCTATATTCACACTCATTTCTAACTGTTCAATACTCTCTTATCTCCTACATCAGCATTAATCTGAAACTGTTTTTGCATTACAGGTAAACATGTAAGAATTAAGTGAAGTGCCATCCCCCAAACTAGGGAAGAAAAAAACAGCTGAAAACCAATGCAGATCTGAATATCTGAACAGTCATTCTTATTTACTCTTCAGAAGTCATCTGAAGTGGATTAAGAGGTATAGGTTTGGTATTACAGAGATCCAAAGGGTTCACAGATAAATTTTCAATCTTGTGCATCATATTCCTCTGCTATTCAATCTTAATAGCATGACTCACTCAGCCCCAAATCCACAGTGGCCTTCATTTTATCACTGCTTATTTACTTCCCTCTCCAAAGAAAAAGAACAGCAAATGTGTAGTTATGACTTGCTTCCAGTGCAACTGATTTTTAGAAATATCCTTTTAAGGAGCAGACCCTCTGGAGACAAAGGTGAGGAGGTTCAAAATTAAGAATGTTATGGAAGGAAACACGTAGTCTTCTTCACTTATTTCCTAAAATGCTTTATTTGCTTTTTTTTCCAAATGTTGATACATGAGTTATCTAACCTAGAAACATGAAGAAAATGCAAGAGAAATGTAAATGATATCAGCTATGACAACTGAGAGATGTAAAAGCTTGCAGTACTACAGCCCAAATTTTTCTAGATTTCTGCAGGAAAATCTTCATTCCTCTGAGCTGGTGCAGTAGGTAACTGACTCATCATCATGTCCTAGTGCATTCACTAACCTTGCCCCTTTCTGCACTCATGGCTATAATTTCATTAGAAATTTACATCAGTGACACACAAAAGACAAGAAGTCTCATATAACTGAAAGCTCAGTCTGTGCATTCAAGTTACTTATGTGAGGCAATGATATTTTATCTCAAATTTCCACAGATTCTGCATTGCAAACACACCCACACAGACACACACACACATACTTGCACCTGCAGGTGATCTGGACTAACTTCCAGATACCACTGATCATTCAGAAGTTTTCCAGAAACCGTCCAGAAATAATTAATAATTTTGGTGAAAGAAGTCATTGTGGTTTTAAACACTTTAAAAGATACCTTTTAAAATACAAAGCTATTTTGGGGGGGTTCTTTCATCAGCGAAACGTACTTTGTAATACTGAAGACTTACCCCACATGCAACAGCAGGGGTCCAGCTCTATAATCTGAGAACCTCAGACAATATCTACAAAAGGATCATTTTCCATTTCTACAATAAACTAATCTTCCAGGACCTGTGCCTCACCATGTTCCTAGAAAAACCTTGTGAGCATGGTTAATAGGGATTAATTCTATACAGAATACTCCAAATGACATTTTCTTGGAGAAAAGGAAAAATGACTGAGGAATGGGGGGATGCTTGACATTAAAATATAATAATTTGTTGTCCTAACACTGTTTTTATGATGATGGCAGTGAATTAATCCATCCTCTTGACAGTCATTTCACAGAAAGAATGAGAAAGCTTACCATCTTCATTGCAAGCCTACCCTATTCTTGTCCTCTGTGCATTTCCATGACAATGACTGTGAGCATTGTAACACCATTGTACATAATGACTCTGCTTTCTGTGATGTTACTCCCAAATTGGGTGTGAAATATGTGAAAGGACAGATTTGAAATGGCAGAACTCTCACCAGTGAAGCAGAGTAGTCCACAGAATTAATAATTGACAGAATTGACAGCATGGTGCCACCCAACAGAAGCCTGGAATTGAAAGGCATTGACTTCCTTTATAACTGAGGGTCTTTGTGTGAAAATTACTGTCAAATTAAAGGCATGTAAAATGAGACCTTGATGAGGTGTGTACAATTTAATGTAACATTAGCAAAAAATCTATTTTTCTAAAATATCTGGTTTTCGTGGTAAATTACTAATACTGAAATTCTGTTAATTACTGATATTATGACAGTCTCAATTCAGGCTTCCCCTGCCCCCTTTTCTTTTTTTTTTTTTTTTTTTTTTAATTCAAAGTATATGCCTTAGCTAATATAATTGATCTTTTCTTCAAATCAGGTCATCAGAATAATAACACCAACTGGAAATAGAGTACAGTTACTTTCAAGTTCCACAAAGCTTTTGCAAAAACAAGCTTACTAATGTTGTGAAGTACTCACAGTGGAAAATTATGAGCACCAGAGGGAATTATTGGAGGAAAATGGGAGAAAAACTGGTAAGTATAGAGGGAGACATGTCCTCAAACAAGGCATGCAGTCACATTTTGACCACAAAGGATTGAAAGAAATTCTATTCATTGATCTCTGTAAATGTGGCATTAATAGAGTGGTCAGAGGATGAAAGGAAATATATAATAGCATCATAAGAACATAAAATTGAAAGGGACCATGTTTTAGCTCACTGAATCCAGGCTTCTGTTCTGGCATGCAATCATGTCTATAAATGCTTTCATAAAGACAAATATGCTGTACTTTGAAACAACTTCAGCTTTTATTTTTTTCTCTTCCTGTTAGTAGCCTCTTTCAGAATCTGACTTATTCTTGTTTTCATTCTAAATTTACTAAATGTGAATTCTAAATTAACTCACAGCCACCAAAGCCTTATTTTTTCAAGTAAAATTGCAATCAACCTAAATAGGTTTTATTTTTCATTGTGGTTTATTCAGAGGTGTATTATGTGCCTTCTTCTGTTATTTGTGGAAATAATTAAACAAACATATTTTATTCTCCATTATTATCCCAGCCATAATGTTCAATTCTTTCTGTACAGCTTCACATATAAATCCATTTTTCTTGGCTAAAAGTAACCAGAATAGCAAATAGGTCAACATTATTTTCCACAATGGCTTCAGTGCCCTTTATCCCTTTTTTTTTAATATATCGGCTTTTGCAGCTTAGTATCACATTCACCTTCTTTAAGAAATGACACTAGATCTGGTAACCAGCTCTTTCTCTTCCTCTCTCAATTACAAAAAATCACTAGAGTATAACAGAAATTCATTTCATTGTTCTATATTCCCAAGGTTTACTCTTTATTTCTATATCCAAACCATATTTATAATATCTAGCTCATTCCAGACAATGTTTTGATTCTTCTGCAAATCTTTGAATCAACAATATTTTTGCAAAACTTTTTCTATTCCAAAATCATTTATGAAAATGTTAATCAGTGTAAAGCAGTCTGAAGGCATATTTCCTCATCCCCTTACCCTTTTAAAAGCTTCTCTTTCAATGCAAATCATTACCTTCATTTGGAAAGGTCCTTTCTCAGTTTACATTTCTTTCACATATCTCAATATTTTTTGGCATTCTGAAATACTTACTATTTTACTAAGTTTGGCATAATATTTTTTTCAGCCTTTGTGTTAACAGTCTCTTAAATACAGTTGTTCCACCTCCTATTTTTAGTTCAGAAGATACTGTTCAAATTTGGAAGCCCTCACTACCAGACATCTGTGATTTCAGAGGCTACTGGTTCCCTTGCATCACTTCCTGCAATATAATTTTAAGAATTTCTAATTTCAAGGGAAACTAAAATTCCATTTCCATTCCCTCTTCCTCATTAACCATCTTACTTTACCCCTCATATTCTGTGTATATCTCTGATTTCATCAAGGAAATTAAGACTCATGTAGATTATTTAATAAAAAAATTCTATCATAATGGAGCAAGACAGTCTTCAAGGAGAGCAAAACTTCTTCTGTCATATATCATGGGTTAAAGTTATATGGAGAGTTGCATGTTATTTAATGCAAGTTAAAACCCAAGCTCTTCAGACAACATTACACATGATGAATCAGACTTCAGCTGGCCAGGCTTCAGTTCAATTACATTAGTCTGAACATTATGTCTGAAGCTCACTCTATACATCAGAATATAAACACAGGGCTTGTTCTCACAGACTTCTGAGGAACTCTAACAAGTAACACATCTTGTATCTCGTAGTATGAAAAAAGCCACAGAGGATTTCCTATTGGAGGAGACCTTTTCCACCCTACACTCAGAGTGGAATGAATACCCTATGGAGCTTAGACTGCATTTGTAATATTCCCTGAAGCAGAACTGAATATAATTCTGAAATAGCCCCATTAGCAGTGACCCCATGCATTTAGGATTCTGGAAATTGATGTAACAGGATCAACTGCACACACTCTGTTTAGCTGAGCTCAGAACAAAAACTGTTTTATCATATTTTAGTATCTTCATCCTATATACTTTTATTTATCCCTTTGATAATAAACAGTATTTGCAGGCAACTGGCAAGTTCATGGTAAATATATGTAGCAGTCCAAGAGGTGTTATCCCTTAAAAGAGGAGGTGCCATCTAAGGAGATAAATGATCTGCCTCTTATCAGTGCCACATTTCAGGGAATGGAAAAAAACAAACCAAAGCCAAAAGAGAACCTTACCTTTCCTACATACTGAGGATCTGGTCCCATGTGTTCTTCTAAAACAAAGAACTGATTCCACACCCATCCACGCTTTGGACGATGATGCACTTCTGTTTCGCCTTCTACGTGTTTGGTTTGATTTCTGGTCACCTTGATGGAGCCATGGTGAGCAGCTCCATAACACCTCTGTACAAAACAGAGACAAACTAGGACTGGGCAGATACAAGATGTACTTGTAATTCTCATTGTAGGATAAGATTCCTGTTCAAGGTTTTCTTTCTCTTGTCCTTTTCAGCTGTAATCCTTCAATAAGTTCCCGAGAGTGAAGGTGAAGTCTGCTTCAGAAATACAGTCCAAATTAGGTTTTTCTGCTTGTTCATGGTTTAGCTGCCCATTTGGGAAAGCTTAAATTATATTTACATTATGAAAAGCTGACTGGAAAAATTGATATTTCTTCTGAGGTCTTCACAATAGAGTTCCACAGCCGACCATTTTCTATCTAATATGAAAAGGAAAGAAAGATACTTACTCATCACTAAAACCAGCAATTTTCAGGTTTCTGACCTTAGATTACACTCAAGGTTGTACTAAGCACTCAGTCAAAGACTGTCATTGGAACTAAAATTCCATTTCAATGCTTCCTGTAAAAGCATTTCCTGATTGTTTATGTTAAAATACAGTAAAACAGCATGGCTCCCATAAGCTGTGAAAATGCTCATAATTAAAACCTGGATGATTCAGAATAGTTCCTTTTGTTGGCTTTTACCTACAAATCATTGACCTGGTCTGGCAGTAGAACAAAATCACTGCTACAATGTCATTAAATAATTATTGTAAATAATTTCACATGAATTTTGTTGTTCTATACACCACACAGATATCCAGCTTGATGAAAAATACCTAGTCTATAAATGGTTTTGAAAGAATGCCACCAAAATGGGATTTGAAAATTCTGAGTCAATACTAGAGCATACTGACAGGAAGCTTCAGTCAAAGTGTGCATTTTTACATCTTGTTCTTTATATAAATTCAAACCAATATCATCTAGGACATCATAAAATTATGTCATACTGACAGGAATTTCATGTTGTTTTGATGCCAGTATTTTCAGTATATTTACAATATATTCTCAACCTCAAAAAGGAAAATGTAACCTCTTTTATTACAACAATAAAATGTGAATATATAAGTGGAAGTTGTACCTTGAAAGTAAAATACTCCAAGTACCTTGAAAGTAAAATATTTCTTCAACCTTAGAGAAACAGTTACATTACAGTAACCATTTGTTCAGTTATCTGATGATGTCAAAGATTATCTCCATATCAGTCAGTCCCTCAGGAGTCTGAAAACATGCAACTGAAACTACAAAAATTGGACTCTTCCAATACTGCTCTTCTTTGAGTATCATAAAGCTACATAAACAGAAACATAAGCTACATAAACAGAAACAAAATTAAACTAATTTTGCTTCTAGGTTTCATAGGAACCCAACAGAATAAATTCAAAATCCCTAAAGAAGAACCAAAAAAGAATTTAGAAATCAGACAGAAACAATACTGCAGTGGAAGAAAATTTATTAAGTGTCTTTTGGCTGCCATTTTTTTGAACTTATGTTTCTCTCAAGTCTATAACAGTAATGGAATCCCAAACCTCTTAGCTGAAAACAATTCCTCATCAGAACAATTGAAGAATACTTCAAGACTACTGTACATTAGAAATAGACAGAAAGGACGTATTTTCCATTGCTAGTACTCAGTTCAGGACAGTGGGTTTTGCTGAAGTGAAGAAAGAACTTCAGTCTCTTGTGGTTGTGCAGTAGCTCAAAATGAAAATCTATATGGCATTTTCAACTGAAGAAATGAGTTTTTAGACATCTAGCATTACCCTACTTCTTGCTTCAAAAGCACTTTAGTCTCTCCTCAATCCCTATGAAGTCCAAGACACCATTCCCCTAAAATTCTGGCATTCCATCTCTGAAAAGATTTATACAACATAGAGAATTATTGTCTCTTAGAAGTTCAAATGTGATTTAATAAGATTTTTTTTAACAGTTAAATGTTGTATGAAGTCTAAGTTAGATCAGATATAAAATCCAGCCTTTCTGGGTCTCACATTTGTTTCTGAGTATATTATGCTTCCTTCTTAGTTTCCTTGCCTTTCTGCATTCTTTGCTGATTCATGTTAGAAATATTTTTTTACCTTGAGGCATGCAGTTTCCTTGTATAGATTTCTATATATACAGATGATCTATTTAAATAGATTAGTCATCATAGTTTAGATGTACATTAAAATTAAGGAGTGTTTCACAAAATATTAACTCTTTAGTTTTATCAATTCAAGTATTATTTTTCTTCCCTTGGTTTCCATCTTGAGAAATGCCTGGGAGGCATTCACAAGACCACAAGTAGCAGGTAATACCTTACAAATGGTATGTAAAGTTCATTGAGATTTCTTAAAATAGCACATTTAAAATGTATTTTAGATTATTACTACTAAACTTTCTTTTACAAAATCTGTGGGAGTAGTTGTGATGGAAAATTCTTGCCTCATAAAAATGCGTATATGAGTACAGAAGCTACCAACAAATCAAGATTTACTAAACAGAACTTTGTTTCTCTTCCCTCTCAGAAGTCCTCCATAGGAAAAAAAAAAACCAAACCAACCAAAACAACCCAAAACAACCAAGATGGAGCTTGCAAACTGTTATGCCACAGTCACATATGAGCCAGAACAAATATTAAGGGCATATTATATTAATATATATAGATATAGATGTATATATAGATATAAAGTTATATGTGTGTATATGTGTATAATATATATTATAAATAATATACATTTGTATCATAATATTAAATATAATATGTAAATATATTGGAGGGAAAAAAAGACAAAATACCACAGCAAAATATGAAGGGCTTTTTCATCTTTAAAAAGATCTGTTCATCTTAGCATTAACATTAATAGGACATGTATTTTTATTTAGTAAAACCACTATTTTATTAAATTCAGTTAGGAGATTTTATTTTAAGCACTTGAGCCCAAAATTAAAGTTTTAAAATCCTGTATTCTGAACAAAACCAACCAACCAAACAAACAAAAAAAGACAGCAGCAGGAAAAAACATTGCAATATCTACTTCCTGTTATACTCATACTTAGAAGTTCATGCCTTCAACAGTTCCTGAACTGTACATGAAGCCTAAAGGATGATTTCCACAAAGACAAATTCAGCAATGAAAAGAGGAGGGGGTTTAAGTGTCGATTCTTTGAAGTGTTACACCTCTGGTAAACATCTTTAAAGCCAAAGCCTAATTAATGCTCAGTACAAAGGTCCTTATTCAGCACTCTCCTACTAAATGTCTAGAATAAGCATTTAAAAACCTGACACCTACCCCAAAAGAAACCTCAAATCTACCTTGAAGACAGCAGGGTGTGTCTACAGGGGAAAGTTCAGATGGAAACAGCTCACACAGTTAACACAGAGGAGACAGTAAAACAAAGACTAGACAAGAAACAGAAGAAAAAACAGAGGAAAAAAAAAGAAATGAACTTTTTGAAATCCCTTGAATTGAAGCTAACATACTGAGATGCTGCCTGCTCATTGCTCTTGTCTGCAACTTCAGAGTAAGTGTCTTGATTTATGGCTTTTGTTATAAAGATTCATGCAACTGCAGAGTAGACTTGTGTTATAGCCATCTCCTGGGAGCCCTCATGAAAATGAGTTGTGTAGCTCGAGAGACTGTCAGAGTGAGTTAAAATTGAAATAAATAATTAAATAAGATGAGATGGGAAAGTTCCACCAACATTGCTGGAAATCATTACAGCACAGTAGTTACTGCTTAGTTTAAGACCCTATAATGAATTCCCAGGAAATTAACAGGAGCATAGTGATGCAAAATGTGTATGTTTCACCACCACGAGGAGATGCATCCTTTGTAATGGGTATTTGCCCTGAATCTCAGTGTCCTCTGTCTTCCATCAAACTGAACCCCATTTGAACTCTTCTGAACGATCGACTTTTGCAGATGCACATTTAGCGCAATTCAACCTATCTTTTATACATCCTTTTTAAGTCCCATGGTGAAAGAGTGACAATTAGCTATGGAGCTTGTAATAAATTAAATTGCTTACATGCTTTCTGACTTCTCTCTCTGCCCCCTGCCCTGTTAATCTCCTCCTATCAGAAAATAAAAAAGATTATCAAAATCTGAACAGTTTCAAATTACTATCATTTATATATATACCAAAAAAATCTTCCATCCTGGATTGCATGTGTTTATTGTTTATTGCCAATATTATATCCTTCAGCACTGCAGAAACAATGGTGTATTCACCTGGAGACCAAAGGCAGCATAATGCACTTGTGTCAGAAAGGAAAATTGAATGTGATTTTTTGTTACATCCTTTGAAGAGTTTGATAGATTGCCAAGTGAACATACAGTATTCCTGAAGACCTCAGGTAACTGGCAGATAAAAAAAAGTGGCATTTCTAGGTAGATGAAGGAAAGTTGTTTATCAGTAGTTGATCTCCATTCACTATTCCCAAGGCTGGTAGAGCTGAGCTATGGGAAGTTACACGATAAACTGAAGCACCAAGTTCTTCTCAGCCTAGGTAATAGAAAGACAATATAAAATTGTCTGTCTTCTGCACATGCTAGTCAATCTGACAGAAGTAGTGAAAAAACTGTTTTGGAATGCATTCAAAACTGTATTACATGTTACTATCTTGCCTTTTTGTTTTAGTTGTACCTATGTGTATGAGACTGAAAACTAAGAAAACTCTAATTAAGAAAATGCTCATGAAATAGTTAAATAGTGATTCCAATAACCAAATATGTTTTAAATATAGTTCTATATTGGCAGACCTTCTAGAAATGGGAAACTGGACTCCTTTTTTACTTCAATAGCATAAGGAAATTTCCATTAATTGGTAAGATAATTGCATGAGATATCAAACTCCTAAATTATTGCTAAATTTATTTGTAGGTATATTACCATTCTGAAACATAGTCTTTATCACTCTGGAAATTGATCCATTTCCTAAAGAAATAGAGAGAAAAGAGCATGGAATGCCCCTCTCCTCACCTCTTTAAGCCAGCAATTCTAGCTCATCTCTGTACAGTGTCAAAGGGTGTTATTTCTTGTTATATCTTGTACCACTCTTTCACATTTACACACAGCATTTGATAAAGAGCATATCTATTTGCAAAAACCCAAAAAGTGTCTATAACAATCTAATGCCAACTATTTCCTTACCCATTAAATTATTCTACATAAACTCCCCTTCATAAAATAAATAGAAACAACTACAATAATAAAAATAAAGGCACCTCCATGGAAAATAAAGACTGTTCTTTCATATATGGCAACAGAAATTCTGTTGTGGGAAGAAAAGGTGGATAGGGGAATCAAAAATACCAACAATCATACATTATAAAAAAATAGCATGAGAAAAAAATAGAAAAATATATAAAAGAGTGAGAAATCACTGGAAGACAAATCAAGACAGAGAAGAAAATCGGAAAGTTCAAGTGGAAACAGCTGAAGCTGTTAGAGAAGATGTGAAAAATCCAGCACTACAATGTCTATAAAATCTAAGAAATATATTTTATACAGTTCAAAATAAAGACAGTTTAATAAAGAAAATATTAATTGCTAACAAAAATCATGGAACAAAATTCCACAAGGAATATATATTTCTGGGAACTGGTATGCTGAAAATGGCAAGGGAACTACAAAGCTGGTATATTTTCCCTATCATTTTTACATTTCATACCCAAAAAGCTCTTGAACTTCCACATTTTCACATATAATTCACAGATTAAAGCCAACTGCTGACACATTTTATATCAATTTTTTAAAAAATATATACCATATAAAGAAATAAAACAGTATAAGGACAACTGTAGAGGCTTAATGACTACAGGTTGTTATGCAGTGTGTGCAAAAAGCTGGGATATTCTCAGATTCAATTTACAATCAGAGAAATACATTATACAAAATTAATTACTTAGATGAGTACATCACTCTCGTTGACATTGCCCAAATGAAAATCAAGAAGAGCAAAAGAAATGCCCTCCTTTTTTGTTTTTTTCTCACCCATTCTCTCCTATCTATCTACAAGGAAAGAAACAGTTATACCAAAAGCTCAGAAAGAAACAAAAACCAGCAGATATATCCTAGAATACTATTAAAGAAAGAGAAATCACATATTTTTGCGCAAAAAACCAGCAAAAACAAAACAACAGAGAAATCTTTCTCTTGGTTAAGCAAGCTAGCTGGTCCTCTGAAAAGAAGTTGACATAACAGAAAGACAATTTGGCATCACAGATGTGGGTTTTACATGCCCTGGTGTTGTAATTAGATACCAAAGAATAGTCACTGCCAAGGTAAAAATAAGTTTGTCTCCCCATGGGATTTTTCAAAGGTAACAGTAGCATTTAGCTGCAGAGTTAGCATTAAGATGTTTTAAATTATTTCAGATAGCAAACTGTGATGGATTTTTCAACACCATCCTGACTGACATACACACTTCAAATAATCCACACTTATGAGACTCCATTCCTCTTACTGGCTTGGAACTCCACAGAGACAATGACTTAAAACTCCATTAATTCTACAGGTTGTAGCACCTAGGATTTTTTCCAAAAGTGTTCACAATCCAGGTTATTTTTTAAAGTGTAAAAGTTTCTCTTTTTCTCTTTCCAATTTTTCTTCCTTTTGAGGCATATACTATTTTCAAATATTCCTTTTACCTTCAGTTACATGTTACATAAGGTTTATTGATATATTTTTTTAAATTAATATTGCTTGTTTAGTGACTCAGATCCAGTAGCTTTGAAGTAAAAGAAACTGATATATTACTACTCCATAAAGACTACAGAAAATAAAGTTTAGCCATCTTTTTGGATTAACAACTGTTGAATAAGCAATTAGCTCATAATTATTTCCCTAGTTTTCAGAGGCTAAATTGACAGATAGTGGGTTTGTTCATATTTGCATTATATGTTTGGTTTTAGACAGCTTGTACCTAAACCTTTAACCCAGCACAAGTATGGACTCTTTATTTCTAGCACATAAGGTTAGTCAGATCTTTTCCTTTATAAAAATCTTATATTGTGCTAAATATTGAGACTGAAAAATTAAGAAGATAAGACCAGAGATGACTTTCCAATCAGCATTAATACCCTGAATTTTCTAGGGCTTTTTGTTTGTGGTTGTTGTTTTTGGTTTTTTTTAAGTTCTATGATGTCAAGGTGAAATAGAAAATGTCAAACTTTCCTTTAAAACCTAGCTGCAGCCCTAGCAATCAACCAGCATTGGTTTGATTCAAGTCCTAAATAAAAGTTATTTTATTTTTCTTTTTTTTTTATCTCCAGTATAAGAAATAATTACACTATTCAGTGTCTAAACTGCCTCTTAATTTAGTAAGCATTAAAAATTTACCTGATTGGCTGGAACAGGTTGCATCAGTTAAAGCTGGGGTCACAAAAGAAAATAGACAACATATGAATAAGAGCTTTTGCAACCTCATTATTCTCTACAGCTTACTCACAAGGGGAAGCAGAGGGGCAGGCACTGATCTCTTCTCTCTGCTGACCAGTGACCTGAGAAAATGACATGTACTTGTGTCAAGGAAGGTCACAACCAGCAGAGGGGTGGTTGGGCACTGGAACAGCCTCCCCAGAGAAGTGGTCACAGCATCAAGCCTGTCAGAGTTCCAAAAATATTTGGACAATGCTCTCCGGCACATGGCGTGACGCTTGGGGATGTCCTGTGCAGCGCCAGGAGTTGGAGTTTGATGGTCCTTGTGGGTCCCTACAAACTCGAGATACTCCGTGATTCTACAGTTATTAATAGAAGTGTCACATTCCTCACAGAAGGAGGCATGAACTGTAGTTCTGATTTTGTTATGAAGAGGATTTTAAGGACAGCCTAGCAGCACCTGCAATTAAAAGAGCACAGAAATGCTGAACCAGTGCAAGCAGTTCTGGCCAAACACCTTCCCACCTGGATTAAAGGAGATTTGTCATGTTTTTTTATCTAGATAGGCTTCACTGGGAAAGAAAACCCACTGGAATCCTACCTAGCTGTACCATGAAGATAAATGAAGTGGGAAAAGCAGAAAGAGGCTTAGAAGATAAATAGTCTCCAAAAAAATATTTGGAAGGTTTTAATGTTGACAAAAGAAACTCTTGAATATTTACTGGGCTAGCATCTGATTTATCATTCTTTTTTTTGAAAAATAAAATAGACGGTCAAGACTGTTGTGTACCAATGTCTTAAAATAGCAGATTTAATAGGAGTTCACGGAATTTGTAAAAATAAATGTGAAGTCATGATCAGGGTACTTTCTTCTGGGACTGTGCATAGCTTATCACTAAACACAAGCTTTAATGGATTTCTTATTGGATAGCATTAACTGAAGCACCACTCACAAAAAATTAAAACCAGCCACATTACACTAGGTGTAATCCAGCACCTTACATGACCAAGGAGACTCATACTAAATGGTCCAAATAAAGGATTCTAGGCACACTGAGTCCAAATATGATAAAAAAAATAAAAATCAAACCACCACAAAACAAAACAACGAGCACAAAACTACAAAACCCTCTAACTATAAAAAAAAAAAAATGTTATTCAAGGAAAAATAGGGTTTTTTTTAAATCAAGAACAATGATAATTTTTTTTTAGAAATTTACAAGGGGGTCTAGTCTTTTTTATATACAAAAATATTGAATTTTTATATGCAAACAATCAATGCTCCATAACAAAACACTATCAGCCCTTGAAATTTGCATTAGAAGAGAGTTTATCATTGCCGGACTACAAACAGATGGGTCACATAAGATCCTCACATGATGAAAATGTATCAGAACCACTATGCAGTTAAAGTTGTATTGTCACAGCAGGATTTTTAAAAGTTTATCTAATTGATGCTTTGGTTAGATGATGTGCAAGATGAGCTGTGTTCTGCTATGCTTTTACACTAAATGTGAGTGGTTAACAGTAGGGATGATTTAAGACTCCTTGATTTTTGAAAAAATGTTGAAGATTCTGGATGCCATGGGAAAGAGAGAGAAAAATGGCAAATGTTTCTCACAGTGGCTTG
Source organism: Leucosticte australis (assembly GCA_025504685.1). Lineage (NCBI taxonomy): Eukaryota > Metazoa > Chordata > Aves > Passeriformes > Fringillidae > Leucosticte > Leucosticte australis. Next base: position 75,948,780 of record JANIJU010003056.1, on the reverse strand, counting down.
TGAGAACTTTTAGGGAGTTGTAAGGATGGGATAACTTGTTAAGCATAAACAATCTGCAGGTGGTGTTTTTCTACTTCATCTTTCTTTTCTTCTCAAGGATGGTATATGAAGAAGGAGTTTTTGTTAGTTAGCCAATCAAATATAATGCATCATTTCACACTATAGAAACCGTGCGGTTCTCTTGAATAAAGCTTTCCTTTTGCTCTTTCTTAAATACTGCCTCCCGCCTGTTCCTGTGTCATTCTTGGTAGAAGAGTGACAGAAGAAGGTTACTAAAAAGCATTCTTATATTCATAAATCAGCACAGGAAATTGTTATTAAAAAGCATTCTTATATTCAAAAATCGGTACAGGAAATTATTAAACACTACAAACCAATGGATTAGGTACCCTGTTGACCAAACACATTTTATGAAAGAGAGTTAAATTAGTTATGAAACAGATCTTTCTTGAACAAAAGGGATCGGAAAAGTTTGCAAATAAGACTGAAAAAGTTCTTAATCTGCAAACAGCACTGCATGTACACAGGCAGATAATGAGCGCTGCAGGTACACAGGCTACAATGAACAGATAATCTAAACATGACATTAAAACAAGATTAAGGGATTTAGTGCCATCCTCAGTTGGCATAAAAAATTATTTTGCCTATCATAAGCAGGGATATGGAAACTACAGCATAAAAAAAATGAAATGACATAACCAATGACTGAAGAAATATTTTTGCAACTATACCCAAATGACTTGCACAGAGTGACTGTCAGAAGCACAACAGAGTAACAACACAATTAGTCAGATAAAATCCAGCCACTGTTTCTGTAAATATAATTGCACACACAGTCATGCTAGCCATTACCTGCTGTGGAAGGAACAACTTTGAAACACAAAGAGATTATTCATTAATCTGACTCACGTCTCTCTGTGTTCCTCAACCAGAGGGGAAACTATCTACATTTATATCTGAGGTCCATGTACTAGTCAAGGGTAATACAGGTATGCAAGGCAGTGCAAAGGCCCCTTTATATTCTCAAAACAGCAGAGGCTTTTCTTCTGTGCTATTTCTCTTCCCAAGGAACTTGCTAGCAGAAAAAAGATCTCACTGATTCCTTGAGTCATTCCTCCCATATATTAAGGTCAGGTCACCAATCAGGGAACAAAGCAAATACATGAGACACTGATGAGCAATTACTTAGTTTAAATAGAAAGAACTTGCAATAACCCACTTGTGTATAGTCCACGTGTACTGTTTGTCCTAACAAATTATTTCTCAAAAAGGAATAGCAAGAGCTCTTCTGAGCAGTTTGGTAGCATCCCATTGACTAGCAAAAAATAAAGAAATGGAAGAGAGATCTAATGAAGATGTTTGAGGCTTAAGAATCGATTAAAGACATTTACCTCTTGTTCTTTGCTAGCAGTTCAGCACTGCACTTTAAACTCCTTAAAATCATGTACACTATAAATAATAATCTTGTTACAGAAATCTTAATAATACATAATATACAGTATTTTTTTTGGGTTTCTAGGCTGCACACAACTGTTTAACTGCAGAGAAATTTGTTGTCTTGGTTAGGCTAACTGAATAACTGTTCAGAAAACAACAAATATGGCAAAAAAAAGAGGCAACAGAGAAGTTAGAGACAGAGCCAAGAGGAATGGCTCCGTTTCACAGAGACCTGTGAGAGAAGCAGATCAATTCCACAGATCATCCCAGAAGCATATGGGGAGGTCTATTGGACAGTCAAGCCTTGCAAAGTCCACACCACCCAGATGACTATCTGAGTAGTACTCTTTAAAGCTGAGACTACCTAGGTAATGCTACCAGAGATACTGAGCTTCGGTGTGCTTGCAGAAAAACTAAGGCAAATAAGGAAAAGGTAATTATAGGCACTGATTGTCACATCACACCACACTTTAACTCAGATGTCCTTAAGTCTGTGATTGCTCCTGTGACATTTCTTCAGCCAAACGTACTAGAAACAGTGTTAACAACACAAGCTTGCTACTCTGATGTCTCCACTAGGTATGCATATAGTATGTGTGTACCTATGGGAACAAAATTTCTACAAGCTCCCATCTTTCAGTAGTAGCACTGGTCTGTTTAAATTTATAACTAAATCTTCCATGATTAATTAATTTTTGCTCAGTTTTCCATTTCCAGTACTCAAAGCTATGGACTGGAAAAAAAAAAAGGGAAAAAAAAAAGAAAATTCCACAACCAAAAAATCTCAATCATTAAAAATTGTTTATAGGCAGTATCAAGAAAAACTTCTTTACTAAGAGGGTGACCAAGCACTGGAATGAATTGCCGTGGAGTCTGTATACTCTCTCTCCCTGGAGATATTCAAGAACCATCTGGAGAAAATCCTGTGCAATGTGCTCTCGGATGACCCTGCTTGAGCTGGGAGGCTGGACCAGGTGACCCACTGTTCTTTCTTTCAACCTGGCCCAGTCTGGGGTTCTTTAATCTTGCATTTTTTTTCTATCAGAAAGTGAAAATTCTCTTGTATGCATGCTGGTTTGCATTGTATACATATATGTATATTTTTTTTCTTTCTTTAAGGGGAGAGTAATCCATAAACACGATGAATGGAATGCCTTTTCTGTCTTAAGAAACTGTGGATTACACAACATGGTATTTCTAAAACAGGTAACAATATCTATGAAAATGACAGTGTACTTGTTAAATAACAATGTTCAGTTATCAGTGGAAGTCAATATTGACATGAGGAAGACACTGACATTTCCTTGTGTTTGTTTGACTATTTGATACCTTGTTTTTTCTAACATCTATCCATATCATCACAACTTTTATTCTCAGGAAGGCAAAAGGACACCAAAACGACGACAAAAAATTCATCTCTTTCAATTTTGATTCATGTAACAGTGTCTTTGAACACATAATATTTCATTATATTAATTAATGAATGCTGTTACATTAATCTTTATGAAAATAGTTTTTCTCTAATACTAAAACACACAAAGTCATGTTCATTCTCACTCATCTTTTCAGAGCAGAAAGACTTATTTCCATCCTTTTATTTCAGATTGTTCTTACTGTTTTACCTAAACCTCTTTTCTGAGGCAGAGAGCCTGTTCTTCATTCCAGCCAAGGTAGGTTTTTATAACGTTTATGTTACTCCTCCATTTTTTTTTGTCTAGATAAAAGTCACCTCTGTTCTTCCTTAAAAAATTCTCTGTTATTCTAGAAAAGCTATTTTGAATTTAAACCAAAGTCAGACCTTACTAAAGGTCTTAAGATTATTTTAGTTTCATACTGTGGACAATTTTCACAAATTAGTTTAAGACTTACAGAGCAAACTGTGTTAAATATACTAATCCCACTGATGACTGCAGACTTTGTATGTGCAACTTTATTTCATGCTTGTGAAAATTTTAGTTTTCATTCTTGTCCTGACACTTCACAGGAATGTATAAACAGGTAGATAAATGGAGATTTAGTGTCCAAGCCATACCACCGGCAAATCCTCAGAAACAGAAGGGGAAGAAGAATCTAGGTTAATCAGTAGAATCATGTCTCAGGTTCTGATTGAGCAAACAAAAAAAGAGCTACTTAACTCTAGACCTATTAAAGAAAAGCTCATTAACATTAATTGGCTTGTCTGACTAAAAACTTAGCTTAAAATGGAACATTTTAAATATCACATTATTGATGTTTTATGGTGCTAGAAGAACAGCTTCTATGCACAGATAAGATTACATGTATAAATTCACCAGGAAAACTTAAGAATGTAGAATTCAAGTTTCAAAATAAATTTGTCTTCCATTTTCGCAATAGTAGTCTAATGACAGGTGAGACCTTGTAATATCATTTTGAGATTGTTCATATATGCATGGTACTGTTCATAAAGGCATGATATGTTATACAAGACTTTCTACTGTGAGTTGAAGACTTTCAAGAAATCATTCATCATGTGCTTAATAGAAAAAAATTGGATCCTTTGCATTCAGAGAGAGCCTCTAACCGTAACTTCCCTGTTTTCTGGAGTTAGTTTTTTTTCTGCAAGGAGCAGGATGAGGGTTTAGTGATGTTGAGCATCACTAAAAGAGCACCAGAAAAAGAACTGAATGACTAGCAAAATTGGACTCTCACTTTAAGATGGAAAGCATTTCACAGCAAGGATCCATATCTGAGCAAGGACTTGTATCTCATTCCCATTTTGAGCCTTGTTCGACAGTTCTTACACTGTGTTCAGAGTACTCTATTCAAGCAGGTCATGAAAATGGTAGACTAAGATACCTAAATAAACATGAAAATTATCTTTGAAAAAGTTGTAATAAGTTATATCCTACTTTTGAAAATAGTCATTCAGTAGAGTTACTACAGAGAGAATAATTTAAGGAGAGATAGAAAAATGAAAAAGAAATTTTAAAGTGCAACAGATTCCAGGCTTGGTTTTGATTTTTTGGTTTTTGTTTTTTGGTTTTTTATGAGTCTTGGAATGTATAGAATGAAAACAAACAAGGCAAATAATAACTAAAATTGTGTACTTATAATTTCATCTGTAATCTGCTACCTTTGATTAAAGTTAATAAATATTTCACTGTTAAGAGTATATGAATTGGCACATATTCTAACATAGAGCTACTGTTACTAGAAATGGATTGGGCTGTTTGTGAGACTACTAGGAAAACCTCATTAGCCTTTAAGAATAAAAAGGATTCGGTTATCAACAAGCAACAATCTTCAGCAGAGGACAGATCATTATAAAAAAAAAAAAAAACAAACCCAAAACCAAACAAACCAAAAACTACCCACAGTGATTAGAAAAGCTTAAAAAGCTAATAAAAGTTCATAAGCCTGATCTGATGCAGATTTTATAACATTAAGGAAGCTTTAAACCTCTTTATTCTTCATAGAGAAATTGTTTGCACTGGATGCTAAGGCAACTTAGCAAATAGGAGGCTAAGGGGCTGCTCTTTAACCCTAGCTGATCTTTAACCCCAGGTGATGGCTGATGGAATAAGAGCTTGTATAGCAACTATCTTCCATCCCAAACCCCATCCTATATTGGCAAAACAGCTATGAATTATTTTGTTTGTTTGTTTTCTGAGGCAACATCACTTTTCAAGGAGTGGAACAAAGCTGCATTTTTTTTCATGGTTATGAAATCACCTCCTACGCACCATCCTAACCATCATCATCATGCAGCTTGCTGTAAATTTAAAACTTGAATATACATTTTGTTTCTAAAACTCTGAATTGTGAGGTGCTGACATTATTGGGTTTGTACACATCTTGAGATTGAACAGTCTGTAAAAGATACCTGTGCCAGATTTAAGCAACACTGACAGGTATTAAACACTTGTGCCTTCCCCTTGCATGAAAATGAAGGGCTCTTATACGATTATTGCAATGATGCAGATTTACGCATGAGAAGGAAAAGAGACACATGAAAAGATACACACACCAAACAAAATATCCAGTAAAGAATATTCAGTGCTTAATCCAAAAGTAATGAAAGTAAATAATACTGAAGAACCAAAACGATTCTGAATTGACACTGATGAATTATTAGAGCAATAATATTTTGTACTATTTCCCCTAAATAACTGAAAGCAAAAGTCATTTGTTTTACTATTCCAAAGAATTAAATATTCTGGTTTTGTAATCTAGAGAACCTATTTCTATAAGGTATGAAATTTATAAAATAGTGAGTTCTAAATTTTTTAGATTGCATTAGCTTTTGTAGCAATTTACCTAAAACTTTCTACCATATTTCAAGAAAACAGATATCCTTGACTTCCATTAATTATAGAAATAGAGAGAAAATAGTAAAAAAGAGTTCAGTGTTATACTACACTACAAACATTACTCTTGGAAAACACTGGGGAAAGGACTGAAATTCAGTCTTATCTTCTACAAGTGTTTTCATAATCAATTATATTGATCAGTTTGGACTCCAGATTTTAAATGAATAAAAAGTGTGTTGTGTGGTTATTTTTTTAGATTGTGGTTTTCAAAATTTGAGTTTATATTTTCTTTAGAATCAGACAAACCCCAGTTGAATTACATAATCTATATATAATTAAAAAGAAAAAGGGCAAAAAATAAAACAAAGAAGAAAAATGTAATCAGGAACTCAAAATACTTCCAACATAACTTCTTGATGTTTACATTTCCAGTTATTCTGTCTGTAAACAGGAAATATGTACCAGAGCAATTCTTTTTGTGAACAGCAACTCTTCAGTTCTGACAGCAAAGGACAGAGCATGGGCTCCACAACATGACCGGGCATTTGGGTTAAAGGCCAGTGCTGCCTGCATTGTGCTCAGATACCACATGTACACTCATACATGTGTAAGCCAATTTTCTAAGAACTCATCCCAGTGTATTTGCGCTATACCAGGATTTTGCCAATTGGGGACATCTCCCTCTGTATAAAAAGGTCAAGAACAGACCAATACATTTTCAAGAGGCAGAGTTCAACCCTGTTCATTTCAGCAAGTATTCAAACAAATGTCTGAGAAATACAGCCGGCTATGAGGAAACAAGAGTTTTAATGCACGAACAAGGACATTTGGTATGTAGTTTTCCCATTTAAAAGAGATTATTAAAGGATAAGTATATGCTATATATAGACTGTTAGATGCCCTTAACATACCTTGGATAGAATATCATTCAAATATGCCATGTTCATAGACTACTGAAAGCAACAATTAACTTATTTTAGCTAACAGATAAAAACAAATGCAAAGCACTAATATGTCTCAATAATATTTGGTCCTAAAAACTACCTAGCCATAATTTCTTCTAGAAAATATCCTATTAATTTTTACCATACCCTTCAAGTCTTTTTACATGAAAGAAAGCCAATTTTCTACTGTCAGTGACTAAATTTTGCCAAAAACTCAATTATATAGCTAAACATCTTGTGGATTGTAGTGGGTTTTTTTCCTCCCTTTCATCTTCTACCCTTCACTATTTTTATTATATGGACTGTAATAAATCAAAATTTTTTTTTCATGCAATCTGGTTATATACATACACTATCTTATTCTAAACACAGGCATTCTAAATACAGGGAAAATCTCTCTGCATTTCTTAAATTCAATTTCTGCTGCACATCTATTTTCTCATGATAGCAAAGAAAAAGAAAAAAAAAATAACACCATCTCTTCATAAGCAATACTTTAGAATAAAGAAGTATAGACTGGTGGAGTTCCATCTCATCTACCCCAGCTGCTTTTAGCAATAGTGCTATGAAAGTAATGCACTAGAGACCATACCTTTTTCTAATTCATTTTTTACTGCATTTTCACCAGGGAGAAAGGAAATGAGACTCCAGGGAAGCTGACTACACATGCTAGTGGTAAGACATAACCTACAAGATGCGAATCGTTTGATTTTTACAAAAATAAAGGACTGAAAGCAAACAATTTATGGGACAGTTCTACATCTATCTATTTCAACACTCAACCATAAAATCCAATGCATCACAAATTTACATGTCAAAATACCATGAACCACCAGAATAATAACTTCAACACACAAAAAATCCAGCTCATTTTAGTTTATCAGTATTTCTTAAATAAACACAGTAACAGCTATGTACTACTGATGTCAATATACTCCCACTCTGCACAATTACAGACCATCAGAACAACTGTTCATCACTGACTGAACACTCTCAGTAATCATGAACCTTCTTATGTGCACAGACAAGGCCTCAAACAGCTAATGTCAAAGTAATCAATCTTTATCCCTGACACAAACTCACTCATACGTGTTGTGTCCTGAAAAATAATCTTTAGGGAAATACAGGAGAAAATATTCTATAGGCCCATAGCACAAGTACTTCGTAGCATCTCTTCAATTAAATTCTTTAATAAGAGCATAATTATTGCCAAGTGTGTAGGAAAACCCTTAGATAGCAACTCCTCTGATCCTGCTAGGCTGGGCGAGATTTTTACAAGTAACCTAGGATCAGAATCTTGTTTCTGAAAATAAGATCATCAGCTATTTACCACTCACAAAATTCTGGCAAAGGGATTATAAGCCCTGCAGTCTTCATCATTCTCTCCAACATCTTACTGAAATCTTTTGGTTTCACTTCCATGATACTTGAAATTCAGTGACTGCTGTGTATGACACAGCCTTGACATCAATTACTAATACAGTATTGCAGCTACATCCCCATGGCAACTTGCTTTCAGATAATTTCTTAAGCCAAATTTCTACCAGCCACAAGAGATGTCCTGTAATATCACACTAATTCCTAAAATATATAATATTTATTAAAAAAAAAAAAGCCAAACACACCACTTATTGTTCCATTAAAATCCCACAACCCTTCTAGCTTATGTAATTTATCAATTTTCTCACTTTTTCAGTTCCGCCCTTCCTCTCTAGCAAACCAGTATTCATTAATCAGGAGCTGAAGTTAGCTTCCATCCAAAACCCAAGGAGACAGCAGAGGAAGGTGTGCAATCAAAGGCAGAAGTGTTGAAACTAAAGGCAGAAGTGTTGAAACTAAATTTTGTGGATGGAAGAAGTTTGCAGCTAGGCAAGACAGAGGATTTCCTTCAACACTCTGAAATGGTCAAATTTGTGGTCCACTTCCTCTGGTTTTCCTCTCATTTCCTACCATCTCAATTCAATCTAGTTCACTTAATGGACAGAAAACCCTTCATCTTTTTTAGCAGAATCAGTCTTTCTCTGGCTATTGTGCTGCATATGACTTCCCAAGGAAATAAATGAGCATCATACATGGCACAAAAATGAAGAGAGAAAACATAGTTGAGAGCCATAAATATACTAACAGTGAACAAGAAGATTGATTTGACTGGGTCTAATCTGCTTCCTAGGTACATTCACATTAAAAAAAAAAAAATACTCTGCGGTCTTTCCACCTAGTCCTATTCCACTGAAACATGACACTGTTCTTTTAATTTCCTGCATGATGTTTGCTGCTCTAAAAGGATCAATATTCTGTGTATTCAAAAATATGAAGGGAGCAGTTTGTTCCACTGTCAGGGAGGTCTTATGGCATTCTCCTTCCCTGCACTTCTGTATGAACAAAATACAGTAGAGTATATTAAAGCCATGTTCATACTTCCTCAGCTAACAAAAGTACAACCTAGTGCTATGAACTTCTGCCTCAGTTGCTGTAATATTTTCAATTGCAAGAAAAGCAAAAATTTCATTTTAAACTAACTTGTTCCATAATCAATTTTTTAATGCATTATATACTAAGTGTAAAGTTTAAATATTTTTCTTGTGTTACTATCCTCAAACAACAGCTTAAGTGCATAATACACTCACAAATACACATAACGCTGCTAGAGCCGAGCTTCACTCATTAGTGGTCATTAGGATAGCTCAGCTTCTCACATCCAAATCTATCCTGTAATATTCATTATTATATAGTGCTTTTTGCTACAGAGATTTTTCTGCTGTGGACAAATTGAAAGCAGTTAACACCTGCATTTTGAAATTGAAATTTTAATTTGACATGAATCAAAAAAGCATTAAAATTAACAGACAATCATGCTGCAAACAAAGCTGACAGTCATTTTTAGTATAAAGCAGAGCAGCGTTTTTAATAGCATGCAAATACTGTTGACAGGCATGTCTTTATTCAATTAGTTCCTAGTTTCCAAGGGCAGAGTAGTGTGCACACATCCAAACTGTGTTTTCTAATTTTAGAGGCTTTGTATATTGAATATTTCAAACTACTTAGTATCCAAATCAATTTAACAGAATGCCACTTAAGGTACTTTTCAGTTTTGGCTTTCAATAATTTACGTGCTATACCTCAACACTGCTCATGACCTGATCCATAATTACATCCAAGCAGATCTCTCAGCCTTCTTTTTGAAGTATTTCAGAGTAGCTATACTTCTAGGTGTGCACATTTTTGTATGCCTCTCAGTATTATAAAAGTGTCATGCCAATCCATCTGCATATCCTATTTACTTCTGTGGCTAAAATAGCAGGTAAAACTGGCACTTACTGTTCAGTGGTTACAGGGCACTTCTCCACTCCTCCTTTTCCAAATGGTTTGCCAAACCAAACCTACTGCCTCCTTAGCTGCTGGGAAACAAAAACAAAAAACCCACACACACGTCAGAATTCAAGGAACTGAGGGAGAGGGCATTTTGCTAAAAAAATCTCTCAGGGAGAGGAAAGAGAAGTGTAACAGTGGTATTAGCACCAACTTTTTCTCATAACAGCTAATGAGAATGTGAACAAAAAATCTATTCTCAGGAGTGCTGTAGTGGGACACAGTTAACATCTTTAGGTAACAACAAAAAAAAATACCAAAAAATTATATTAAAAATATAAAAAAGAAGAATAAAGCCAGCTTAATTGTTTGTCTTTTTACAAACTGTGAACTATCAATAACTCAGCAATTAATTATATTTTTCTAATGTATTCTCCACTGGTCAACTATATTAAAGGATTAGCCAAGATTTGTCTACAACTGTATCAGTATCTTTTTTTTTTTTATTTGCAAATGCAAATGTTTACAACTTGGTACAAAATTAAGCTTCTTTGAAAAGACTTTTCCTTTATTTATTTTTATATAAAACCTGAAAATTTCCACTGGAGAAAAGGCAATTAAAAAAAAGGCAATTGTAAGAAACACATTTTCTGAAGTACCTGAAAGCTGCTGATTGCTTAACATTCCCCAGAGGCTTCAGTAAGCAATGCAGTGCTAACATTGGCTATTCAACAGAGTTATTAATAGCTGTGATTCTAGCTCAAATAAAATGTGCTGGTATTATTCCTATAGCACTAGTGTGATGAAGGACCTACAATTTACAGTAAGCCTCATTTACAAAACACCAGATAGCATCTTAAAAAATTAAAGTTTAAATAGTCATTTGAAACACTGTATATATTAGACATGCCACTGTGTTGAGCACAATTCTGTTTCACAAGGTATGTGAAATGCATCATGACTAAAACATGAAATAGGAACAGTTTGCTTTCTAAAAGTCAGTATCATTCTCACACCTCTTGTCAAGACCTCACCAGCTACAAAATGTTTTTCTATTCACAGCAGCTGGTGGCAATACTGACAGACAATGTGAAGACAGACCCTTGTTGCACTGCACAATCACTCCTTACACACTGCAAAGAGACAGCCCCTGTTCTGCATAGGTGGAAATGCATTAAAAAATGTATTTTTGAAGAGAAACCTTCCCTGGATGAAAATGGCTATTATTTCCATGTTACAAGCAGAAAAATGAGGCATGCCAAATTTCATGGGGTAAAATCCACATGCAAGCAGCAGTCAGATAAAATGAGATCTGAACCTCTACTCACTCTACTTGAGTAACTTTGCACAGAACAGAAACACAGATGAGCTGCTACCAACTTCATATCTTTGCAAGGCTACAATTAAATTTTTATCAAGGAAATAAATTTTTATTTATTTTTCATTGGCAATAATACTTTTTTCAACTTTCTGTTATTCACATTTGTACTCTTGCACTGCAGGAAACCTGAATTTAGAGATGAGAGATCCTGAAAAAAAGAAGCCTCTTTTCTGAAGATAGAGTACTTAATCAAGTGCTTAATTAATTTGCCTTCCTCACCTATTTCAATTTAATGTCATAATTCTCATCTCCAGAATGACACCTGCCAATACAGCTGTTTTACTTGGCATTTCTGTGTGTGCTCAAGTCCTGCAAAATGAAAACAGAGTTGGAGTTGGGACAAAATGGAGGGACACAAACCAGGACATTATTGGAGTTGTTTCATGCTCTGATTCCCAAGGCTACTCTGGGAAAAATAAAATATTATTGCTACAATATTGCAGAAGAGACCTGGGAAAAAATGTCAAGGAATAGAAAGGGCAAAATACTTTTGTATCTTCTTTTTCAGAACTGCTAGAGGGAAAAAGGAAGGAATTTGCAAATCACCAACAGAAAAACAGAAGAGGCAAAGTAAGGCCATGGGGCTACTAACCAGTTTTGCCATTAGATTACAGGGAAAGGCACAAGTGAGATCTGCTGCAAAACTCCTGTCTTCTGCTGTACATAACATAGAGTGATTATAAGAAAGGTGGTGACAAGTCTTACTAGGGCGTGCTGACATCAAAAAAGGGATGGTGATTTTAAACTAAAAGAAGATAAATTTAGACTGGATGCAAGGAAGAAGCTTTTTACAATGATGTGGTGAAACAATGGAACAGGTTGTTCAGAGAGGTTGTGGATGCCCTACCCCTGAAAACATTCAAGGTCAGGTTGGATGGGACTCTGAGCAACCTGACTTAGTTGAAGATGTCCCTGCTCATTGCATGGAAGTTGGACTAGATGACTTTTAAAGATCCTTTCAAACCCAAACCATTCTTTGATTTTATGATTCCATGATCTCTGTGGAAACAACTGTTTACCCTTAAGGAAACACTTCGCTAACGAACTGCTTCAGGAAATGAAGGAAATAAAAAGAAAAAAAAAGTTATCAGAAGAGTTATCAAGAAGATCAGTAGCAAGTGAAGCAGTAGGACATTAGAGCAGCTCAATGGACTTAGAAGGCCAAGACAAATTGTTTGAATGACAAACTGCAAAAGAACAATCCAAAAAGGCATTTTGGTATTTTCTTCTTTTTTTATATCACCAAATAATGAAAACAAAGTGGCCTAAGCAATCTACTCAATAGAACCAAGCTCTTAATACTCAATCTCCAGTGGCTGGACCTCAGCAACCTACATGTCTGCCACCTTCTGTATTCCAAATACTGTTGTGCATCTTTTGCAGTAAGAGGGCCTGAATGAAGATTTGTAAACAATTTTTATACTGTATAACCTGCTCTTCTTTCAGCTTTTAAGTACAAAATACTATAAGGTTCATTTGGCAAATTATTTTTTAAAAAAACAATTTAATATTGGAAAATTAGTAATAATGAAAAGAAATTATGTATTTATGTTCTGAGCTCTAGTAAAATAAAGCATGCCTCATTACATCAGTTACTGTAACTATGCTCATTTCAATCAAATAGAAAAACATTCACCTTCTCGTAGTGACAGCAAGAGATATGAGTTTGTAACTCTGTTTACAAACATTAGGGTAATTCCTGCAGGTTTTTTGGGTTGAGTTCAGTGATTTATCAGTTTTTTCTAAAAGGAGAATGGGCTCCACAATTTATACTAGACACTATTGCAGCATCAAGCATCATCTGTCTAGTTTTTAGAACAACCCACTAAATTTGCTTGTTTCTGTCTGGTCCCCAGCTTGCCTTCCCCATCCTGCATCCTTTCTTTGTTGTGTAAGAGCTTACTGATATTATACTCAAGGCTAGACACTTACCCTCCAGAAATGGCTTAGCTTTACCAGTGCTATGTTTTATTCTTGGGCAGAAATAAAAATCTTATTAAGTAATTTCAGATACCAATTATTTTATTTGAAAATATACATGTGTTGTGTCTCTTAGAAGATGCTGAATGTTCTGTATTCCTACAGATGTCTTTCATCTTGCAATTTTTGTAATTCTTAATGAAGAATATAGTTACTATGAACTGTCCATCTGCTCTGTATAATTATTAATATTTTCTCAATTGTTCTGTTAAAAATTACAGTGTAGCATCACAAATCCAGTTACAATACACCTAATTATAATCTCTGCTAACAGAATGATCCAAAATGATCCTTTGAAAGTCTAAAATGCTTATAAAATTTGGGCACAGGAGAAAGGAAAACAGTTTAACTAACAGATGCATTTTCAGTGCTTGCTAAGGAAAGGCTGCTTATATATTCATCAGTCCCTCCAGCGACTGACAGAGGTAACTTTTAGGAAACAACTTCTGGAACCCAAATTAAACTGCTGAAATGCTGTTTCTGAAAGGGTTATTTAAATTATTTCTTAAGTCATGTCTCCCACGATACAGATGTTATTATTACTAGGGAGAAACAAAGGCTGTGTGTGTTTGTTCCTTTCACTTATGATTAAAGAAAAAAACAAATGTCTGAAACAATTCAGTACATCTTTTGACCAAGTGCTAGACAAAATAGGGTGCAATCAAAGCCTTGACTTGAACTGGGAGAGGCTTCATTCCTTGAGTGGCTTCAGTAATTGCAGTGGCTTACTGGAGAAACAGGCTAAAGCTCATTTTACAGAGCAGAACACACAGCACTAAATTTTGTGGTCTGCTACACACCCCTGAGCAGAGAAAGGAGTTATATTTTAACTCATATTCCAATTGTGCCAACAAGAAAAGCTCCTGGTAGATTAAGAAAAGAAGTAAAGTTAAACAATACCTTCTGTGTCTTGAAGAAAATAAAAGATGCAGATAACAATTTAAAATAATATGACATATATTATCAAGTAAGTTTGAAGTGGGCAAGGACAAGATTTTTCATTTTTCTCTAATTCTTGCCTGAGATACATCAGAGTAAGATCACTGAGATAATTTTCCTTTAGCAAAGCCTAAGGTAGGAAGCTTTCAGGTCTCTGTTAGGTGCTTACATCCCCCAGTGTGATGTTCTTGTTTCTATACTTAGCTGGAATCCCACTGAGCAAATGGATTGCATGTGCAAGAGCAGAACAAAATCAGGCTTTTAGTGTGACAGCTTTTCTCCCTACACTGGCTGGAAGAAAGGAAAGAAGATTTGAAGTATAAAAGAATAACTATAAAGCATTTCAGGGAATGTATTTGCCAAGCAAATCTGCAGCAGGTTTTAGAAAGCCATTATCTAAGGTTTACACATAATCAACATTAACTATACACTTACACAACATAAACCCATTAAATTTCAAGTACAGGAAATAAACAAGTCACTTACAAGCTAAGTTGCTTAACTCTCTTTTCAGTATAGTTTAGTCACTGTGAAAACAGAACAAATAAAATTAGCTACCATCTGACATCAGTATTTTTAAATTCTCAGAGCAAGGGAAAAAACCAAAGTACATTCATGTAAAGTGCACTGTAACCTCCGAAACCTTCAGACTGTTTTTGCATTCCATGCACAGGAATCTTTAAACCCAATGGCACTTTTTTTTAGTGCCTTATGCTATGACACTGAGACATGAACACATGGCGTAGGCAGACTTCTAACTCCATGGATATAACACCCACATGGCCTGGAAAACCTGTGATTTACAACACTCTAATAGAAATTCAGGCAATCGTCCACAAAAACTTTCTATGAAATGATTCAAACCAAACATATTTCTGATTAAGTATTTTGCCTTGAGGTACTCAATGACTTCTGCAGCTCTGTCTTTTTTGGAAAACTAGTCTTCAGGAATCACAAGCCTCTTTTTCCAATAGTAAAGTCTGGAGTAAGGAAGACATTGGTGGAAGAGAACCATACTAGGGAAATTTTAAATAATCTGAACACACATAAGCCCCTGAAGCCTGATAGAAAACATCCACAAGTACCGTGGGAACTGACTGATGTTATTGTGTAGCAACCAGAAGAGGTTCTTGAAGACTGAAAGAAAGCAAATATCCAAAATTCAAGAGGGACAAGGGGAAAGATCCAAGAATCCACAGGTTGATCAACCTCATCTCCATCAGTGGGAAGGTGATGGAGCATCTAATACTGGAAAATATTTCCAGAAACATGAAAGACGAGAAAATTATCAGGAGCAGTCAGCATGGATTTATGAAGTGGAAATTGTCATTAACCAACCTGATTCCCTTCAATAATGGAGAGACCAGCTTGGTGGCTGAGGGGGGAGTAGTGGGTGTTGATTACCTCATCCTCATCAGGGAGGCTTTTGACACTGCTGTAACATCTTCACAGACAAGCTGATGAAGTATGGGTTATGTAAGTGCAGTGAGGTGGGTTGAAAACTGGCCGATGGGCCAGGCAGAGAGGGCTGTGGTAAGCAGCACAAAGTCCAGCTGGAAGGCAGTGCTGTACCCCAGGTGCCAATGGGGGCCACAGTACTATTTAGATCTTCATAAATGACCTGAAATATGGGACACAGTCCACTCTTCTGGGGATTGCAGATGATATAAATCCAGTGGTGGGCGGGGGGAGTGAGGGATGAACCAGATGGTTGTGCTGCACTCAGTAGGATGTCAACAGGCAGGAGAAATGGATAGAGAGCGATGCCAGGAATTTCAGCAAGAAAAAACACCAGGTCCTGCAACTGGGGAGGAATATGTTCACACAAATCACAGATCATTCACAGAAAAAAAAATATTTAATGCCCAATTCCCCTAGGTAGGTGCACAGAATATGGTGTATGCTGTAAGCATGCTAGATGGTCTCTTGTACAGTCGACTGTTATCATGCTTGAATTCAAACACAGGAAAGTAAATCTCTGTTTCTGCTGTTCTCTTAGGGGTTTTTTGTCACATATTGAAAGTTTTCAAGTGACCAAAATCTCTCTGGCAATGAATGCTAATGAATATAATGATTCATGTAATGGCATGACTTAGCTTTACCCTTCAAGAGCCAGTGCTGCTCTGTCTGCAGACCAAACATATGCATTCTCTTGATACAGAAATTGTAAACTAAATGTGCAGCCTTGCAGGGAATTCCAGAGACTTGTCAACAGGTAAAATCTTCTTTATAGCTCTGATGATTCAAATCCTAAGAGGAAAATGGACTATATGGCTGAACTGAATGATTTCTCTATATCGTAGATTTTAGACCTTCAAGGATATATCGTACCAAGAAAGGGATTGGGGAATGGTTCTGATATTAACAGTACAGTTAGACAGTAATTCAATCAAAATGCTTCAAGTTCTCTGTGTAAGTTCTTCAGAATTAGACATCCTAACACGGTTCAGGCAGGCATTCTCAGCAGTAATGCCAATAAATAAGCACAAACTGGTAATTTCTTTATCAACGTTTTTGCACATTTTCATATATCATGAACACTTGCTGCTGTTTCTTGTGCTCCTGTTAGTTTACTTTCACATTATATGTAGATAGGGGGGATCTCAGCATGTAATACATCTGGTCCCAATGAAATGTTATCATTCAGTTATTCCATGGAGATCTTTGCAACACACAGTTTTAAAGTACAGATTGTTATAGAGTGTTAACTCATATGCAAAGAAATGTAAGAGGCCACCAAGTGTGCTTTGTAAATTACCTTACAGAACCTTTTGAGCAAGTGTAATTTGATGTTTAATACAAGCAGAAATAGTGTAAGACTGCCATTTTGACAGCATATATATATAATTCAGCTCAAGGAGTGAGGAACAAATAATTTGATCCAAGGCTTGTGCAGCAAGGATAACTGCAACTCCTCTCACTTTAGCCTAATTAAACTATGTGGTCTAGACTGTTTTGAATGCTATAGACAGATGCTAGCACTCGATTTTAACCTTAACTTTGCTTTAGTTGAGTTTGATTAGTGGCAACTGGGTAACAAACTAGCCCTTATTTAAGTGTGTCTAAAGTCTATGAACTGCATCCTGGAACAGCCTAACAAGAACTCCAGACATAGATTTCTTCCTCTTTCTCTGGGGCTGCAGTGAGGATGGTTATAGAAAGTTGATACTACAGGGCCAGTGGAAACAGTAACATCTCCTGGTGACTGCTGTTGACCTTGAGGAATCTCTGGGACACAGTAAGATTTTCTGATAAACACTTAAGCCTCTAGCTTTATAGAAGTATAACTGTAATGGATTTTGCATTGAGGTTTGACATCTACGTGCTTTGGAGCAAATAATAGAATTATAAATGGCAGTAAAGGTTTAAATCAGCTGCAAATATTATTCTTTTACACTAATCTCTACTTTCCCTAAAACAAGATTTACTTCAAAGAATTCAGAAAAAGGTAAGCAAAAATTTTTTAATGGGCAAAGTCAAAGGTGGCTTTCTAAACTTCTTTCAATCTCAAATGCACAATTGTTCTGTTGACAGAAGCTTTTCAACAAAAAATGTTGATCTGATACACAAAAATTAAATATTATAATTTTTGTGTATATAGCAGAGAAAAAATATTTTAAAAAATGTTCTTCAGTGGTGTAAAGTTTTCAAAGATCTTTGTGTAAATCCACAAACCATATACTTACAATCTCAAAGGTCTTACATCCTGCTTTCACAAGGGCTGAGATGCAGAAAGAAAGGACTACTCATATCAATTCAGACTTGAACGATTAGGGGACAGGCTCTAAAATAATTCAAGATTATTTTAATAAAGATCACTTAGATAATAGCTAAATAACATTATATAAGGTGGAGCTAAAAAATGCTTTCCTGTTGCTAGAAAAGACCATCTGCAAGGATAGTTAACTCACAAGGGTGGCTGAGATAGCTCACTAAGCACAATTAGTCATTAAAGAGGTTAAGTTCTCTTAGTCCTGCTTTCTTATTTTTCCTTATTATTTTATAAGGAAAAAATACTGTTTAGTTTTTCCACCAAACAGCAATCTTCATTAATTTTCCAATGTTTTCCATGCAGTCCTAAAATCACATGAAAAATAAAGATTTGCAAGGAAGATGGTTCAGTGACTTGACATGGTGCTTTTCAATGGCAGTCACCATTCTAACCTTGAGGATTAGAAATAGCTCTCATTTTTGTGTTAGGAAGCTGCCATTTCAAACAACAGATGAGATTCCTTGTATGCTTACTGTATTGCTTCCCTTTTCTTTGCTACAGTCATGACACATCCTGTTCCTATTTAAACAGTGTGCAAGTCAGATGGAGGAACCTGGTAATGAGTTTTCTTTTTAGCTGAACACAGAGTTGCAGTTGGGATGCAAACGAGATACTGGTTTGAATCGACACCTTGGATTCAACCTATCCTCCCTCATAGTGTATATTCTAACAGAGAGACAGCCCTCAGGAAAAGCAAATGCTTTTGCTCAAACAGTTTCCTAAATAAGGATCTTAAGACATTATATCCATAATTTATGATCAAAAAGAAGGGACAAAATGTTGACCAAAGACTTGAATAGCCAGTAGCAAAATATGCTGGGGAAAAAAAAAAAAAAAAGTAAAAAAACCACACTACCCTGCAAAATGTATTCATTTACCTCTACATCATGTATCAATTCACAATTGTTTAGTTGGTTTTTAAGTTAACAGGCAGGGACTGCCATTCCTCTTTTGAGTATTTTAACTCCATCAACAATTTACCCCCGAGCCTGAAAAAAATAAAACACACAAAGCTTGCTCCAGCTTCTCTTGCTGTCTGGGTGGATCTCTCCATAAAGTGATTCTCCATCACTGAAAATCATCATATATACTATGTCAAGTTCCAGGGTTTAGCCTTATAGCTCAACAGAGTAAAAAAAAATTCAATCTTAATTTCCCTCATAGGGCAGATTCTAAAGGTATTCCCTGTTTCTACCAAAAATGTAATTCTCTCTGATCCAGAAAACCATTCCTTGCTCTCAGCTTACATCCCCGTCAGAGCCAGACATTCCCATCTCTCAGTATAACTCAAAGATAAATGCCCTGGAATTGTACAGCCACATTTTTGCATCTGTGACTGAAATTGCTCAGGAAAAGAATTTGACCTTCTTTTTACAAAAGCCAGAGAGGCTGTGGTTCACACAGCATGAAGCTGACTTGAGCTCAATGAGGAAATCATCTGCCAGTTTCAAAATCTTCCCAACCATCGACTAACTCCTCATCTCCACCCCACCCTCAATGATTACTCCAAAGTAGTTGAGTCAATCAATCAAGTTTAGCATTTTGTAAGAAGTTATTAGAGGATTCTCAGGTGCACCACACCCTGACTATCATGTCTGAAAGTCATTAGCCTGCAATGTTTTGAGCAAAATAGTGCAAACTGAAAATTGCAGAATACATAAGAATAAAACTGTAAAAAATAATTATCACATGCTGCTTGATGTTAGAATAGCCCTTCAATATGTATAATTATAAGACTATTTCTTGTTTCATCTATGTTAAAATTATATTCATCCCATGAAGGGCATGTTTTTAGAAAATTTCCATTCACTTATCGAACTAAGTTTCATTGGCATCAAAGTATTTATTTCCTCTCAACTGTATCATTACTTTCATGTAACTGTCAGCTGAATATGCTCAAATATGTAATTTTAGTCTGTACTACAAAGAAATCTGTGAATAGGCCATCTTCCCAGCAGATTTTTTAACTGACAGCTAATGGGAAGTAAAATTATAGCTACAGTCCAATCCCCTGTCCTGCACAAATTCTTACAGCAAATCTCACAGTAAGGTCACCTCCCTCAGTCCATCTCTAGGTAGGAAACAAGAACACCACAGCCATTAATGTGTCCCTGGCTATAATTTTGACAATTTTGAAAGTCAAGCCTTTAAGATTTATCAAGATGATGTTGAAGTTGCAGTTAACATCATATAAAAATTTGTTTCTCCTCTACTTCAGTATCAAGAATTATCAATAAATTTCTTTAAATACTTCTTTTTTTTAATTGGCATAAATAAAGCTTATACTCCTTTACTGACATAATGTAAATACATACGTGTACTTCAGGCACATTGAAAGAAATCAAGTGTTATTTACAAAACTGTGAAATGTTGGAGACTAAGTACAGTACAATCACTAGAGTTAAAGAGAAACAGCCCTGTTTTGTTCTTCATAGAGAAATAATACCTGGGTATTATTTATGTATTTCCTTAGAGCCCAAAATTCCTGGCAAACTAACAGCATTGGAATATTTTGTCCAGATAAGAGTACATTACTCAATTCAATGGATTAAAAAAAAAAAAAAAAAAAAGAACAAACAAACCAACAAAAAACCTCAATGCCTCTGTTAAAATCCATGTCAGGTTTAATTACCACTGGGAGTTTATTTATTTATATCCTCAGATATTCAGATATTTCTACTAGAAGAAAAATACATTTATACTGCTAGAAATATTAGTGACTAAGAATGCTTACTGGAAATTCACTTTCAGGTTTACCAGGAATATTTTTGTTATTTCTTTCTGTTTAAATAGTGCAGTGAAATGACAAAGTGATATTAAAATCCTGGCTCAACTTCCAATAAAGTCATAATTTTTTTAAAAATAAGAATGGAGGAAATGGTTTTCACTTAATGATGTTCTGATGTAACAAAAATATTTGTCATACAAAATGCTGTATTGATCTTTTAGCAACTGTGAAAAATCAAAATATGGTCAAAAACCCAGCACTGTATGATTGGTTTTCATTCCATTAATTTGTGGACCCATCATAAATAATTAACAAATATTGAATTTTTTTCACAGTAGAGTTCAATTCAGATAAAATCAGAAGCATCTTCAGTGCTTATCTTGATACTTCTGCACACAGCCCTTTTCTGAAAAACAGAAGGTAAAACTCAGGAGCTCCTAACAAGAGCTTTTCCACACATCTTTTGTTATTTGTTCTAGAAACAAAGTAGCAGTGCTGCGTTTCAATTTCTATCTGTTTTCTCAGAAATACAGTAAAGTTTTACATTCAAACAATAAAGCAAACTTTAAGACTAAAAGTTAGGTACTTTAAATATTTATTTTATACTCAAGACACTTTGTTCTTTTTTATTTTTTTTAACGTCTATCTTATTTTAAGCGCTGTCTATAGAGCAGTAGAGTTATGTAGTCTCATGGGACCTCTTTTCAAAGTAAATACAAGGATATCAGGTTATTCAGGTACTTGTCCAGCCAAGTTTAATATGGAGACAAAAAAAGTCTTTAATATGGAGTTTGCACACCACACTGGGAATCCCATTCCACTATTTGATTGTTCTCATTATATTTATGCTTTTTTCAACAAAATTTCTCATGCACCAGTTGTACCCATTGTATTTTGCTATTTTGTCATGCACCATTAAGAATCCATCTCCATCTTTGTACACTTCTCTGTCATTTAGTACCTGAAGAGAGCAATAAGACCTTCCCTGCAGCTTATCTTCTTAGGACTGTACAAACCCAGCTCTCTTAACCTCTCCTCATTCATCCTGAACTCCAATCACCCCCACCATCTCAGTAGCTTCAGTTTCCTCCAAGAGATCAATGTATTTTATGTAAATGGGGTGCTCAAACCACACACAGTACTCCAGATGCAGTCCCACAAGTGCTTAATAGAGCTAGAGGTTTACCCCCCTCAGCCTACTGGCTTCTTTCTTACTAATATTCTGCAGAATGCAGTTGTCTTTCTTTTCTTGGCTTTCTTTATCAAGACCTGCCCGTGACCTTCTCTGCAAAGATGTTTTCTGCCCTGCTGGCACCAAGCCCATACTGCTGTATGGCAAATTATTCCAACCTAGATCCAACACTCAGCATTCACCTTTGTTGAAATTCATGAACTTTCTGTTAGCTTGACCTTTTTCATGTCCTTTGTCATTAAATCCTCTGCCCCACTGAGCAATGGACCCAATTTTCCTAGGCTACCTTTGTTGCCAATGTAGTCACAAAAGTCAGCATGGTTTCTTTTATAGTTCTTGATCCAACTGAGCTACTGCTTTCCTAACCTCACCTCTACATGCTTGGGCAATGCCTCTGTTGGAAATAACCAGGAAGCCCATCCTATATTCTATCTTCTGTGTACATTCTAGTTTTGCTTATCTTCAGTCAAGATTGTGCTGTTCACCCTTGTGGGTCTTCTGCAATACCTGTGTCACTTCTTTCTGCATGCTGGCATAGACCACTCTAACTGATGACATTGTCTTTAAAGGTCAATCAGCTCCCCATGGTGCTTCTGTTCTCCAGTTCAGACTCTTATGGGGTCCTGCCAAGAAGATATATATCTATATATAGCCAGTTCTTCCCTTTTTTTTTTTTTTTTGTGGATAACAGCTCCACAGAACATCTGCTGTAACTGGCCTACCGATTACTTGTGTCAAGAAATTGTCTTTAACACACAACAGGCATATCTTTGCTTGCACTCTGTCATGTTATGTTGCCCTTCCAGCAAATACCAAATTTGGTAAGATTCTCCATGATTTTTCTAGTCATGAGACTTCCTTAAGCTGGTCAGAGAATTTATCTGCTCTCTCCGTTTGGGCATGTGGCTTGTAGCAGATGCCTGCCACTATGTAACTGAGGCTGGTCTGTCCCATGGCCATTACTGATGCCATGGGGACAGCTCTTTACTGGCTTGTAACTGCACCAAGATGAAGCTCTGTGCAATTAAGCACTCCTTAGCACAGATGATTACAGTTACTGCTAACATAAAATGTCACAGTGCTCATTCGTTATGAAAAGAACTATTCCTGAACTAATTAACTTGTCTGAACCTCAAAGACTGTTCTAGCTTCCAAACACTTTTGCAATTCAAACAATCCATTTTGATCCTATAACTCTATGGGAATAGAAACCTCAGTGCTGGGTTTTTTCCTTCTTTTAGATCCACAGCTTAAATACCATGAAATAACATATATATTTTTTTCTTGTCTCTCAGTGGATGAAAACATCAAAACTTTTAAATCTATTTCACATATAATATGACAGGTAACATTTTACTCAGAGGTGTCATATGGTTAAGCACAAGTGATATTTGTACCTGCTTCTATGTATGACTTAAAGATATAGAACTATTCATTTAATCTAAACTGGTTTGCTAAATCCTACCAGGTACATCACTTACCTAAATCAACTGGCTTTTTAAAATTTGTTATAACACTTAATTTTTTTTATTCACTCAACCCCCTCAAGTAGCAGGCAGATGGTCAGCTAGAGAAATAAAAAGGACGATGGACATTTAGTTTTTCTAGTTTACTTCTTTTACAAATAAAATATTTTTCAGTATATATATAATTGGGATGACAAATTTGGATTTGTATAACACAAGGGAATAAATAAAAGGCAATTTAAACAACGATAAAAAATGCCCCACTGTATCTTTATACTGTCTCACACATTGCATGTGCAGATATTCTTCCATGAGAAGAGCACATAGATACTTCCATCTTCTCTTTCATTCCCTTTTGCACACTAATTTAAAAATACTGATGCCTTTTGCAATAGAAATATGGATTATCAAGATGGTGACTTTTGTTTTGATGCCTTGAAGTTTTTGTAACTCTTACAGAAGCTAAACTAACCCAGAGAACTAAATTATCAGAGGTCAGCTTTGGGAGAAAAAAAAATAAAGATGACTGCTTTTAATTTGGTTTCTGAGTCTAGAAAGTACAATGAAATAATGTTTTAGATCTTTCTTGAATGCTAAAGGAAAAATTCTCCTGCTGTTATTTTTACATTTAAGCTGGAATTCTAAAATAAATTTTTCATTGCCAGAAACTGGAGCTAAGAAAGCACACATAACAGAGGAAGAAAGCATTGATGGAATGTTTTTCTCTCACACACTTTCAGAAGGAGCTGACTAGCCTACAGGCCAACTGATCCTTCCAGAAAAGATATTTTAAAATAAAAAAACAAGAGGAAAGAGTGACAGAATGGAAAAAGACCACAAAAATGAAAAAATGTTTATACAAAGTGTATAAACACATCAGTTCCTCCTTTCTTCTGAGGGTTGCCCCATATTTATTTTGCTGTTCATTCATCTGTGCAGGCTGGAACACATAGTCTCAGTCTTTGCTGTTTGCTTACATTCTGTCTTGGATGACCAAGACCCCCTGCATATGGATCTATACAAATATACAAATATTGGGATCAAATATACAAATATTTGGTTCAAATATACAAATATTTGGTCTGTGGACTGGACTTTGCATCTGGGCTAAAGAGATAGTGAGCATGGCCACAGTTTTAACTGCACCCAAAATACATGTTTAGAACAGACAAGTCTACTCTGAACTCCAGATGCAGAATCGGTGAACCCCATTAAGATCCTCCCTGGGGTTCTGCAGCACCTTCAGAGGCATTGTTAGTGGATAAGAAGCATGAAGATCACAGCTGAGGAAGCTGGATTGATTCAGCTCAAAAATGTTGACTAGGAAGAGAAGGATCTCTACAAGTTAGCTCAAATAAAGCTGGAATTTTAATCAAGAATGAAAGAAAAAATATTTTGCATGCTCTTCAGTGCACTTTTGTACTGTATCTGCTAAAGACATAGCCATAAGGAAATCACCTCAGTCACTTTTGAGTCCACAGATTTCCTATTTACAATTAACATAACTTGCATGACTTGAAATGTTCAGTAGAAAGCCGTGTACAATAAGAAGCTCACAGAAGAAAATTAATTATCTCACATATACATTACTTGATGAAATACATTGACTTTTTCAAATAATAAGGAAGCTTATCAAATGTGAGATGCAAAGTGCAGCAACCATGCAGAGAGGTCAAATTATGTAGGCTTAGCCTTCTGTGTGTTTGCTTCTTTGGATTCACTCTAAATTACAGAAATAAAAATTAATAATTTATTGTACCTACACAGGAATACAAGTTCTCATTCAACTAAGCTAGCACGCACTTCTTGTGGTTTCCTTTATTTTGAAAAGGTTTATAAAATATTAACAAAGGCATAAAAAAACAAACAAACAAACCAGTTTTATTTTTAGGTCTTTGATATACTCACTTGAATATTCCACAATAAGTAAAGGTAATGCTAATCATCTTTTCCCTACTTAGAAAAGACTTGGCCATAATCACAGCCATATGAGTAAGAAATTTTTCTCTTGTTCTTAAGGCTCACCATTAAGGGAAATTTTAGGAACAATAGCGTTCAAGTCTTCTTTAAGGACAAATTTCACAATCTGCTGCTGTCATAATTCCAGAAACAAGGTATATGTAAAACAAGAAAATTCCTTCAAGAGATAAATAAATTTTTTTTTGCTTTAACTTTAGTTTTTCCCCAGATTGTATCCTTTTACAGAAATAAATATTTATTTTGTCATGATAATATCTCTTTATCATCTAAATCTGCATAACAGCACAATAATCACGTTGCAGGACAACACCCGAAAATACAACAGCACACAAAATTCTGTTCATGTATTAACTCTAGCTCACAAAACGAGTTCAAGACAAAAATATCCTCCATCAAATAACCCATCTCCTCTCTGCAGCTTTTCTTATGTGCATTCATCATATATGTCTTGAATTTGTGTGACAGCTGCTGTGAAATGAGGTTATTAGAGAAATATTCTCAGAAGTGATGCTACTTGCTGAGGGAAAACAGCATGATATTTTTGCTTATTTGGACAAAGCAATGTATCTTGTGTGTGTAATACTAATTCACCAAAGTTACAAAACATGGATATAAATAACTATTTGTTTGGATTAATGTCAATTACTTGGATAGGCCGAAAGAGTCCTTCAGATTTAGCTGTACAGAACAAAGACTACTGAATCAAACTAAAATTGGAATCTCTCTATGTACAACAGCACCTGTCTCCTTGTTGTCCATACACATAATAGTGGAAAACATGGAGCTGGGAAAAGGTCACAAGAGAAGGAAAAAGTGCACATTTTTTAATAAGCCACTTATTTATATCAGAATATGCACAAGTTTCTATCCATCTATGTGTATCCATGATATATTCTACATCAATTTTATGCAGATTTTGCCTTCAGACTGTATTTATATTCCTGCATATAAATAGCTTTTCTGTACCTTAGAGTACTATTCTCAGTACTCTCTCTCCCATTTCTTCCATTCGAATAGAGCAGAAAATATAGGGGCACTCTGCATTTGAATTGGAGGGCTCAGTTACAGGAATATGTAATTGAATTAAAGATACACTTTTTCCAGTTAATTCTGATAAAATGGTTCAGTTGGGACTGCAGCAGTGCGTTTCATCTGCAGTGAACCCTGCTGCACTTTTTGCAACAGAAGGTTCAGGACAGAGTTCATCCTGCTTCCTCAGGGAGCTGGGTCTTAAAATCAGAACCCCTGGATCAAAAGGGTTTCCTTCCAATGAGATCCACCTTAGGTCATTTAAAACCTGTCCTTTGTTAGTCATTTCAGGAAGCTGAATGAGCAACACAGATCCTTAACCTGCTTCAGCAGTGACCCTTTCTGTGAAGGTGGGGGAGTCATTACTACAAAGGCAGCACGGCGTGAGCAGACTGAGGCACAGACCTCTTACTTCAGTGCAGGGAAGACTTTTCCAATGTTCTTTTCTCTCTGCTAACACAAAACAAAGCCAGCTGTTTTCACACTGGCTTAAAAACTGAATGGCCTTTAAAATACTGTTTATTATTATTACTAAAACTTTACCTTCTTTTTTTTTTTTTTTTTTTTTTTTTTTTGCTTGTGTTACTTAATTTTTTAAGGGAATTAAAAAATTAGGACCCCTTTTATACACATATACACCAAGGTCCAGTAGAAAAAGGTCTTTCTTCTCCTCAGGCCATTGAAGCAAGCTCCTCATGTATGAAATGCAAATGGAATCAACAAATTCAAGCATAGGATCAGTAAGTATCTGACACTGTCCTCATGACAAAAGGATCAATATAAATCACATTCTATAAAAACATCTTTGATGATTTTGTGTGGTGAAGGTTTTGGGTTTTTTGATTTTTCCTTCTTTAAATATGTAATCTAAAATACAATGAGATAATCACATAGGCTACAACTAATCCTTCAGCTTTCCCTGTTTACAAATATGCATTGCAGTTTGTCTATAGACACGCAAAAAGTAGCAGAGAGAAGAATGGAAAATGGTAATAAATAAGGGTCTGTGAGAATCAGATTTCACCACAACATCAATAAGCCTCTTAATGCCTCAATACCAGAGAATCAGAGAGTGGGTCAGGTTGGAAGGTACCACAGTGGTCATCTGGTCCAACCTCACTGCTCAAACAGGGTCATCCTACAGCACATGGCCCAGGATTGTGTTCAGACAGTTCCTGAATATCTCCATAATTTCCATAGATTCTTGGGTGGAGTTATGGAACTGCAAACTCTGGACAATCAATTAAGTCAATATAGGGTAAATAGAATTTCAGTGATGGGGCTGCTAAAACAGACAAGCATCTCTTTAATGAAGGGGAAGAGCAATCACAGACACTCTTGAGGTGACAGCTTTGGTTGTGATGCCTATAATACAGGGGGGGAAAAGGTTGTTTTGGGACAATTCGTTTACAGGGTATTTGTATGCCCAATCATTGTGATTGGTATGATTTAGGAAGCATCCTATTTTATCTTTTTTCTATATAGCCTGTAACTCCAAAGAACTTGAGAAATTTTTCTATGAATATTATAATAAACATGCTATAAAAAGAGAAAAAAATGAATTAATTTGAATTTTATGAGCTGGTGGAGAAAAGCAGGAGTAAATTCTTGTCACGTTGTAATCAGTTTTATTGGTATGATTGACTTAAGTAACATTAACTTAACATCCCTGTTTCTTGAAGTTTTGTTTCTTCCTCCCTCAAACAAATTCTGAAGATAGCTCACAGCTTTTTAATAAATGGAGAAGAAATACACATCAGAGCAAAATAAGTTACCTGGTTCATAAAATCCTTGACTCCTTGGAAAAAAAAAAAAGGCATGCAGATGAGGAGGACCCCTTACTTTGTGCTAGTGACTGTAAAAGAAATTTTGTGTGAAACTCAGGAAAATATAGTGCAAATAGTCAGGGAAGTCCTAAACATTTCATGGATATAAAAGGAATTATTTTTGAGATTTTGCACAGGTAAAATCCCCACTTTCTCTTTCAGTCATGCTCACACTTCCAGGTGGACTGAGGAAGGGATAGGAATGGGAGGGAAGGAAAAGAGTAAAATCTGAAAAAACCCCATGTATTACATAGTTCCTCAGGGTTCTGGGCTAAAGGAAACTGTTTGTTCCTGTGATGCCAGGAATCATGGCTGAATGTCCTGTGGTGCCAGGAATTTTGGAAATTACTCTTGGCTGACAGATAAAAAGGAGCGAATCTCAAATCCCACTAGAAACAAATTTCTGTTCATATTAACTAAGAAAGCAACCTGCCTATATGTTTTCTTCTGTAAGAGGTCCTGCAACTGCTTTTCCACACGATGTGGGATTTCAAAAAAAGAGGAAATGTTCAATGAAGCTTACTATAATGAGCTCAGAGAACTTGCATAGAACTAAGCTGAGCAGATGGAATTTCAGCTCTTGGCTGAAGAGAGCATTTCAATTCAATGGTCCTATGTCCTTCAAATGTAAGTCTATAATATTTAGTCTTGTGGTTCCTTGAATTGCAAAGAAGGTACCTTAAAACATAAGTCTGCAGCACGTATAGAATTTTTGCACACACACATTAACACACACATTATATAGCAATAATTCATTAGTTTTTAATTGTAGTGTACATTCTCTTTTACTCTTATCTGCCTTGAAATATTTCTGATTCAATCTGGATTATAGGGACATGAAATCCAAAAGAGAAGCTCAAAGCATTGCTACATAAAACAGCAAAAAGTACCTACCTTCCAAGAAAAAAACTGTTTCATTTTAAACTTCTATTCACCCTTTCAGCTGCCCTATTTCTCACTAACAGATTAACACTATTCTAATATTAAAGAATTTGATCTTTTAGAAAGAGTAAAAAAAAAAGTGAGGAATGTATATGTTTATATCAGTAGCAATTTTATCATTCCATCATGTTGATCCCTGTAATATTCTCTAATATTAAAAAAAAATATTTTAGTATCAGGCGGAGGCTGAAAAAAATTTTGCTTCCATGCCTGTGAAACTGTAAAGTTAAGGGATTTTAGTGTTCTCTTCATTTGGCCTGAATTCACGATTTTTTTTCACTTTTTTTTTTTTTTTTTTTTTTTTTTTTTTTTTTTTTTTTTTTTTTTGTAATTACTATGCATTTGCATGGAATACCATCAACCTTAATAGTTTTTAAATAAGCTTGTAATTTTTAAGGTTTTTTAATAGTAATTAAATAAATGTTGTTCCATTCTATAATTTAATGGGTCCCAGGTCCCAGGTCTTTCTCTTTTCCACTCGCATAGCCACCAGCTGAATCAGGTGAGAATGTTTTTGTTGTGGAATGATTGAATTCTGTATAAAATTGCTGTTGTATAGATCTACATTAGAATGTAACCTTCTTAATTTCAATTTTTTTTCCAAAATATTTGAAAATATATTTTAAGCAAAAATCAATCATTTGATTATTTAAATTTCCAGTTTTCCAGTTTTCGTTTTGTTCTAAAACAATATTTTCCCATTTTGACCATCAAAAACAGAAAAAAAAAAAAAAATCTAATGGTTCTAGTACCAGACATAAAAACTCAGAGTATTGATTTGACAACTGATAATAAAAAGGAAAATCAGAAACTTTAAATAACAACAAAAAAATATCTAATTCTCTATAATATTTCAAATCTCTTATGCTTGGAAAGCCCTTCCTCATTGAACATCTCATAATACCAAGTAGTTCTTTTGTCACAGGCTAGACTCAAGGTTATATTTATTTATTCACTAATGCACAAGAAAGTGCAATAATTTTCAAAATAAATAGTTGTATTCTGTTAGACCATTGGAAGGCAGAGAAAAAGGCAATAAAATAATACAAGGTGGGAAACATGTACTGCATTGTAGAAATAGCTAATCCTGCAAAACAAAACTCCATTATTAGGAGATGAATAATCAAAGAAAAAAATACTATCTACCTACTTTGTTGTTTGTATTTGAAGCAAATATTTTACGGACATATATAAAATTAGAAAAAGAAATTATTTTCAAATATTTTTCCTATTGAGAGCTAGGATGTAACCTTATAAGAAATGTTCTAATTATATTGATGTTCTGATAGGAGAGAAAATTGGCTTCCATATGAAAATAATGCAGCTGTATATTTCTGTCAGGTTACAGGAAAACACCTGCTTTTTCCATAAGTGACTCCATTGATGCTAGGCCCCTCTACTACAGCTTGGGATTTTGATGGTGATCAGAGCACTCTACCACAACCCCACAGTGCTCCATGCTCCAGAATAAATGGCCCAGCTGGATAAGTGCCCAGAGCTTAAGGTATCTGATTTCTATCTTCATGATTAGTGACAAGGCATAAATTGAATACTTAAAGGAGTGCAAATGTTCTCAGACTGATTCTTAGTATGCAAAAATCATCCTACTAAATTATCTTCTTGGCTGACATTGTGAAATGTGTGATCTGGCAGAAGGTACAGCTCTAGCTTTGCTTAAATGAATGCATCAACTTTCACAATGTTGTAGGAATGGAGCTACAATATTCTGTGATGGTTCTGAAGATAAAGTGTGTTAGTGTCACCGTGAGTTATTTCATGCATAGGATGCAGAAAAGAACAAGCCATTTGTACAAAATGCTCAGTTAATTGAAGAAAAAATTTCCACTCTCCAAAATAGAACAGATTATTTAGTATATTTATTGAGGAGGCAGATAAATTTTACTGCTGTGATATAATTCACATTTGCTCAAATAATAATTTTCTAAAGTCATTGTGCCTGTTTCTGCTCCCCTGTTTTGCTTTGGTGGGAAACATACCTGCACAGAACCATGCACTTCCTAGAACAGTCATAGTAAATAATCAACTCAGCTATGGATAAAATTGAGTTGCACAATGAGAAGTTTGCTTACAGTACTAAATGCATAGCCCAAACTTTAACTTTGTTTAAACTTAAGAAAAGACTCAGAGATAGCATAGGCCTTTAGAAATATACTAAAAATATTTTTAAAACCAATGGAACCAAAAGAAAAACAACAACAGCAACAACAAACCAAACCAAACCAAACAAAAAAAAAAAATTAAGCAAGTAAACCTCTGGTAATTTTGGAGCACATGATATGTTGGCTACTCTCTGCAGACGTTGTGGCCAAGAAGTCTTTATAAAAGCCTGAGAGAATGTTGTAGAAGTGATAACTACAACTTAGCCCCTCATATTCATGAAAAGATGTGATATGTAACATTGAAAAAAAAAAATCCACACAGAAGAATATCCCCTTTTTGATATCTATCCTTCCCTTAAAAGTTTCCATTGTCACTACAAGATATACCATGTAGACAACATTTTTGACTTAGTGTTAGCTTGGCTACCCTGTCATTCAGTAGAAGAACAATAATGATGACAGGAGCTTTTGATGACAGGGGCTTATTGATGACAGGGGCTTTTCAAATTTTGGTTAAAGCGTTACAAGTAAAGGAAGAGTAGTTGATGATCTCAAAAATGTAGCTGAAACACTCATTGGCCTTAATTCTCCTCATTTTAATATGTTTGTTTCTATTACATTTAATGTAATACAGGACTAGCACCATGACCTCTCTCTAGAATCTTCTATTCTCTCACCTTCAGTATCAAGGACAATAACTCATAGAAGTAGGAATAATTTTCTCTTTCTACAATCCTGATAGTATTACAAGGAGTACTCAGGAAATGAATCTGTTTTGAAACACAAAAAATACATTTTTTATATTTGTGCATTTTATAGAAAACCATGTTCATAGTAAGTATTGAGGATAAGAGGATTTCTCTTACCTTTCTTTTTTTTTACTAAATGAAAAATATTGAATTTGACCTTACAAGTTAAACTCATAAGTTGCAATTACCTAAGACATACTGCAGGTAAACACTTGTTTTTATTGGTTGCTATGAAAATTAACTGGCACACTTATTACATAGTCCTTTCTTGTTGCTTGCTTCTTTGTTTTTTCTTCTTAATAAGAAAAATGGTCATAAATCAGAATCATTCTGCAAGCTATTTGTTTTTGTGTGGTGACAACTTCTGGCTGACATAGAATTTGCCTATTTCCTTGTTTCAATATGTCCATTTAGTTATGCTGGACAAAAAACCCAGCATATCCAGGCCTATTCTTAAACTTATTCATCCAAATACTAATTATTGTTGTGTCCTAGAAAGAAATATCCAACAAGACTTATAACTCACACATATCCTCTGATCATACTCACTTGCTAAATCAGAAGTTTCTATTTATCCCCTTTTGCTTACCCATTAAGACTTCACAGTGGCGCTCACTAATCTATCTTTAACATATTGTGCAAGTACAAATCCAACACCCATTTCTCACCTCCTGAAAAGGAGTCAATGCTACCCCTCAGTCTGGTCAAGTAGAACTATAAGTTCTTTAACAATGGCAAGGAGAGGAAACTGAGGGCTTTATAATACTGTCAAATGATGAGGAGAAAGAAACAGTCCATGATTTACTAAAATTACCTTGTTTTCTGAAGAACAAGGAAGAGTCTTATAAGACCTATGGTGGCTGCAGATACACAAATAATAAGGGAAACACTTTAAACTCCTTTCCTGTAACACCTTGCAGTCCATTGCAAATTTGCAGGGTAACCTTGTCAATAGTCTCAATGACAGGAGCTTAAACTTTGTGAGGCATTAAGCCTGACACTGTAGGATCCAGAAAGTATTTCACAAGCAGATTCAAGTGCAAGTATATTTTGGTTAATGATAGCTGGATAGCATTCTGAAAGATTGGGAAATCACACATGCACAAGAATCCCTAACAGCCATAATGCTGTTTTGTTTATAAATATATACTTAAATAATTATGAAAAGTACAGTCACAACAAGTTGTTTCAGGGGCCCTTACAAACCAAAGCAAAAACATAATTGACATAAGCCCATGTTCTTTTCTGAGACATGGAATATGAAGATTGAAAGCATGGCAAGTCTACTACACCCAAATAATTTTCAAAAGCCTTCAATGCATCTGTTGAACACATCAGCAGAGTGATAATGAGCACTCTGGTAAAAGCTCAGTAAGTCAGTCAGACCCTACTGAGACAGATTGGAGCTTTCACTTGAAATGCACCTACTACCAAATATTATGTTTATTTTATATTCTCCAAACACTTGTACCATGTTTGTCAAAGCTATTTAATGTAAATCAACTCTTTAGGAGCCAAAAGCACAACCAGAAAAATCTATAACTACACAGCCAGCAATAGAGTTACACAGCCACTACCTCAGTATTTGTAAATCAAAGTCGTTATGAAAGACTTAAAAATTAATTTGAAGATATTGCTGTTGCTACATCTGCAGCAAGAAGAAAAATATGGAGCAATACAGAGATCTGCTGAACAAATAAGCTCATGAAAAGCCAAGTTCCTAAGGTAAGCCTGATAGAAAATATATTCTGTCCAATGCTTTGTGCATTAAACTGATTGTTCTCTCTATAGCAGATGATCCCAATCACTGAGGCTGTTCCATTTTGTACACTGCAGTAAGCTCCTGCTGCATAAGGGGTAGCACTAATAGGCAATAGGCAAAAAATAAAAATGAACTACAGTGTCTTTATCCAACTATTTATCTCACAGAAAAAGCTGAGGGTTTTCACTGTTTATGTTCTGAGGAAAAAACTCAAAAAGATACTCAGAAAAACTCAAAGATACTCTGCATGAACAGAGCATTTGTTCAAGGGGTGTGGTAAGACTGACTCGAGTCAACGATGTCACTGATGACCAAAAAGATCACCTCTGTCCTGGGGAGCATTAAGCATGGTAGAGCTGACCAGCAGAAAGAAAGGATTGTTGTGCTCTACTTTGCACTGGCATGACCTCACCTCATCACTGTGTGCAGTTCAGGGCTCTACAATATCAAAAGGATAAAAAAAAGCAGAATTTGTTCAAAGGAGGGCAACAAAGATGGTGAAAGGCCTAGAAGGTATGACTTTAGAGACTAGGTGTACTCTCCTTAGAGAAGACTGAGGGATGCCTCATCCCCCTGCTGTGAGGGGGAGCAGAGAGGGACTCGGTGATCTATCTCTTCTCTGTTGTCCGGTGACCCAGTGTGAGGGAATGGCTTAAAGCTGCATCATGGAATGTTCAGACTGGATATCTGGATATCAATATGGATATACCACCATATTGAGATGGTGGTAGAGCACTGGAACAAAGTCCCCAGGGGAACCAGTCATGGCCCCAGACCTGTAAGTATTAAAGAAAGAGTTGGTCAAACCCTATAGGTGTGTGGTTTAAGTTTTAGGCTGCCAGGAATACTTTCTGTTTTGAGTCAGGAGCTGGACTTAGCAGTCTCTTCCAACTCAGGATATTTCCTGATTCTGTGAAATATAATGATTTTAAAACCTTATACTTCCTTTCCTAAAATGTCTCGTGTGGTTGATAAAATTTTGTGCTCTTAAGACTTTAGGTTCTTTTTCTCCAGACACAGGTTTTACTGACTACTTTTGAAAAGGGTGCTATGTCACATGAGTAGAAAGCAAGATATTTTCATGTGGTAAAACATCTTATTTATTTATGTAAACCTCCTGAATAACCAGTGTTGATACATTTGATTAGAATGTATAGCCCAACAATTGCTGTTAAAGCAATATTCTCAGATGATAAAATGCTTTACCAATTTTTTTTTTTTTGTGTATTTACCAAAACATACAGTTCAGGATTACAAAAGAAAGCAGGCAGGTGTTCCATTTCAATTTGGATTGAAATGATGGAAGTGATATCATTTTTAAAAAGTCTAGTTGGAGATTCTAATGAAAAATATTCTAACATTCTAATGAAAAACAATTCCCAAAACAGAGAAATAAAATATATGATCACAAGGACATTCAAGGTTTCTGCTCCCTCAAAACCAGACCACTTATGACCAAAGAAAGTAGTTGGTGTCAAGCACAGTGAAAACTAAAATGGAAAATATCAGGTATTTACATACAAAATAAGCATCACGCTCACCTTCTGGCTTAGAGAAAGTGCTGGCTTATTGAAACTAGTTACAACAGAATCAACACCAACTGGCCATTCAAAGAAAAATTTAAAATTTTGTTAGAGAGTGTTTCCTGGTTATATAATTTAAGTACAAAATAATGAGTAACCATGAAAGTTTACATTAAACCGGAAAGTTTCAAACTCCTACTGTAATTAGGATGACAAATAAATAAATAGATAAATAAATAAATAAATAGTGGTGTTACTGTTGGTAAACTCACATACAAGAAAGTAGTGGTGGAAGATGTTTTTAGGAATGTCAAAATTAAGTAAGTCCTTAAGTCATGTTTTCAAAAAAAAATAGCTTATTAATCAAATTTGAATTTCAGGGCTTGGAATTGTTTCAATGTCTGATACTCTTTGCTAAAAGTACCAATTCAGATTAATGCTTTGCAGATATTTATATGCTGAAATAATCCAAAATCAATGTTTTTTACAGGACAAAATTCCAGCTCTTGGAGTCTGATTTTCTGCTATTTTTAAAAATATTTGTGTTCAGGCATTAAAATAAAAATATATCCACTCCCTACACAACCTTATGTAAAATCTATTCATTTTTCATTCTCTATCCAAAATAAGACTTTCAGAGCTTGATTCTGGTACCTGAGTCTTTCTTTACTTGTTAGCCAGTCTGTGAACCATAGTGTGGAGAGTGTCCCATCTTCTGCCTAAGCATAACCTATCACTGAAGTGTTGAACAAACTACTGTTTAAACAAAGCTGTCTGTAACTTCTGGGCTACCCACATTTGGTCTGTAGGAAGTGACCATCAGATAAAGTTTTCCATTGGTATGTTTGGGTGATAGTGCTATGCTTTGCATGCTATCAAGACATTGTTAAGTAACTCTTGTCCATATTAACACAGAATATTTATGATCCATTGTATCGAATATTGAACAGAACCTTTTGCTTGTATCTAAGAAAAAAGAAATAGTTTTTAAAGAAATAACTCTGTAAATAATATGTTTAAATAGGTATTTGACTGCAAAATTGTGTTTCACATGATGTAAATAATGTTTCCCTAACATTTTCCATAAGAAATTAAAATTCTTATTTTAACAGTCCATAAATTCTCATATTTCTGGCAGATTCCTTCTGTTATGTTCACATTCACTCCCTTCAGCTGGTGTCAAAGATTAAAGCATTTCTACTTTTGCTGAAATTTGAGTTTTGTTTTTTGTATTTAAAACACATTTTCTTACTGTGTTCTCATATCAGAAGGTTCTAAACACTTTCCATATCTAGAATTTGATTTTAGTTATCAATATTCCATTCAGAATTATATTTTACTTCAGCTTCTGAATTATAAATTCTAATTAATTCAAATTGCAATTCTAAAAGCTGCTACATAGCTTTTCAGCTACTTGTAATGTAAAAACATACTGTAAAAGAAGAAAATAATCACAATAATACTCCAGAAGTTTCAACAAAGTCCAATAAAGGAAATAACAAAATCTCCTTCCACGTGTACTTGCACAGTTGAGCAACAACTTTACCATTTTGTGGAAGCACTCTGGCATAACAATGAATGGCTTCTAGTCCAGGAAGGAATAAGAAAGAAAATTCTTTTCATAATTTTTCACTGGTAAATTAAAAACAACAGCAACAACAACAAGAAGACAAAAAAAACCCCCCAAAACCCCCCCCCCCCCCCAAAAAAACCCCCCACCCCCCCCCAGACATGGAAGATATTTATAAAAACATGCTTTTACAGCAGAAATAGCAAAAATGCATCATTTGAAGTCCTTTTTAATTGCCAACCATCTTAACTTTGAAGACTGTCCCTTTGTGATGCAATTAACACCTTTTTTCACAGCAGCCCTGGAAAGATCAGAACTACATAGCTATATCATAATATATAGCTAAATCAAAATAACTCGAGTTTTTTCCTGATTGTGAGATATTTAGTAGAAGGTGTTATCACACAGCAATCTTTTCTCCTAGAACTAGTACTTATTTTTGTAAAATTGATAGGATATTTTACATCTTTGAGCCTTCTAGCCATCTGTGAAACTTGGCAAGAACTGGCCAATGGTTTAAAAAGTTGTTAGCAGTGGAGGAGGGCAGGATAACAGATAGACATACAGACTATATATTATTAGATTAGGTGTTAGACCATACCTGAATTAGACTATGTGTGTTAGCAATGGTTTTGTTACTTGAGACTTTTCCATGTCTGTTAGGAATCATCTCCATATGCCAATAAAAAGTAATTTTAACTAAAATACAGATTGCATCTCTTGCATCTGAGTGTCATTGTATGTGTAGTTCCCCTCCTTACAGAAGAAGCTCAAAATAAAATCCGTAAAAGGAATCCAATTGTATTAAATTATCTCAACTCAGGTATCAATCAAACGTATGGAGCATGCAGCCACATTGGCTGAATCAAAATTAAGGTTAGGTCTTTTGGATGCATTCCTTTTACTGATAAAACACCCTCCTGTGTACAACTAACTACAGTCTGATCATTACAACTGCAAAATAATCAGAGTATTGCTAAGAGCTGCAATACTCAATGAGCACCAAGGCTGTCTGGTACCTAAAGCAGTCTGTTCCTATCCAGTAAAGGACCTAATTATGATCTTTATTATGCACAAGCTGCTTCTAGTAAGTGACATTTGGAAGTGGGATCAACTAGGAAATATATATTCAGGCCCTTGCCAAGAAACAAGTTCTGCTTGTAGAAGAAACATAATCTGAAATTGCATTTCAATACTGCAAAATAGTCAAACAAATGATAATACTATCTGCCTCACTTTGTTCATTAGCCAGTACAAACCTCATAAATTTTATACAGTTATTTGAGCAATCAGTACACACTATCTCAAGTTATAATTACCCACAAGATATTAGAAGTTTCTCTGTTCCAGGCAATTTAATTGGTTGAATAATGTTGGCTCTCTTTCATAGTGAGGATTCACAAAATTTCATCAAAATACACTAAGACAAACTCTGTTCTTCTTTAATATCCAGGACAAAAGGTAAGAACATAGTATAAGAGAATTATAATGTTCCTGTTTCTTGGAGTAATGTATAGACATATTGTATATATGGGACACCATATTACTGACAGCACCTTTTTTTTTTCTTTCTAAGAAAGAAATCATAAAAGTATAAATGGAATAATTTAAAATTTATTAAGAAATAAAGAGGGTTAAGCATGTAAGGTGCTCCTCATAAATCAAGTCTGTATAAAGATGTACAACTGAGTGACTTGAAGAAGGTGCTAACAGAAGATAGCATCAAGAGAGTAAGAAAAAGAAGGCAATCCATGCTGTATGGTTAGTCCAACAGCTCAGGTCCATAACCCCAATACAGATTTACACACACAACTTTAGTCTAATAAACTGTTTATGAGCTGTAGAAAGGGAAAAGCAGTGTTATAAAGGAAAATAGGTTTTTAAAGGGTGCCAGGATATGCCTAGCCTTCAAAATTTCTCAATACAAAGATATGTTGAATCCCAAGATTCTGTAGGGGTCAGGAACACTGACTTTAACTAGTGTCTGGAAAAGGCATTAAACTTCTCTCTCAAATGCCATTTCAACAATATTTTCTATCTACTCTCAATGAGAAAATATTCTTTGAAATAAACACTATATAGGGTCATAGAAAAGAAATTCGCAGAAATAGCAACTACAGCAGAGCTAAGTTAATAAATTGGATGTTCCTGTAAATGATTTTTAAGTTTACACTTTAGTTTTCCACCTCCGAAAACTGACATAATTTGCAAACTTTTTCTGCCAGACAGCCTGTGGTGCAACTCTTTTCATGTAGGAGCATTTGTCACAATCACAAGCTTTTCAGGCAAAACAAACAAACAAACAAAAAACACCAACAAAAAACCCAACAAAACCAAACTCCAGTCTGTATGACAAATAGCAGGATATTTAATGTGAAAAATCTGCAAATCACTTCCTTCCTAGATCTGATGACTCACAGGGCACAACACAAAACCCTTTTCCCAAGCATAAGGGACACAGCAAATGGAGAATAGCAACTTTGAAAAGGTGCAAATTAAGTGTTTTCATTAAGATCTGCTTATCAGAAGTAGCACAGTACAAAATATTAGCATAGATAATTCTGGATATCATTCAATCCATCCTCAGTTTTTTTCCATAACTCACCAGTCTCTTTCTGAAGGTAACCAACAATAGGTCAAGAGGAAATGGGCTCAGGGTGCACCAGGGGTGGTTTAGACTGGATAGTGGGAAGTTCTTCACTGAAA
Organism: Leucosticte australis; assembly: GCA_025504685.1. Taxonomy (NCBI): domain Eukaryota; kingdom Metazoa; phylum Chordata; class Aves; order Passeriformes; family Fringillidae; genus Leucosticte; species Leucosticte australis. Next base: position 75,909,154 of record JANIJU010003056.1, on the reverse strand, counting down.
GGGTAGTCAGACATTGTAACAGGCTGCCCAGGGAAGTGGTGGACTCATCATCCCTGGAGGTATTAAACTGACCCATAGATGTGACATTCAGGGAGATGGCTTGGCAGTGTCAGGGTAATGATTTGAGTCAATGATCTTGAAAGTTTTTTCCAACATAAATCACACTTTTACCTTTCAAGCCTTTCTCTAAGTTATATACATACCATCTGTGACCAGAGGCAATACAATGAAGAAATATTTTCAATTAAATAAATAAAAAAACCCAACAATTTTCCACAATCTTCTCAGCTAATTCTCCCTTTCACATATTACAGAATTCTGTAATGTCTTTCTGACCAAGGCCAACCCTTCCAGAGAAGCTTCTATTCCTAGATCAGTAAAAGGTAGCCTGTTCCTTTCCTTTCACTGAAATTTCACTGCCATGCTAAGAGTGGCACCCTAAGGCATCATGCTGACAAATACATTCAATTTTCTGTTACTCCTGATTCCATTGACAAACATTTGTTTTCCACACCAACTATGCAGGTGATTTGGTCTCACTCATAACTTTTCTTTCAAACTCAGAAAAATTGGAGTTTTGATTCATTTTATCACTGTAATTATGACAATAATATCGAGTCCAAATGAAAGCATTAGCAAGAGGAAATGAATGGAATTTTAAGTTTTCAATTGCATTTTGTCTTCTAAGCAAAAGGAAAACTAGCAAATGATGCAATGTAGCACACAGAAATTAATTTATCAAGAAGCCACTATGGCTTTCCCTTAGTCATTTAACAAAGGATATGTTGGAAAGTTTCAGAGTTCTTATTAGCAGTAATGTGGCTGTTTATGAATATTGACATTATAAGCCATTCATTAGTCTCAGTACTAGGAGGGTGTGGGATTAAATTACCTATAAACTTACTTAGACTGCAAAATTTTGTTAAGAATTTTGTATGAATTAATTCCAAGTAGTGTCTTTCACAGCTTTATAAAAGAAATTATCTTCTTTCTTGGCTCCATTAAAACATATTTACTGAGTTATGGACTCCACAGCATGAAAAATTTAACTGATTGAGTGAGTTCAGATTACTAACTACTGATTTCTCTTGACTTTGAAAACATGGTGACATCTGTGGGCAGACATTTCCAGCTCAGTAATATTGAAAGGGGCTCTGCAAAAGGAAAGACAAAAATCCTTTACTATCACATCCCTATTAAAACTATGTCATTTTGGTGCCAGTAATGTTGAAGGAGGTGATCCTTTCTCCCTACAGAACACTGGAGTGACCACACCTGGACTTCTGGGTCCAGTTCTGGGCTCCCCAGTCCAAGAGAGACATGGACATATTGGAGAGAGTTCAACAAATGACCGAGAAGATGGTGAAGGGACCGGAGCATCTCTCCTACAAGAAAAAGATGAGAGAACCACAACAGGTCAGCTTAGAGAAGAAAATGCTCAGATTGGATCTTACCAAGGAGTATAAATATCTGAAGGAAAAGAACGAATAAGAGGGAAACACTATTCTGAATGCTGCCTGGTGACAGGGCAAGAGGCAACAGGCACAAACTTAAAACCAGGAAATTCCAAATGAACATGAGAAAACACAACTTCACTGCAGTAAGGCAGGCTGTGCAGTGAGGTCAAAAATGTTCTTCTGTGGAAATATTCACTATCCAACTGGACATGTTCTGGGCAAGATCCTGCAGCTGACCATGGTTGAGCTGGGGGAGCAGACTGGATAATCTCAAGAGGTCCTTTCCAACCCACTGATTCTTTGACTCCCTAAATTTAAAAGGTCTTCTATCAAAGGTATTTCCAGGCACCCACACACACAACACCACACTAAGGATTCTATTTAAATAACAAATGCTGTAAAGAACTATGAGACACAGCAAACAGAGGCTTTTTAATTTTAGTTTCATCAGAATATTACCCCTCTCCTTGCATTGTACTTACAAGGGCCTGTAGGTGGTATCATAGTGCAAACAATGTATAAAAGAAGATATTAATGGCCATAAGGTGAAATATTAAAAAAAAATTCTTGGCCAGCTTACCATCTGTCTGTGCATGTATAGAGGCAAAAGTGTGCGAATGTAAGTTTTTACACTGTTAGAGTTCTCTAATTTTTTAAGAACATCTCTATAAATCTCTAAGCAATAATGATCCAATGATTATGAGCATACAGTATAGTGAAGGAAAAAAAGTCTTAAAAATTACTTCAGTATTTTCAGAATCCTGGTGAGGTTCCTCTAAGCTTGGTTGGCACATGCCAGTTTTTCAAGCCATGCAGACAAGGTTTAGAAGTATACTTCTGCACAATACTTAACTGTACCACAGATGAAGCATCAACAACAGCTCCTTACTGTGAGCTCCAGACAATCAATTGGATTGTGCCTTTGGTATAATTAGGCTGCTAGACATTACAGAGCAGTTGCACTAAGACTAATGTATACTATCCCAGCCTAACAGAACAGGAATAATCATTCTGATAAACCTGACTCTTCAGACAAAAAATATTCCTGAGGTAAAATAGAGCCTAGAGCCCCAAAGAATCTGTACCTTTGAGAGTTTGATGTAACATTCTCCCCATTTAATCTCCTAGATTTCAGGCTCACTTTTGCAGCTCTACTCCTACTTTTCTAGAGGAAGACCTAGATTTCATTTTGATCAGATGACTGTAAAATCTGATATATGGTTTCGGCAGTAAGTGATAAAACAAAAGAGAACAACATTTAAAATAAAGGGGGTGAACAGTGAAAATGTTAAGAATTGTGGCTAGATATGTCTGTGATCTTTTGTGATTAAACAAACTTTTTTTAGCATAAATGTATCTCATTTGTATAGATGCACATTGAAATTTCCATATATGAAATTCCATGCAGTCATTGACATAATTTAACACTCTTTTTGTCATACCAATCAAAAGAGACAAGAGCTTCAGAAGTTGACTCAAGATTCTATACAAATATTTTACTCTTGAACTGGATAAATCTAATCATCTCAGATGCTTCTGATCATGAACATACCCATTGTTTTTAAATTACAGTTTTACTAGACAGGGGGGATAAAAAAAATCCACATAATTGCCCTAACTACACTTTCAATCATGTGAATATATAATAAAGCTGTATGTTTATGCAGCTTTATATAAAGCCACTTCAAACATGAGCAAGTTTTCCTCTTTGGTGGGGAAAGAGAATTAAGTAAAACAGACAACTTACTTAGGTTACCACTTCTACCCACACTTGCAAAAAGGCCACTTGCTGAATTATCAGAGTAGTGCAAGTTATGTACTTATTTTCTGTCTTTTTATGTGTACACAAACACTGCATCTCAGACACCATTTTGTGACAAAAACAGATAAAGGATGACATGAAGTGTCGACACCTTTCCATATGGTATTTACCAAAAAAAGATATGCTTTTATATATATGGAAAATATATCCCATATACACAGACTAGATTGTTCCTCAGCACCAACAATCAATGGGGCTAAGAAAATCTATTTTACATGTGCATGCCATCCTAATCAGTAGTAAGTAAAAGACCTTGCTGACAACATATAAGATAATTGGGGAATGAGAAGAATGTAAATTGTATTAAAAAAATTAAAAGTTTTAAGGCATAATAAAATGTGATTCAAAAGCCAAAACATGTATACAAAGTTAGAGTGATTAATTAGAGTGATTAAGAGATGACTTTGAACATTTGGTATAGACTGCATCATTTTGCACAAACTGGCCTTAAAGCAAAGTTTGTACAAATCTAATCTTAGTTTGTACACTAAAATACAAATTATTTTTATCTTTGTGTTTATGTAAACTCAAAACCATGCTGTTTTCAACTTAAAAAAAAGAAACAAAATACAGGTTTCTGATATATGAGCACATCATTGCACTTTTGAGAAGACAATCAATTGTGAAACTGTTAATGTGTTCTACAGGTTAGGTAAGAATGTATTAACAAACCACAGAATTGGTTAAAAGGCAAAAAATTGAATTTAGATAGACATCCTTTCCAAATGTCAACTAGTAAATCACGTCAGGATATAGTATGTTTTTCACACAGAAAATGAGAGCAAGGTGCACTTTTGAAATGTTTGTCTTTGGCTGTACAGCATGTAATCCGAAAGAACTGTATTTATTACCTACATTCAAGTAGAGAGGCAAAAAACACCATAAACCATCACAATTCACAGCAGTATGTATCAAACCTCTGATTAACTTCATTACATAAATGCTGACTGCCTTTCTTTCAATATTCTGTTCATTTACATGATGGAGTAAATCCATAAAATGAGTAAACACCACACAAGATTACAGAAGCATTGACATATGCTACTGAATTGCATCACAGCTGCGTGGCACCAACACCTGAGAGTGTTAAGCTAGGAGCTTGCCTCCTGTACCACAGACTTATCTGAAATATATATCTCCATCAGTTTTACCCTTCCTTTCATGCAATGGAAAATATCTATAGAAAATACAAAGTTCTGCAAGAATGTCCACAGCCAACATAATTCATAGTCAGTCTTTATTAACCCATAATTTAAGATCTGCTGATAATAGATCTGTGACGCAAAATGCCCCTCTGATTTGAAAAACAAAATGTTGCATTCTATCATAAAAGGTGCAGTTCCTTATTTAGATGTATCTAACACATTTAGTATTAAAGTATCCTTCTTTACTAACCTAATGAGAAATGTTCATTTTGTTTTTTGAAAAAAAATTAAATTTTTTTCAAAAAATAAATTGAGTAACTAGCACCCACCACTGAAAACAGTGGTGGGTGCTAGTTACTCAAAAATACAGTTTGAAGACTTTTGAAAAAAAATAATCAAATGATTGGGCTAAATCTCCTAGTTCTAGATTCTTTCTAGCACATTTCAAACAACACAATGGTCTGATTAACCAGCACAATAAAGGAAGAGATATTTAAATGAAAAATTATCCTTGTAATAGTCCAATGTGTAATCATATCATTAATCATTAGTATAAAATATTAATTACTTATTTTTAAACACCATTAAGAGTTATTTGGGTGATTGTTTTGTGGTTTTCCTTTTGTTAAACACAAGAAGTTCTTCACAGAGTTACGAGAAAGCAAGTCATTCATTGGTATTTCCCCTGGAAGTGCCTTGCACAGCAAGTCCTAAGGCCTACTCTAAGACTGTAACTAAAATACAACAATGTCATACCAAAATTTTATTCCCTCTGACATAGGGTATTTATGATAAAACAAAAATAAATCCGAAATATACTGCAGCCAAACCCTGAAATAATTACTGATTTTAAGATACTATGAAAAATATTCTTCCATGTATTAAATTTCTTTTATGCAGCAGTGAGAGAATAGAACAAGGTTGATTTTTCTCCCTTTCTCTTTTTTGATTACTTTGCTGCTCTTACTGACACAGTCTAATACATACTTTATTAATGACCTAACCAAGAAAAAATTTCTAGATTATTAGTTATTTTCACATTTTGAGACATACTTTTTTTTTTTTTTGCTCCTTACACAGGATTCAGTTTCAAGAATTTGGATAGTTTGAATTTCAGTGCTAACCTTAATCAAGACTTTTTTTTTTCTTCAAAATATCCTGTATCACAAGACAAGTGAGGTGTACCCAAGACAACCTATGTTCTAATTTAGTGAGTCACATTCCTTTTTCTTTACCACTTTGACCAAAAATTAAGACAATGGAAGTAGATAGTTGTTTAAACATTCGGAGATTCTAAAGAAAAGTAAAAACCTCTTCCTATGTCCTGACTACTCACACAAGTTTTTGCATGTTTTGCACAAATTTATGTAGACTCTTAACAATTACTGCAAGACTTCATTCCCCTCGTAAAGTTTTTATACAAGTCCTGAAAGCAGTCTGCATGAATTTTTTCATTTTTGAAAGCTCTAGAGAGATCCCTTCTTGTGGTAATCTGCAATCCTGAACCAGGACAACACATTCATCAAATCCAGTTTCTTCTTTTTTGGTTTTACTTTTTCAAATAAAACCAAAACACAACGAAACCAACAAACCAGTAACAATAAATCTAATTATAAACATTGTACTTGTAAAAGAAAAAATGCTTAACCTCTTTATGACAACGTTAAATCTGAACTACAGCTGACTTGCTTTAGGCTCTTCTTACATCTCTGTTTTTCTCAGACAAACCCCTGCCACTGTATAAGCACTGCTAGTTTTCACAGCCAAACTGTATTTTGGACTTAGGTCCAACAAACTTAATTTCTTTCCCTTTCAATATGGACTCTTGAAAATAGCTTCTAACCTATCTAGAAGACATGCTTGACATCTTGACATTTTTCACTCTTTGGCATTCCTTTAAGCATTGTTTCACCTCTTCAGATGTGACTTTGTTAGACAAGGTTGTCCTACAACAATAATCAGCCACTTCAGGATTTGGGATAATAGAAAAGGAAAAAGAAAAGCCTTTCTTCTAAAAGATATAACAACAAAAAGATCTCCCATGGAGGAGAAAAAAACCCGCAAGATTAAAAAAATTAATATTTTTTTTCACAAGTTTTAGTTGCTAAACCACCTATAGTTAAGGAACCATCCATTTGAGAAGAAAATATGACCTTCCACTCTGTGCCTTTTATCTCGGTCATGCTTTGTGGGTATTTTTACAGATCTAACAACTGAACCTTTCCATTTCATGTCAGCTGTGTCACATATATTGTAAGGAAAGAAGCTACAACAATGAGTCTTAGATGCACTTTTAGCCTTTGTCACCTACTTGCCAGCAGGTTACCCAATTCTGATTCTTTGCAGCTTTATCTGGATGTCCGGCATTACAGACTGACTTATTCCACCACTGGAACAGAATTAGACACACTACATAAAGTTAAGAATCCGTGAAAGTAGAGATCAATGCCTAGATCTTTCTCTCTTTATGATTTTCAGTAAGTCTGTAACACTTATCAAGTATGATCAGTAACCACTTTTACAAAGGGAATCTCTCAGATCTCTGGTATGAAAGTAAACTTGATCTGTATAGTAAACTTTCTGTGATTACAGTGATTGTCAAATATTAGTGTTCTGAAAAACTGCAACCTGAGTGCTAACATAAACACTGCTGTAGCTAACTAAGGCATAAAAGAGATCTGAGCCAGGAAAGAAATCTCCTACGATTTTATCAGCTTCAACCAGTTACCTGTATCTACTGTTAAAATAAATGAAAGTGTACAGTCTCTCAAAAGTTTACTTTTTTAAGCTATAATTTTTTTTCCTTTTCCTTTAATAACTAGACTGGTACATGTAGCTACAAAAACTTGTTCATTATTTAATGGGTCAGCTCTAGACCCATTAGAACACGAAAACTATACATACAAATTTAGTGAATTTAATTTCAAGGATTCTTATATGTATTAAAAATAACAATAATATGGTGAGATAAAGACATACAGCATCTGTGTCTTTCCATATATTTTTTGTGAGAGTTTTTCAGAAAGTCAGCCTTCATATGAGCACATACAAGCATATGTCCACCAAGGTTTATACCCCCTTTTATCTTCCACAGTAAGCATGCATTTCTGGCAGACATGGCAAAGAACATATTGCCACCACATCAGTGGAAGAAAACCGTGACCAACACCTCAATAACTTCCAGGGAAATATCTGACTAGACATTTTTTTGAGGAGAAAATAATGTAAATCTTTAGATTCAAAATTATTTCAATTGCCCTGTGACCTACAGACACAACAATGGCTTTTGAAAACAATGATGCAGAATTTCAGGTAACTACCAGAAAACACCAGGAACTACCCAAAAAATAATAATTAAAAAAAAATCTGAAGACAGATTTCTGATCATGTTCTAAAGCTATTTCCAAGTTACATTCTATGCAGCTGTTTTGACCTCACTGCTGTTGCATCAGGAATTAATCAGCAAAATTTCTGGCTCATTATCTTCAGAGTTAATTTTTGGGAGACCTGTTCATTAAGCAGGGTTCTTTCCTCAGTTCTCTAAATTTATTTAAAATAAAAACTAATCTCCTATTGAGGCATCACTGCCCACTTGCTCACAGGATAAAAATATATTGTTACAAGGAAGAAAACTTTCATTTGGATCCAATCACAGCAAGACAAAAAGCAAAAAAGAAAACCTAGAAAGAAATATTTTTATCATCAAATCTATGACATATTTTGCTAGTTTTCCACCCATCTTTTCACACTTCTAGAACTACACAGTTGTTGCTAGCTTTCTTTTTGGCTGACAGAGTCAAAAAGCAAAAAGTTACCATCCACAACATGCCCCAGTTGCTCATTAGCATCTTTCTTCTCATGGACCCTTAGGTCCACTGGCTGAACTTCATGCACTGTCAGAGCTGGTGCTGATCACAATGTTTAGTATCAAATTAAACTTGGCTTTTCAGTTCAAGATATTTGACAGAAACACAGTAAGGAGAGGCTACAAATACAATTCTACTGTCAGACAGGTGGCTATAATAATTTCTGGCAGGATGTAGTGAAGAGCAGCCGAGGCATGCTCAGAGCTGTAATCTTTCCACCAAGCTCAGTAGCAACCAAGTCAGCATTTCAGACCACAGCCTCAAAGTTTTGGAGACAGATGAGAGGAAGAAGTGGCAGATTATCACAGACAGAACATTAACCTCTTTTAGAGATTGGCTATGGCTTAAGAAAAAAACTCTGTCCTGTGGAACTAAAAAATGAGAACAAAACCCCTCAGTTTTCTATGCGAGCTTGCATTTATGGAATAATCAAAACCAGTTAAAATATGGAACCATGAGAACTCTCACAAGCCATGTGGCAGCAGATAATATACTATATCCTTACAAGATAAGATTTTTTCCAGGACTGACTACATTAATACAATGCTACAGGAAGTAGCTGATGTGAAGCATTTACTGAACCCAACAGCATATAAAATTCACTATGCAATTCCTCCCCTCCCTTGGTCATCTTATGGTTACAAAAGCCAGCTCCAGAGCTTATGTGTTGGGTACACATAAACCCTGTCTCTGGGAACCCAGTAGTTGTCAAGTCCCACAGACCCTGGGTAAAAGTTAGACAGTGGTTCAGCCCCTTTGGATATTTATCTAACAAAGATCATTAAACACAAGCAAATGTTGACTACAACACAAGCTAAACATTTCTCTCTTGCAAGTAAGGAAACAGCAAATTCACCTTCTTCTGGGGCTCCAGACCCATGGTTTAGCCAAAAGTATGTGCTTCCTCTCTGCTTATTTCAAATAAAATTTATTCTCTGCTAATTTCACAACACCTAAAAATAAAAAAAAGGAGATCTTACTGAGACAGCATTGGAACATTTCATGTAACATTGTCACTTTTCAGAAGCTGGATTAGGAGTTGTTTGTAGTCCTAGTTCTGTACTAGAGATCATAAATTTCAGATGGAAATATCAAAGGCACTTGCAAATGTTAACTCAATAGTTTTAACCCTTCAAGTTAGATAAAAGACAGGCTGTCATTAATTAACACCAGAGAGATGCCATGCTTCCTTTCTCCATGGTCAGCAGTCTGTAACACGTTCAAAAATAAAACACACTGCTTCCATGGAAAAGAAAGAAATGGCAAGAGTGAAGCTTTTACTTTTATAATTTCTGTCTGGATAGAATACACTCTGATTTTTATGCTGGGAAGAAAACAAAAGTCTAAATTACCATTCTCACTCAAAAAAGTAGAAAAGAAGTTAGGTGTCTCTAAGAGGCATTACAACACCAAAAATAATATATTCCTGAAGGTATGTGCTCCTTCCAAGAAATAGAAACATTTGATTATTTTGAAGTAGTTGGCCAGAGCTGGCAGTTGAACTCAATTATGATTATATCAGCTGCCAGCTAATACTTCAATATTATTTGTGAGAAGATGAAATATATTAGTCCATGCAACTCAGAATGGAAAGGCCTCTCACCAAGCTGATGCTGGCTGCACCTTGTCCATGAATAGGTCGCACATTCAAGATAAAAAAATCTAATGCATTAAAACTAAAGGATAAAATCAACTTAGCAGAATTATTTAAAAGTCCTTTGTTTCAAAAACACACTCCTGAAGAATTTAAAGCCGAAAAACATATAACGTGGTATTATTATTTTTGTTAAAGGTCACAGATAATTAAAAATATTATATTAATGTAATGTCTGCATTGTTTTCTGTGTTCATCTGCAAGAGACCTATTTTCTCTACACTATTTAGCATATGCTGGGAAGAGATAATAATAAGGTTCTTTGAGATTTCTCCAAAGGTTGCACAATGCGCTACACATGTAACATTTATTTAGGATTATCAAAAGCTACAGTGAAAATTAGGAAATTATTAAACATACACAGAAATGGAGCACTAGAGTTGGTCCTTTAGGGCAGTTGATGCTTCCTTATGCTTAATGCCAGCTAGGCCCCAACCCACTGAGAAAAGCACTACAGATTAGTATTTTCTGCCAGGCCATGCTGTAAATTAATGCTCTTAATTGTACTGGCATGGTGCTCAAGGGGAAAAACTAATTCTACACTCAGAGAAATCAGAAGAGGGACTTTAATTCTGCTCTACTAAGCAAAAGGGTTATCTTAGATAAGGAAATATTTTAAACACACAAAGAATGTTTCTGTCATCATTATTTTCTAAAATGATCTGGTGTCCATCTGAACGATTTTGTTTTAAGAGCTTAAACTTCATTCCTTCAGATAATAATCTAGTGTCAAACAAATCTTTGATCCTCCTGGTCATCACTGTTTTTTCTGTATCTTACCCCAAGATGACATAAATATTTTGTTTCACCTTCACAGGTTCATCTTTTCCTTTGGCCTTAATGATGAAAAACTCTCTAAATCAATTCTGCTCTTGCCATTATGACAAACAAGTTATTTACCCTTCTTTTGCTCCAAGTCTTGAATTCCTCCATTCACTTATGGAAGAAGGCTCTTACCTCTCCACAAATACTCTCACCTCTCTCAAAACTATATTTTTTTGGAAGAAGGGTACTTGATTTAATAATCAGTGCACATAAAAAAAAAAATCCTTTAAAAAATGGGTCTACTTCTCTAACCTGGTTTCTTCAATTACTGAAGTTTGAAGTGGATGTTCACATCCAAAGTGACTTGAAATGAGCACTTAATAGATTCAATACATTTCCAAGTCAGGCAGATATAGTGCTGAAGACTTAGAACTGAATTTATCCCTGTGAAATCACCAATAGCTCCACAGAACTCTACAGATTGCTATTTTTTAAAAAATAGCAAATGATAAAGTCAACACTTACTGCAAATAAGACTGCAGAGTGAGCAATAAGAGCAAAACTGTAGGTAGAAAGGACTTTTGGAGATCCAAAAAGTCCAGATTCCCCCCACAAGGCATGGCTACCTTCTAAGTTTTATTGGTTTGTTTCTGGGCCGTGTCCAGAAACATGAATTTTAAAAACCTCTAAGCCTGGAGGTCTTTCTGAGCAACTTGTCCCAGAGCTTAACCTTGCTCCCTGTGAAAAGCTACCTCTTCAAATTCAACAGGAATCTCCTTCATTGGCACTTGTGGCCACTGCCCTCTGCCCTATTGCTGTGCACCTCCCAGGGGAGCCTGACTCTGACTCCTCTTCTGCTGCAACTAGCTCCCTGCAGTGCCCTTCCTCTTGTCTCCTGGCAATACAACTGCCAGAAACTCAAGGCCTCCCACTCATCACTATATTTTCTTGACCTCCTTCTTGTTTTGGAGCCCTAAAAATTTTGCACAGCTGTTCCACTGCCACAGAAGAGGAGAATTCTGTGCCTCAGCCCTACTGCTGTGCCTGCCCTTCCTTGCTGCAAGGGCACTTTCTACCTGTAATCCATATCCCACCAGATCCCCGTGCCCCTTTTCATGTGGCTGTTGGCAGCTGGGCTCTATCACTGCACTGGGTAATCCCAAATTAGATGCAGAACTTCTGCTGAGCTGTCTTTGTGAAGCATATTTATACAGAGTTTTAAGATGATATTCCTGTCCTAAGAAACTTAAGCCTAAACTAGGCGAGACAAGTAGGTGAGGCAGGATAAAATTACCTGTTCAAGAAGGACAAGTCGTTAAAAAGGACGGCTAAAAGTTCTGAGATGGATTCAGAGGGATCGTGAAGACAAATGAAAATTCAGGAGCTTCTGTTCAAAGTGTGGGAGACAGATAACCGAGAAACTCAAATGCAGAAATAGGTGATAGAAATAAATGAAGAAATAGTATTAGAGGGCTACCTAACTGTAAGGCATAAGGATAAAAGAATGGTTGAAAGCAAAATAAGATTATGTACAACCCTAGGCCTGCCGCTCATGTCTTCATTCAGCTATTTATTTTTTCACTTCTGAGATTCCAATTAGGCAACATCAAAGATACCACAAGGCACTTTAGGTACAAAAAGGTCTTCAAAAGGAAAAGTAATACTGCGGTGTGTCTGTACTATCTGTCAAGGAAGAGTTCAATAAGCCTCTACTGCACTTGAACAATGAGGAGTGAAAAGTATGACCTTAAAATATAAGTGATGGGAAGAAATAAGCATGTGCCTGAAAGGAAATCTCAAATTCATCATCCCGAGCTTTCAAAGCCAAACTTTAAACAAAATGGAGGGAGCTGAAAATACCTATTCATTTTGCTTGTGAGAAAAACCAATCTCTCATGCCTTTAGGCAGTACAGAATTATGTGGTCTTTTGAGCTGAAAAAGTGCAAACTGTGGAGGATCAGACTGAATAAATGTTAAGATACCAGTCTCACAGGGCCTTTGGGAATCTGTGCAATAACAATATTTTTGAGATGTCACACACAGGACTGGTGTATTTGTTGTAGTTATATACAACTTGCAGAGTAACCAAATAAAATGAGGATGTGCATGCAGCAACGAATAGAGTCAAAGGCAAAAGAAATATCTGCATGGGAACATGTAACAACTAGAAAAAGACCCATCATTTTAAAGTAAGTTGTAAAGAAAGAAGGCAAAACAAACAAGCAAAGAAAAAAACCTACAAACTACACAAAAAAACCCCACACTGAACTGATACCTTTCAACTGGGCTATGCTTTAAGAAATACTAAGTGGAAAAATATTAACCTATTTCAAGTATTGAAAAGTTGGTCTGGTTAGTAGGGCTCTTCCCCCCAGTTTATGTAAAGATTTGACATGCAGAATTTATTTAGTCCTTCTATCAAGAAGAAATCTCCTTGTCATAAATAAAGCAGACACTAGCAACTGGATGAGGAACAGTTTCCTAAATCTGTAAAGTTTATTACAGCATTACTGCTACAGCTGTTGCAGAGTTGTGGATAGGACAAGTTGTATCCTATAACCAAAAATAAAATGTGTGTGTGTATATACATAGATATATATTTGTCTGAAGAAGGACTTTTTGAATAAAGTCTCATGTTGACCTTGTTGCAATGACCTGCCTTCCTGAAGACAATTTTTTGGTGCACTTTATTCAGGCTACAAGAATGGTGGCAGCTGTGCAGAAGCCCTTTGGTCTCCGTGATGGGAAGGCTAATACCTACAGAGTCCACCTCCACTGCAGACCTTCTTTCTGTGCTGTTAAGCAGAAGTATCAATAAAAAGCTGAGGCCCTTGGCTGAGGATCTCAGTATATCTCAAGGTTAAGATTCAACTCAATATGCAAATATATTTTGCTCTGGTGAGCCAAAATTAGGCAGAAGATAGGTATAACTTTCAATATCTAGGATATTGCTTATAATATCATAAAAAGTATTTACAAGCCCTGATTATTTGGTCTAAGCCTGTAATCCTCTTTAGGAGTAAGATATCTACTGCATAAATACCTTCTTGAGGGGGAAAAAAAATAAACTTCTTTATGTGGCAAACTGTAGAACTAACTACATCTTCTTGTGAAAAAAAAGAGATAAGAAGGCATAAAGGAGCTGACTCTAATTGACACCTTTCCTACAATAATCAGGAACAATACTTCAAGAAGAGCAAAAAACAGATTTAGTCATGCCCTTAGTTTTGTATCTTTTGCCAAAGAAAGGCTTCAATCTCTTTCTTAAATGACATACTTTTACTTCCTTATTGAATTCTTTATTTCATCTCTTTTATCCTTTACTTTCTGCCTTTTTTAATCAATTGCTAAAATTGGTCAGTAGAATTGCACATCAGGTACACAACACTTCCTTTTATTGGCATGAGATACATGGGAGACAGGAGCTGAAAAGGCCAGTCATTATGTGCAGTCCATAAGCTATCATTTCCTGCAGACAATGTATGTTCCCAGTTATTGCAGGAACGAGGCCAAATTTGGTTTAAACTATCCATTTGAAGTTCCTTTTTTCTGCAATTATTCAAAGTCCACCTTTGTTCCAAATATAATGTTCTCTAATGTCCAGACTCTACAAAAATGGAGAAAAAGAAATGTCCCATCCTCAGATGCCATGGAGGTTCACCATTACCTTCCTGAGTGGTAGCTGTCTGGTGTTCAGGGACTCAGCAGGACCTCATATTGAAGTAATCAGGCATTATAACACTCTGCCTGGGAGTAGCTTACCTATCTAATGTTTCTATCAGAAAATACATAATTGCTGTGTACTCATAAATTCAGTAAATTTCTGCTTGCAAGTCTCTAGGGATGATAAGAGTTGTTCAAATAAAAGTGTCACAGTAGAGAAAGAGTATAGAAAAAAAAGAATAGTTTGATGAAAGATTTCTCTATCAGTATGAATTTACTAACACTGCAGTTTTTAGAATAAGAAAACTAAGTTGACCTTCAGGTTTGCAAAAGATAAACAACTTTGCCAATTCAGAAAATCAGTTGATATTTTTAAGTCTCAATGTTGATAAAACAGTATTTTTCAAACAGCTGCCTCATTTTGAATCTTTCTTTTGTGGCAACATCACGAAAGCATAGAGAAGAGCAAAGTGTTTCCTTTAGGGCTAACACTGTATTTAGATATTACAGAAATGTCATTATAAAAAGCTTTGGTGTCACAGCAAGATCACCAGCAATCTACAAAGATTGACTAGACAGACTGACAGGCTAAAGACCTTGTCTACAAGTCAATTTGTATGACGTTCTTTTTCCAGTTCTCATTTTCCTGAACACAGCGGTATTGCCAGAATGTTGACAATCTTCAGAATACAAAAAACAATTCTACATTGATGTGCTTCTAATTAGCTTGCAGATTATGAAACCTACTTAAATATTAACTAATATTTTTCAAAAAACAAAGGCCTGAATCTAAGAAGTGCAGATTTTGGGGTGAGGGGGGGGTTAGGGGGGCCAAGTACCAAATGACATTAATTAATGAGCTTAAATTTTAATGATTTCTTCAAAGTTCTGAACAAAAAAATTACAAACTGCGCTTTAATACAAGAATGTTTTAATGAAACCACCCATCATTCACCTGATATAAAATATGAATCCTAAAAATACAAGCATCTATGTTTTGGGATTTCTCCAAAGATAAGGAAAGTAATATTCTGTTTTTAAAAGCAAAATTATATCTGCATGTTGCAAAAAAGGATGTGCTCACAAGTCCCTGAACTTTTAACAAAATCACTTAAATTAATCATGTGCATGGAGACACTCTTTGAGTTTTGCTCTGCGTGGGAGTCACAACAGCCATTAAAATATATTAAGCTCCACAACCAATAGAGCAAGTGCTCATTATAATATAATGAGTAAATTATCACACAATGGTCCTGTGGGGGAAACTCATGCCATTTCAAGAATGTTATACTTCTTTTTCATAAAAAATCCCTAAAAAACCAAAAAGAAAACAAACAAACAAACAAACAAAAATCCAAACAAACATAAATGGGGACATCTCCTGTCTCAGTTCAGAATTAGAAAATTTATAGATATAGCCATGACACAGAATAGCCAACCTGCTACAACAGTGTAACAATATAATACAAACTGGCTTCAGTGGCACAGTAGGTATTAATAGCGTTAGGAAATCAGTCATCACCTGACCTATATAGTCACAAAGAGCTCAAGTTCATTAGCCTTCAAGTCACAATGCAAGGCTACATAGTCAGTTGTCTTCCTGCTGGCTTTTCTTGTGAGGTATTTATAAACCTCCTGACAAGGTTTTCATCTAGGAGGCTACTTTTCAAAGGTTCTCACAAAGGAACATCCCTCTGGTCATCTTTTCCATTCATCTGCCTCATGGCTAAAGATTATCAAAATAATGGTGCTCTATTTTTCTTTCCCTGCATCCAGGCTGTTGTTCCCCCAGCTTTCTCTGCTTTAGATCCAGAATGTGACCAACCTTCCTATAAAATGACATAGCTCTCTAATCCAGTAGAAAATTAACCCAGGGAAAAAAAAAATACTAGGGAAAAGCAGCAACTTGTTGGCTGAATAATTTTAAATACATTCTCTGTAAGCTCCTTTATGCTCTCTGAGGACCAATTCTCTGTTAACACATATCCATCTACTAACTCCTCCTTAATAGAGCAAGAGGTCTCCAACAATATGTTTTTCCCTAATAGTTTAAAACATGGTATTAGAATGATGCAGTTGATTGAGTGGGATCTGTCAGATATAAAGAACTCCTTCAGGAAAATATTCATGTAACATGCTCACTCCCCCTAAGTCCTCTAAACCTAATGTCCAATTTATAGGGCACAAATGGCATGCACGGTCAAGCCAATGCATCTCTGCAGTCCCAGCAGAAAGCTGGAGACTGAACCACAGCATATGGCCACTGTGGAACCCACTCCTTATCTAAAAGCTGTGCACAGTCTGCATGCCCATAATGGAGCTGCTAAAAACCTAGGAAGGGGTACTTGCTGCTTGAAGGGAGTTATGGCAGCAGGTCGCATGATCTGTGCCGGGATCTGCAGCTATCTTCCCACTCTGCTGCCTCTTGGCACAATTCTGGTGCACCCACTCTGTTAATGCACAGGGAACTGTATGCCTTGGATAGCTGTCCTGAGAGTATACAAAATAACACTGGAAGAAGCTCAACCAGCTAGAAATGTTGAGTTCCATTTGAAAACATGTTAGCTTGCTGGTTGTCTTGACATTTTCCAAAATCACATAGAAGGGTTTCTAGTACAAAGCGACAGAGGATTTAAAAGTGTTAGTTACACATTTATTGAAAATGAATGACTATAAGAACAAAAATTATACTTTTCAACAAGTTTTATAGAAAAAGTTTCTTAGATAGTTCATAACTTTAAAAAAAAATACAAAAACCAACTAAACCCGTAATGCTAAATGGACTGATTATTTTACACCTTCCCTCCTGCAAATAGAAAAATATTTAAGATCTCTCTAGCCTGAATAGTCAAGATAATAACTCTGAGCTCAAATTCACTAATATGAATGCAAGAATTCATGCTTTAATGAACAGCAAATATATAACAAATTTTCTTCATCAGCAAAGTGTGTGGAAATTGCGTATAATAAATGATGCGTAGCTTTTTTCTTGATTTTATTACTCCAGTAAGAAAGCTTATTATTTATTGAAAGACAAAATGCAAAACATACAAGAAATAGTTATTGAGGACTGTAATCCAGACATAAATTACTTTCCTAGTATTTTTATATATTGGCAGTTGCCATGAGCAGTTAATGGCTAACATACTACAATGCTCATATGCCCTAGTTTTATTTCACCTCTCCTGAAAGCCAAGATTTTACAGTTAGAACAGTCAGCACTTCCCAGGTGCTAATACAATACATCAGTGTTAAAAATACCTTTTTACAGTCAAATTAAATCTTTCTCACCATTGAATGAGCTAAGTAGCTACCTCCCTTATAGTAACTACTGTTTTCTTCAAATATGCACAAACACATACATATGCACTCCAACACCCCAAAAATTAATAGCAGCATTATTGGCCTGACACCATTGCTAACCTACTAAATTTTTCACTAATAATAGGAAGGTTCTCTACTGAAGGAGCACTTGTATTTTACATATAGAACAGGACTCACAGAGACACTCTGAAACCTGCCTCTGAATATCTCGAATACTTGCCATGCAATTATAGAGATTGTATTCATGTTGTTATTTCTTAAAATTATTTGTTCTATCAATTGTCATATCATCAACAGCAGAGCAAGACTGAAAGTTTGACTGAGTACTGAAGCTTGAGATATGGGCTTCAGCATTCAATTCACCCCAATATGAAGTGTCATCTTAAGTCTCCTTCATACAGCTGCCCAGTACATAAATGTTTAAAAATAAAAGACGCAACAAGATTATTTTCTCTGGGCAACGTAAAATTACTGAAAATGAAAGCAACCATAGTCTCGCTTTGGAAAACCAAAAGATTTTCCTTCCCAGCTTTCATACTACCCAGCAAGAACAAGATGTAAAATAAACAGAATTCAAATCCAAATGTATGCCTTTTGTAGAACAATATATTACTGATTTGGTTAAGTTGATTAATCACAGAATTCAAATAAATCATTTTATATAATAATGCAAATGCTCATTTCCATCTGTGACCATAAGACATCTTGGGCCAAAAAATTGCTCTGTCTAGTGCCACACAATGTTACCAGTTAATTTTTACGTGCTTTTAGAGCAGGAAACATTGTACTTTTTTTAAGTTAATGTTCATTTCTTTGTACCTTCTCAAAGAATATGTGTGTACGCTTACCATATATACACCCATAACTGTGCTGTAAGAGCTTAATGGCGATTAATTACGAAACAACACAGTGCATGATGGAGACACTGGAACAGGCTGCCCAAGGAAGGTGTCAATGTCCCATCCCTTGCACTGTTCAAGGCTTTGAGTAGCCTAGTCTAGTGAAAGATGGCTAAACCTGTGGGAGGGCAGAGCAGGTTGTATTTGATGTTCTTCAAAGGTCTCTTTCAACCCAAACCATTTCATGATTCTATGATACACCTGGAAATACCAAAATGAGGAGTCAATCAAATAGAGTTGGTTGTTTTCAAGAGGAATACTGCACAGGGAGAAGACATGCTAGGAAGCATTTAGACCACCTATACTGAAGCATGTACTTCTATATCACTAGCAGGGAGAAGCAGATTTCTCCAAAGAATGATTCAAAACTATTGATGTACATGAAAAACTTGAATATATCTGATAAGGAAAAGCCTGCTGGTCCTACCACATCACTCATCCCATCTGCTAAGTCAAGAAAATGTGGCTGATCCCTCTTGTAAAGTATTTTCAGGGTTCAATATTACCGTAGACTGTGCAGTACTACAAAGAACAAAAATCTCAGATTGTCACTACAGTCCTTGGGTAGAAATGCAGCTGGTACCTCAGTTAGCTTGTGTATTTTTACACCACACTTCACAAACAGCCTTGAAAATTCAGCCTTGTAAGCACTGGATAAATTGTACTGAAACCTAGGTAAGGTGAAGTGAGAATGGAATAATTTGCCTGTGACCTAAATATTCTCCCTTTTGCAAAAAGATCTGCTTAAAAGAGGCAAACAATTTCACAAGGAGTGGGGAGTAAAGTAATGCTTTGTCTTTTCTATGATAACAAATCCAGCTTTAACTCTACTCAAGTTTGAATAAATTCCATACAAATATAAATGACAATTGCCACCAAGCAAAACTGTGTTTCTTACAGGCCTCAAGAAACTGCTGAATGTATTTTCATTATATAAGGACTGCAGATGTGCAAATGCTACCAAGTTGTCTGTCGGTTACTTATAAAGCTGCATGATTATGTTATTCTGGTTGTGTTCAATCAACAAAATATTACTTAAAAAAAAACCCCAAATCCCAAAAGAAACCTCTGAAACAACAACTTCCTCCACATAAGCACAGCCCCTAAATAGGACATCAACCTTATTCCCTCCTTTCAACCTCAAACTTTTTTATTTTAAATTCTGTTGATTCTCTTCGTGCATATTAAAACCAGTCAAAAACAAACAAATAATTAAACAAAAAAAAGTAATGGTACATTATTAAAACCATCTTT
Organism: Leucosticte australis; assembly: GCA_025504685.1. NCBI lineage: Eukaryota > Metazoa > Chordata > Aves > Passeriformes > Fringillidae > Leucosticte > Leucosticte australis. The sequence continues at coordinate 75,889,304 of JANIJU010003056.1, read as the reverse complement.
TAAAACATTTATGTTTTCATTTTTAAAACATTTCTGTTTTCCGGATAAAACCTGGTTCTGGAGAAAAAAAAAATCTTATCATGCCACTCTTTGTTGTCTCTTATATGATACATGATTTGTTTAGTTCTCAATTCAGAAACTTCTTAAAAATTCCACTTCCGTTCTCTGAATTTCCAAATTCCATGTAGCTTCATTGGCTGGAAATGGATGGCAAAATTGTGTATAATTCAAAACTGAAGGAACAGAGTAATGGAGAAAATACACTTCAGTATTAGGTTCTGCAATATTTTTTTCTAACAGTATAATGTAATATTCATTGTTCATTCTATAATTATTATGCAATACTCATGTCATACATGAAGTTATAGAGTGCTTTAGGACTTGTCCAAGTCTGCCAATCAACTATATGATGAAGTTTATCACCAGACCATACACATGCTATTTAAACTGCAGCTCTTATGATAATGGAAAATGAGTTTTCCACCATAACTATGCTAATGAGATATATGTGCTGGCTTAGATAGACCTGCATAGGCTATGCTGGGGTTTTCATATGGAGTTTCATCTTATGACCTTTGTACATGTATCATCTTCTTCTAAGAAAAAATGCACAGAATCTCTTCTATGAACGCAATCACTTTATGTTGTTTGGGGGTTTTGCTATATATTTTGTCTGCTTCCTGCTCTGGAGCTGCCACCTTTATTTCACATTGCCTATAAGCAATGAAACTGTGCCCCATGATGGCATGATGGTTGATTTAGACCCCTTTGCAGGACAGGTCTGCCAGGGCTAGCTAGCTGTTAGCTGTCCAAACAAGAGCTCATGTTCATCTGCATGGAACAGATGACTCACTGGTATTTAGCTGGTTTTATTCAATCTGATAAGACTGATAATTTTTTAGCACTAATTGTATTAACAGAAATGCAGCTCTTAACCAGGAGCTGGAGCTATAGTTAACAGAATTTTTCATACCTTTCAAGTTTCATTTATCAGCCAGAGATAAAGGTTGAAATCTTCCATATGACCCTATTGAGAACTAGTAATTCAATTGCTTATATTTTTAATGTTTAGAGCTCACATGTTAAATGTTTAAGAGTTCAGAGAAAAAAATTATAAAAAAATAATAATAATTTAAAGCCACTTTTAAGTACAGATTATTCCCTGAAGGGTATTATGTAAATTTTACGCACCACAGGAATGTCAGTTCTGGTGCAGTAACAACTGTGCCTCTCTGGCATACACACATGCACCCTCATACACTTATTCTGGATGTTCAAGACATTTATCCCCAGTTGTTTTATAACTTTGCATATGTTCACCTGAACTGCTACCATGAATTAGCACAGCATGCACCAACAAAGTGGCTGAGTTACAGTCTCTGCATTGCAGGACAAACACACTAAACAACATTTTTAATGTAAGTAGCAAAGAACAATGCTCTCAAATTAAGCTACTTGAGAAATTAAACTAGGCAAAGTATAAAAAACTTTGACTGGCATTTTGTCCTAATAGCAGAGTCAAAAATCCTATCCTGGAAAGTCTTACAGGATCTTCAGTACCTGTAAGTGGAAGGCATTTAGTTTTGGATCTCATCTGTAAATGGTTCAGTCAGCAGCACAGTGCCCCCTAAGACATGCTTGTGCACTGAATTTGCTCCTATTCAAAGGAAAGTGCTGTCTGACACACTATTTCTCCAGCCAATTTTTAGAAAAAAGCAGGAAACAGTGAATGTGTTGGCTTGGTGGATTTCTTGATTAATTTTGTAGGTTTTTTTGTTGGATTGTTTGTTTGTTTTCTGCTTGATTGACACTTTCTAAGCAGAAGTGAAAAAGTTATTTATTGTAGTTTTTAAGTAGGATGATTAGTAACTTTAACTACAAAAGTAAAATATTACATTCTTTCCATAGGTATACATAACAAAAATAAAAAGAGTCACATCTTAATTTGCATTAGGTAACTATGCCATACTATGTCTTCTTCAGAAAAATATGAAATGAAATAAAATTAAATATTCTGTCAAAGGCAATGAAGTAGGTTAGAGAAGCCTTTTGGTTATTTCTCTAAATCTTCTTACCTTTACAGTTAGGCAAAATGCCAAACATGGCAAACTTTTAAATTAATTTTATATTTGTCCTGAAAACAAACATTTACTATTATTCAGTAGAAGGACAATTTATGCAGAAGGAAGGCTTCAGTGTTTTCACACAACTGTGTATGGTTGACTGCAGCACAGAAGTAAAGATTTGACAAGGAAAGAGCTATGCCTAGTGTCTCAGAATGAAAAATACATTCTGTACCTTGAATATAGGCAGTGATTTTATCACCTGTACTAACTGAAGTCATAATTTTACTTGTGTTTTCCATTGTATTTCCTTTGATTGTGAAAAACTAATGGGGCATTGATGCACATGAAATTGAATTTATCCCAACCCCTAATCTGAATGATAAACTACATTGAAATATAAGAAATGCTCATACTGTTTTACAGAGATCCAGTCAGAGAAATACATGCAGGCATCTACGTTTGCCACATTTCATTGGCTTCTGTACCCTGTCCTCCTTGTATCTTGTCACTCACGTACACAAAACAGACTCACAGGCACACACAGACACATGCACACACACACAGGTTCAGAACTATGTTGTTTTCAGAGGTACACATTAGCAAAGTCATCCTAGGGAACTCCTTGCTTGCCAAAACACTCAGTTCCAGACCAATGACAGTTCCATCAGTCAAAATGTGGTGTGAACTAAAGGCACATAGTAGTTTTTGTTCATTAGGAGAGATACTATTGGGGTGGGCTAGGAGGAAATGAAGAGAGGATTTATTTCTGCCTGTGCATTATTTACAGTGCCCTTTACACAAAGTAAAGTTAGGTGACTGCTTAAGCTTTAACGAGCAACTAAAGGTAAATCTGGAGGGGGTCTTTTTTGCTGCAATTTCAATCCTCAGTTATCACATATAATGTTACAAACATGGGGGGGGGGGGACGACCCAAACCCCTTTAATTGCTATTCAAATACCAAGCTTAATGTTCTTCACATATAGTTCAACATGGCATGCGGTTTTATTGTATAAAAGGCTCACATATGTGACTGGAGCTAAAGGATCTGTCTGCCATCACCATTAAAATGCATCTGCACATTATCCCCATAAGTTAAGGAGCAGAACTGTAGGTATTACGAACACGGTCACACACAAACACATACACAGAGCGCCGCTACCTTTCTACGCCTGTATTTTGCAGGTCCCTTTGCAACTGCCTCGGATAAGCAAACACGTTTCTACAGCACCACAAGGGTAAGGCTTACGTACCAGCGGCAACTTTAACACAGACAAATTACAGGTTGTGCACCCACTACGACAGCATTATTGCACAAAATATTTTGCGCTGCTTAGAAGGCTGTGTTAGCGGCACCGCTGTCCAGAAATATCCATGTTGCCACATATTAAAGTGTCATTTTATTTAAGCCTTACCTTGGCTGACTTGCCCTAACTGGTGACAAGGCACTTTAATTTATAAGAAGCAAATGGGGACTTTTCGCAGTGCTGGCGGCACAGCTGCTCGCCGTCCTCAGAGAGGTACCCGGCCCCGGCTCCGCATCCCTCGGAGCCCTGAGCCCCGCGCCGCCGCTCCTGCAGCGCCGGCAGCCCGGGCGATTGGCCGCGCCGCCCGCCCGCCCCCGCCCCGCTCCGCGCCCGCCCGCCCGCCTCCCCTCCCTGCCCGCCCCCGTTCTTCTCCCCTCCCCGCCTTGTTTTCTCCGTTTCCAGCACTTCGGGGATGCAAGCAGCCTCCTGAGCGCAATGGCAGACCCGGGCTAGCCCCGGCTCTCAGACAGATGAGCGATTCATCCATCTACATACCGATCCATCCATCCATCCATCCATCCATCCATCCATCCATCCGTCCGTCCGTCCGTCCGTCCGTCTGTCCTCCCGTACCGATATAACCGGTGTGTTCGGGCACAGGGATATCTTTGTCCGGTAACTGCGCGGCGGCTGCGAAACCCCCCGATCGTGCTTGAGGTGCAGAAGAAGGACGGCTCCAGCTTGGTGACAACGAGCCCCTAAATTCCGTGCCGGGAAGGGGGGCCGGGAGCCGGGAGGGCTGGGCTGCCGAGCGGGGCGGGAGTGCACAGAAGGGGCGCACCACCGAAAGCGGGCAGTACGGTACTGCTGTGGCAAGCCGGCGATAAATCTTCCTATTCCTGTGTAAAGTCGTCACAGCCTGCTAAACATTCCACTGCTGGCTCGCTCATCAGCCGTCCACACGGTCCGGCTGTAAGATTCAGTCTGAATTATGCCCTTTAATGCCTCCTTCCAATCTTGATGGGGCACAGGAGGTGTTACATTAGCAACCTGTCCCCTACCAGATCAGTCCCACTCCTTTAAAGATTTCCTGCCCTCTGACACCCCTATATTCATATCACTATGCCAGTGACTGTAAGCTGGTGGATAATTTGTGCCCTTTCAGGCTAGTCTGGACCAAGCAGGCTGGTTGATGCAAAAGTAATTCAAATATCTGGACCTTGTATGACATCTTTACTCCAAACGCACCTTATTCAGAATTAAGATTAATGGCATTCTCCTGATTCAGGGTTCCAGGAATGGGGCAACCATGTCAGACTCTGCTTACTCAACCTGCTAAAGCAGCATATTAAAAATGTAATTACCATATAAGTGAAAGCCCTGGCACATTCCCTGCTGGTGCAAAGGGGCTTTGCTTCCAGCCAGCAGGACATGTATCCTGGAGTGAGCCATGAAACCAGAGCATGCTTGAGTCCCAAAGCTCCAGCAGGAAATGACAGGATGAAAGAAAAGAAAGCTACTGCCTTTTTTTTTTTTTTTTTTAATGTATTATGGGTCAGAAGCAGCATCTGAAGTATAAATGATAGGTACCCCATGTAAAAATGATCTAGATTTGAAAAGCAGAGCTGAAAAGAGTAATTCTACAATTTAACATAACCGGAAGGGAAGCTGTTACACCAGATTAGATGGAAAGAACAACACTGCTCACTGAGATCACTTGGGCTGCTGGATTTTGAGAACTTTTCAAACAAAATCGCTCTGAGCTGCTCAGCGATATACATTAAAAATGATTTTGCAAGCAGGATAGGGAATTGAAGGCAAGAAGCAGCTAGTTGTTTGAATTTGGGGGATGTAAGCTCTTGGAGGGAATGAAATGGAAGCTGTTTCAATTTGCTATTTATACGTCCTCTGGCTTGCAGCTGCAGCACATATGAATCAATGCTTTAATACACAGTCTTCAGAGTGTTCTCTCTCATGCAACTTCTGTTAGGTTGTGCATAGCTCCAGATTCAGACAGATTTCATGATCTGGGGGATGGGCTGCTTCTATCCAGTTGCTTTCACTATTTTACTGCACTATGGCAGAAGCAAATTTTTAATCTCTTCCCCAGGGAAGTAGTTGTATTAGTAACAGGGAGGGGAAAAAAGAGGCAAAAAAGGAGTGAAAAGACATGTTTTCTTTCATTCTCTTAAACTCCAGACAATATAACATGAAAATTAATTCATGTCAAACCATCCTCCAAAGATTCCCACCTCAGTGCATAAAGTGAAAGGGATAAAATACAGGGTTACCTTTCAGCCTACCTCCCCTTGGATGACATGCTGCTTAGGTGTAAAAACCCAGGGATATGGCTGGAAACAAAACATTTCAATTTAAGGTATTTTCTCAGTAATTTCCAGTGAAAAAGACAAAATTATGAATATTCACCAGATACTCAGAACATATGTCATCAAATAATTTGTTTCTGCAATAAGATGTTTGACAAGCAGAGGGAAGTCTTGATGCTTCGAAAAGCATTTAGAAGGTGAAAATCTGTGATTCTTTCTTCATATATACATATAAAATAAATACATGCACATGCATTTCTATTGACATATTTCAGAGACTTCTCAGAGGCAGGAGCAAAGAATATCTGTTTAAAGAGATTATATCCACTATTGTAGGCTAATTTGATATACAATGATCAAAGTTTTCTTAAGAATTCAAAATTATGCCATTTCAAGGAAAAAGCTGACAGTTTGAAAAAACTAGCCTCAATGAACTCTGACATTTCTTTTAAGCCTACATTTTAAGACTAAATACTGAGATTTGGTGTTACTGATGTTAGGTCAATCTTTTCATCGGTTTGAATGCTTAAAGAATTTGAATTTGTCATGGGGAAAAAAAGTCTGAAAAAATGTCTGATGAGAAGAACCTCAAAATGAATTTACTGTCTGGGACTGCAGCAGTATTCCCAAAGAGATTCCAGGGAAATTTGGATATAACCCTTGAAGTCATTGTATGCATGGATCTTGCCTAAGGAATCCAGCAAACTTACACAATTCTAGCAGTCTGTCAAAATACAGAACTTTGTCAATCACGTTCAATAAGTTCCCTTCCCAGACTCAAGAGCTCCTGACAATGATTACAGGAGTAGAAGAAAAGAAGAGGCTCTTTTTGTCCCTTCTAACTTGTGGACTTGCTATGCTTAAAAGCAGTACTGAAAAGGACACAGACTAGTTATGAAGGAAATATACAGCTGTACCAAAAGAAAACTAGTTTCTGCAGATTAAAAAAAACCATTGTTTTGCAGCTCCAGTTAATAAGTTATAGAATATGCTCATAGAATCAGTCTCTCTTTGGGGGTGTTTAATATGCTAAACAAGAATTGATTGTCTTGCAGGTAACTGCTAGAGAACTAATCATCCAGCAAACAGTCAACCAATTAGAAAAACACTAAGTGGTTCATTTATACAAAAAGTAATGAAAATTCCAGCTCATTTATAGATTACAAAGTTCCTGTACACAAAATAGATAGATGAGGAATGGCTAAGATCATATTGAGATAACAATGTTGCCAAGTTTAAGTCCAACTCTTTCTTAAACATGTGTACTCTAATAGCTGCAGCCGAAGAAGATTTGCTCAGTCACTGCCAGGTACCTCTGCTCACACACTGAAAGCAATTGCACTGGGAATTTCATGTTCTTGTTCAAAAGAACCAGGGAATAACACAGTAACCCCTACCTCCAGCAGCAACTTCTTAGTCTGCACAAAATTACAAACCCCTTCCCTTTTTCCTAGCTTTGAAAGAGCGAAAACGAAGGATTCGACCATTTCCTGCCACAAATTTCACATTCACTAATCATTATTTTTCTTCTCAGCTGCAGCACATAAGAACTGGTCTCAACCATATGTCTGAGAACATATTTGACACTCTCCACCAGTATCTGTTTCTTGTCTTAGTAGATGAACATTTTTATTTGCTGTTAATAATAAATACTCTCACAACTACTAATTTATGAAGAAATTATTTTCTTTAAAGTTTGCATGTGGTTTACTAATGACAGTTCTTTAGAAATGGTCATCCAAATATATATCACCAAGTGGAATTAACAATTGGGCCTTGAGTTAAAAAGCATAATATGTCAAGTTGAATATAAAAATAATGTATATAGTTTGATGATGAATCACAATGAGACATAATTGACTCACCACACTACTGCTATTTCAATTTTGAAGAGGACTTAAATGCAGTAAAACATAAAAATGTAGAAATAATTTTGACATCAAAATGTTACATTGTTACAATATTTTTACATTTCCATCTCTAGATAGCTAACAGAAAATCATACCAAAATAGATTATGGCAGTAAAAATTTTCATATTCTGATACATAACAGCGGGACAGAAATTTTTAACTTGTCTAGTAAATGAACATACAACTGAGCTATCTTCATGTTCCTAATGAAAACTCTCTGGAGGTTTCTCATATCATGCCTCCATATTTTTATTTTTAATTTGGTAATGTGTACAATATTCAGAGGAAATAGGATTAAGACAATTTATTTTGTATATGGTCTCTCTGAATATTCTGTAAGGCATGCATTTCCTCTAGAAAATTTAAATAGTTGATTAGAAAAAGTAAATTTTTAATACAGGTTAGCAAATTCTACACTATACTAATTGCAGAGGGAATGACACTGCTGATACTGCCTTGGCTCCTTTCTACATTAAGCATCACTGGAGTATTTTCTAATAAAACAACAACAGCTGTTCCTAGATATATGATGCCAATAACACTTGCCAGTCACAAAAACTTGTGATAATATAGTCACTTGACTTTAGTATTCCATGAAAGAGCAGGCAAAATATACTGACAGGACTTGGAGAAAACAACATAATACCTGGCATTTTGCTACCTGTTACCATAAAACTCTGAGCTAATCAGTCCCTTTCTGAATGCAGGAAAGATAGGAAAAAAATATGAAGGGCCACAAAAGAATAGCATGGTGTGTCAATCTCTCAGTCTCTGCATGGAAACAGGCAAGAAAGAAGACTCAGCTGAAGGCAGTGAAGTAATTAAGTTAGACATTAGTAGATCTTTCTGCCCATCCTGTGGAATTTCACACTAATGTTTATAATAGACACCATTCAATCAAGAAACTTGCTTAATTGGGGTGTTTCCTGGGAAACTAATACAATTGAGCAATTGTGGATCATGCACTGACCAGTGTAAAATGGGATACGTCCTGGTAACTGTATAATGTTTATGTGTAATGGGTGGCATTTTTGTAGTTTAAATCTGTCAATGAAATTGTCTTGATGGCTTTGAAATTAATGTAGGCAAATATAAACCTTTTTCATACACAGACTGGTATTAAATCCTCACAAGTCAAGATTCTCTCTGAATTGTTGCGAATGGTTATTCAGATATTCTGTATAAAACATCAGATACAAATATGTCCTATTTCAAATTATGAGCATTATATTTGATGGAGCTTGGCTCTTACAGCTGATAGTGAGTTGCAACCTTCTTTCCCACTGTAACTAGAGCTTTACTAAATTATTGCTTAGCGTCAGAAAAATACTAACAAGCAAAGGTTTCTGGGACAATATAAAGACAGATTTTCATAATATTATCCAAAAGGACATTATTTCTGGGGCATATTATATATTTTTTATCTTTACTGAGATAAAGAAATTGCTTCTCTTAGACTCAGCACACAGAATGCTAAAGGCAGATCAAAAAAAGGAGAAATGTGAAATGTTACAAGATGTTTCAACTTCTACTGAAGTTGAAATATCCTTTCCATTGAAACCATAATGCTGAATGATACTGAAGATATGTGAAGGAAAAATTTGGTAATTTTTGATATAGAATATTCACTGAAACTTAGCAGTCCTTCTGTACTGTATCCTATACTCCCTATAATATAGCTGTATGTTTTTCCAGTCATTCTTTTTTAGCACTTCTTCCAGTATGAAGATATTGTGTACAGATATCGTTTTGCTCCTTCCAAAAAGGTGCATGACCCACAACATACTTAAATATAGCAATACATGCTAATAGTTTCACCCCCAGTCAGTGGGTACCACTGAGAGGAATCTGGTTTCCTCTTGCTTACCTCCCCTGCTTCATCAGGTGCTTTTTACATTTTGGTAAGACCTTCCCAGAGCCTTCTTGTCTCCTGGCCAAACAGCACCAGCTGTCTGCTTCACCTGATATGATGGATATTCTGATCCATGAATGAGGTACACAACTGTTTGCTGCACTTGCTCTAGTACATGCTCATTCATGAGTTGGGTACTGAGGGGTTAAGAATGGGACTCAGCACTCCAAATGGTCTCACCAGGACCAAGGCAATGGACAACTTCTCTTAAGCTGCTGGTAATGCTTTTCTAATGCAGCCCAGGATTCTGTTGGCCTTCTTTGTCACAAGGGGAAAAATTTGCACTACATTTTAGTAGCCATGTTTTGTAATTACATTGAGCACTAACATAGGACCAAAGTTGAATTTTGAAATTTGCTGAGCTTTGTAGTAGTTGTTGAATCACCTGCAATCTGTGGGACAACAGTGTTTAGTGCAGGGCTGTAGAGTCAGTTAATGTCTAATCACAGTGGTTCTCTTACCTGGATTAATCTAATTTCCAATTTGAGTAGGGAAAAGGATTCATCTATGTTTCTGAAAGAGGAAGAAACAGCGGAAGTGAAACAAAGGATAAACTTCTTGGTCACTTCCAAATTCTGAATGCTTGGATTGACAAAATTTTTATTTAAAAGTGTCAGATGAGAAAATAAGGTTAAAAGCCATAAAATGCTGTCCACATCAGCACCCTTCAGTCCTGTGTTTGATGGGGATTCTCTCCTATAAAGGCTAATGTGTTGGTACAGCATCCTTCCTAACCTGCAGTGCCTAGCCTTATGTGTCTATCCTTCTCCAGTGTGCTTTGCACAAGTGGCAGAACAAGATTTTTTTAAAGGTTTAAAAATTCCCATGGGGTTAAGTCTCTGGTATCACCAAAGTAAAAGCCCCTCCCTGCCGCCCCTCTGTTTCATTTCTCTAGCTGGGCAATAAGACAACTGAAAAAATGGAAATGAGAGTCAAGAAACAATTTGATTCTTACTCTCTTTATTTTTATGTAAAGAAATACTGCAGTTTCACAAGTGGACTACATGCTTCCATGTAGGTAATGTCATGGCTGCCTTTTATTTGATAGAACCACCACCTAGTGGAATGCTTCTCAGGATGTGCTTTTCTTTTGCTATTTACTTATTACGGCCCACTGTAATTAGCTAGAATTAAGAAAAATCAAGTTATGACTAGTATGATCTGTTTAATAGGGCAAATAAGCAACAAGAAATAACCTCGTGTTAGTGGGTGACAAACAATGAAGCAGAGACATATGTTTGTTCTGTTCCCCAAGCATAAACAGAACACAGAGTTTCCCTGACTAATAAATTTACTTTCATTTTAATTAAAACAGAACATTTAGTTACATTTCCTCTGTTCTGTCAAAGAATTAAATAGATAAATGGCTAGCAGGCGAAAAAATGACAACATTTTCTTTAGTGCTCCAACTGCACTCATAACCGATTACTACCCATCTGTTCACTAAAGGTGTAGGAAAGGCACATCATATAAAGTGTTACTCCCTTAAAAAGGCTTGCTAAAATACTTTGGTTTTGATCCCATACCTTCCAAAATTAAAAAAAAGTTTTTCAAAAAGTAGAATTCGTCAATTCTGTTTTGATATAACATTAGATAAGCTGTTATTGTTTTACTCTTCTGATTCTTTCTACCATTCAATCAAAGCTCCTGGAGAGTGGCTCCCCTTGAGGAAATGATTGCAATGGCAATTCTATAGATTCTAGCCAAGAAGGAACCATTAAGCAGGCAGTCACATGCAAGACAAGACAAAAGACTCCACTCACTTTCTCTGGTAGTGAACCTAACAGCTGAGGTTGGATTGATGCATATAGTCCAGGAAGGTTCTAATTTTGCTTTAAGAAACTGAAGAACTGAATTATCAGCCACTTCTCTTAGTATTAGTCTTTTCTAATGGTTAATGGCTCCTGTATTTGGTAACTCAATTTACTGGCTTTCAGGAGTTTTTAGGAAAATATGTTCCATCTACTGATAAAATGCCTCATTCTTTCAGTAATTTTAGAGATGTGTAGGTAAATGGGAGAAATGCAAAACTGACGGGATACATCCAGCAGTGTTGAGTGGAGTGATGGTTGTCCTTGAGGAGATACTCCCTGCTACAGAACAACTGAAAGGTTTGGGTTGGAAGAGACTTTTAAAGGTCATCCAGTTTAAACCCCCCTGCCATGGGCAGACACACCTTCTGCTAGATCACACTCCTCAAAGCACCATCCAAGATGGACTTGAACACTCCCAGCAGAGAGCATCCCTATCTTCTCTGAGGAACTTATGCCAGTGCCTCGCTGCCCTCCCAATGAAGAAAAAATTCAGTCTAAACCTACCCTCATTTCTCTTAAAGGCATTGTCCCTTGTCTTAGTACTACATGTCCTTGCCATAATTTGTAGGGGCCTTTACATACTGGAAGATTTCAGTAAAAGCTCTCCAGAGACTCTTCTCCTGGCTGAACAACCACAACTCTCTCAGCCGGTCTTCACAGGGGAGGTGCTTCAGCCCTTTGATCATCTTCATTTCCCTCCTCTGGACTCACTACAACAGGCCCATGCCCTTGTTGTAGTGAGTCCAGAGGAGGGAAATGTTGTACTATGCAGGTGTGCCCAGAGCTGGACTCAGTATTCCATGCAGGATCTCACAAGGGTGGAGTAGAAGGGGAGAATCACCTTCCTAAATCTGCTTGTCATGTTTCCTTTGATGCAGTTCAGGATACAGTTGGCTGTCTGGGCTGCAAGTGTACATTGCTATCTATTAAACAAACAGAGAAATTCTTCAGCAACTGAAAAATGGCAAACCATGTCCATCTTCCAAAAACAGAAAGAAGGAAGATCCACAGAACCACAAGGCTGGTCAACCTTACTTGCATCCCTATATAATTTATAGAGCAAGTCCCCAAAAAGCTTTTCAGGACAGCAGCCTGACTTGGACTGGCAAGTATGGATTTACCAAGAGAAAATCTTGCCTGATGAACTTGTCCTCTCTGATGAAACAAGTGGATATAGACAGCAGGACAAATACCTTCTTCCAACCGGAGTAAGGATTTTGACACATTCTCTCCCAATATCCCCATAGTCATACTAAGGATGCATTTATTGGTTGCATAGAACACAAGGTAGTGAAAGTCTGGCTGGACTGCAAGACTCTCAGAATCACATGTATCAAGACTCAATATTGATCTAGACACCATTTAGCACCTTTGTCAACAACATGAGCAATAGGATAGTATGTAAGTCGACAGATGAAACTGTATTGGAAGTTTCTTTGAAACTGAAAAACTAAGCTAGGCATTTTAAAAACAGACCAGTACTTCCTTTTTCCTTTCCTATATTGACAATAGCAAAAGTATTTTGCACATCAGTCACCTATAATAGCTTTGCATGCTAGTCACCCAATGAACCAGCCGGTCTCATTTCTCAGTGTGGTAAGAAATTCTTGTCTCAGTTGGCTGTGCTAAAGACCAGCAAGTCAAATATTATATCTACAGGATCTGCAATGAGAAAAAAGAAAAAAAAGCAGAAATTTTCATGTATTACTAAAAGGGCTAGACTTACCTGTGTGGATGCAAATAACAGACTGCACAGTAAGAAAACTACTGGTTTTACAATATTCATTTTTAGTGCAACAGAAAAGCATGATCTAAACCCATAACACTATTTAAAATCATGATTGGTAAGGAAGAGTTAACCAGTTGTTCTTTAAAGAACTTTTAAGATAAAAATATCTAACACATTTTTCAAAGCTTAAAATTTATTTATTCTCTCTTTCTAGTCCTTTTTAATATAGGGCTATAGATCACTGATCCTTTCTAATTCTTCTGAATGACTCAATAGAAGTGGAGCTTTATTGCTGTAAATGCAAACTCAGTGTACACTATGCATAAATTTATGCATATAACATTTCACTGCCTGTGTTTTTAATACTTGCAATATGTGGGCTATTGTATGTTCAGATGTTTTAAGCTTATACTAGGTAATATTAATTTCATTTAATATTAATTTGATTTTGACCTTACCACAAAATATTTTTGATGTTGTACCGCATCCAAAAATATATATATTAGTGGCATTTAATGGAATCAGTACATCACCATAAGCTAAATGAATAGGGAAAATCGATCTCCAGCACTGTTCTTTTTTGTCCCAATGCAATATCAGTATTAATAAACAGACATTATTAAATTCCAACACAAGCATTATTAAATTTAAAGTTTTATTTCCATGTCCAAGACCTAAGTCCTTTAAAACGCCTTTTAATTAATAATGTATTTTTTAATTTCTTTGTTTCTTCTGTAGTTTTTAAAGCCTATCTACTTACTGTAAAAAGATTCATAAGTATCACCAAAGTTGGAAGATAAACCACTCTTTATCTAATGTTAGTTAATAATGTGCTTTTGTAATTTTATGGAAATCTAAGTTCAAAGAGCCTGTTACAGAACATACCTTTTCAAAACTAGTCAGGGGACAACTCAAGCTTTTCTGCCTGGAAAGTGTAGAACTTTTCTGAAGTCCTCATATTACTAAAGGGAAAGAAGAAGGATCCAGAAGCAGAAGCACTCCTTGAGAGCAGCTGCCTTTCAAGGTTGTCCAAAACCTTTCCCATGCCTAGAGGGGGAAGCCAGATGATGTACAAAGTGCATCAGCCATCTGCACTGATGTGATCCCAAGGAGAACTGCAAACCTGAGGGCAGCAAGGCATGCAGCAACCACAAAAACTGCTGGCACTCTGTGCATTACACCAACCAGCACAAGCCAACCCCAGGGTAGACACACAGGGGAAAGGTGCTTGAGTACCTATAGCACATGTCAAGGGCTTATACTTGCAAGACAATAATTGATACACAGAAATTTTCTTTACTATTTTCTCTTTTTTTAACCTGGCCACACTTCTACTTCCCATGAGTAGGGTTTGCTCCTTTTTTTTTTTCAATGGAAAACAACTCTTAAAAACTTCTTGCTGCTTTAGATTTACTCAGTGAGTTCAGCTGTACAACAGAGCAGGGAAACACGCTGCCCTTAGCTTCTTTAAAGGGTGAGCAAGCACTGGGGATAGCTCTGGAAGGGAGAACACATCAGAAGGCAAAACCATCTGGCTTTCAGACCAGCCCAATCCAGCTCCAGAACTGATAGATATGATAGCTTTAAACTGCTGATAGTAGGGAGAAGCATTCATAAAAATGCATGAATTAAAAAAGTCTACAGTCAACTTAAAAAGCCTTGGTAGAACAAGCCTCTAGACAAGAGCTAGAAAAAGGGATATTTTTTTTCAAAAAATGTCTCATTTCTTTCACTATACTCTTCCCCCAAACATAACCAATGATATTTAATACAAAAACTTTTTAGATAAAACCAAACACTAATGTCTGATACAGGTAAGAGAACTATTTTATGTATAAACCTGCCATCATTTAAGCATTGAAAACAAATGAAACTAAAGCAAAGTAATAACTGCATAATAATCACACATAGACAGGAAAAATGTGCAAATAAAAACCCCCACTGAATAGTTTTAAAATTTTTTTTTTTCAACAAAAATTCACAGTAATTCCTGAAAGCCAGGTTTTCTTCTTAGCTATACCTAAGACAAATCTTAGTTGTATTCTGCAATGGAAAGAAAGTCAATCATGTGTACACTGAAATTGGTTCTGGTTTTGAATGTCTTCTATGTTATATGGTTTATCAAAATAGGATCCCATGTCTTCATTGCTGCTGTGATTTTGTGAATTAAAAAAAAAAAAATCAAATAGGCCTAGCTATGAAAAGAATGAGCAAGAAGTGATGTTTATTGATGCATAATATGCCAAAACTTAGGACTGTTAAATTGATGACTCATGTCACTCTACTGTGATTAAAAAATGTTAATTGACTTGTAAAATAGATACTATTTCACAATGTCAAGGAAATACCAAGAACCAGTCATGACTGATTATTTTTAGAGATTCAAACCTTATTAGTGCCTCAGAGATACCACCATTTTTTGTGCACATGGAAGTTTCCTCCCATCTGGTAAACCAAAAACATTTCCTGAAGACATTTCTGTTGTGCCTTAAAGTAGATAAAGTGTCTTTATAACATTGCAGGTATCAATATGCTTTAAACACTGGTCTGTCTTTTCAGCTATCACATTTTCCTGAAGACTAGCATGTTGAACCAATGTTTTGAGTGAGAAGCTCTAGAGACAAAATGAACAAAATGCTCTTCATTCACAATCTTTTAAAGAACAAAACTTTGTTGATGATTACAGAGAATATACTCCTGGCTTGCCTGATAAATTGGGTATAACTGCCAGTATAATAAAGTTTAGTCAGTGTCAATGATAACATCCTCAAAATTGAAGACACTCTCCTCTACATTTCATTGCTGCCAGATGAAAGATGCATGATCATCAACAATACACTTTTGCTTTTTCCTGTTGAGATTGTCTTCAGATAAATTGTGAAATCAGTTTTTTTTCTTTCCTCTGATTTAAGAAGCAGTCAAAACAGACTGTAGAGCCTCCATTTATGAAATTCTTATTTCTATAGTATCTTTAGCTTCATTATGACCCTCTCCTTCTTTTGCCCTTTCCCACCATTTGTTTTCTCAGAATATCAGAATGTGGGAAAATGGCTGGGGGGTTCAGACAAAACTGAGAAGTTATATTCACACTCTAACAGGAGTCATAACAGTGTAGAAATTTTCAGGTGAAATGCAATTGCATCCCTGGATGGGACGCAATCATCATGCCTGATTTCTCCCCACAAGTCATGCTAAGGGAAATGAAATGGAAGGTGAAGTAGAGTGGATACACTGCAGCCAGGCTTTGTTAAAATCCTTGCAAGGGAAGGATCTCAGTAGCACCTTGTAGCTGATAATCCCCATATGAGGTGCTCATCAAGGGAGAAAAAAGGTGTCTTGCTGTTGAATCAGCAACCTTGGTCAGATCACAGATGTCATACTGATGCACCCCTCTATCCCAAAGCTACCTGTCTCCAAGGTTACCGCCACCCTTCACAGAGAAGCATTCTATATTTTATTGAATATATCTTAGAATTTCACACCAATCAGTGACAAACATATGTACTGCTGGAGTTACTCCAGCTCCACCAAGACATTAAAAAATAGTATAAAAGTAAGTTAAGAATGGGACAAAGTTAGGGAAGACTCCATTGTAATTTTTGGAATCAGTTGATGGGCTGAACCTGTCTTCTTCCCCTTCTATCAGGGAAGAACTGCAATCTTTTGTGTGCTGAATGATTATCTCAAGCCAGCTTGTGTTAGGGATTAGAGCTTCTCCGTATATTGCTTTGAATACATTTTTCAGTCAGATACTATCACTGACACTTTGCGAACCTTAACTTGTCACAATCTTATTAATAAAGAGTGTTCTGTAAGCTGTTAGTGTGAGTGCTTCATGGGTGCTGGCAGTCACTGCCAGCAGGGAACATACTCAAATAAAGATGTGGAGACCTGTGAGGGGGTCTCTCTGTTGGCTTGTGACCCTGACCAAGTCAGTCCAATCACTCCCTGATCCAGAAGACGGTTCAGTGAAGAGCCCCCATAACTGGATGCTGACAGACTGGTTGGGCACAGGATCTAGGCTTTCTTGGGATGCTGACTGTCTTTATCAACACAGAAGATTTGAGGAAATCCCTTTTCAGAGTATCTTTGGTATCTCGTATTCTATTGCTTAATAGCAAATGAGAGCTTCAATCTCAATTTTTTCAATGGAATACATGGCCATTATTTCTATCACTTTGTGAAATTTTTTAATTTCTTTCTTTAAATTCCACTGGCTCAGGGCTAATATACACCACAAAGGAGACACTGGTGCTTTATACAATTTTAGTTTTTGTCATCATTATACCAGATTAGCTCCTGGGTTCTAAAAAGTTTTATGTGGATGATCTCATTATTTGAGTGAGCAGCTTCCATGACTGCAGTGACTTTCCATGTGCTTGCAGGACCTCTAAAAGGTTTCTGCTGATTTGCTTGCAATAGTACACTATTGGAACATTTATATAGTTTAAATTTTACAAATGTTATCACAAACTTACAACTTTCAGACACATATCACTGTTTCCTAATTAGTTAATATAATATTTTCACATTTAGCAGGAATGTCGCTTGTGACAAAAAAAAATTTTTGTTGAAATCTGTGTATTTCCTTCAATGCTATAGAAAAATCTCCAGCGATTAACTGGAGATCATTTTGTAGTGAACAACAGAGATGCACTAAAATAATTTCTGTTAAATATTTTACAAACTCAAGATCAAGTCCAGTGTGATATTACACTGAGAAAGCCCATAGCACATTCAATTCACTATTAACGTCACTGAATCTACAATAAGTGAGAGTTTGCCAACTCTTTAACTTCTCAGCTAAGATTTAAATCATCTACTTTGAACTGTGTCAACATGATTAATTACAGAAAGAACTCATTAGTGGGACCTCTTAAAAATACAGAGATTAATGGAATGGGAATTGGGAATCAAATTCTGCTACTGTTTACAAATTTCACTGTTGTTTTCTACATGCCATTTAAAAATTTACATTATAGTTGGTGTCCAGCTAGCAGTTGGATTACTATAGAAAGATGGAAATGCGTCAGCAGATTAAAGACAGACAAAATAGCACTTATATCTTCAGCACACAAATAGTAGATAAAATAGTCCTACTATGGAGATTTATTTTCTCTATGTGAAAAGTATTAGAGTGTTCTAGAAGTAAACAACTGTCAGACAATGTAGCTCTACAAGGATACATGTGTATACATCTGATGACCAAATCAAGACAGAGATACTTGGCAACCACACCATGATAAAGTGAAGATGCTGAGATGCACTCACAAAAGCAACTCACTGAAATGATTTAAGGTAACTTCCCTCTATTTTTGTCAAATGATCTTATGCAATATAAAGTATTTAGGTTTTTTTTTCCATTATTTCTGTCTTATTTCTAGGGTTGAAACAGAGATATATTTTTATTTTATTCCCTTGAAAAATTATCCCATTCAATCCCTAGCCTTTCCTATAATGGCTAGTTTATGACAGAAATAGTAAAACCTTATTCTTAAGCCTTTTTGTCTGCCACCAGCTCTTGCACAATTTCAGTGAACTCCATATGTGCTTAGTATTAAAATTTCATCTTTATCTTTCAGTATTGATGGGTTTAATAGGTGTTAAATAAAGTTAGGTTCAGAGCTTTCAGATGTTATTTTTATTCATACTATATCCTCTTTGCCTAATTTTAGGATAAATGTAAAATTTCTTCTAAATCACTATTTTTCATTCTCTCCTCTTTGCATTTTTTCCCTTTGTTCTCAGTATAGGAAATACAAACTCAAACATATTTACTGGTTTGGTTCTTTTTTTTCCCCTGTGGATATTTCTTTCATTTCCTCTCACATTTTGAAATTTGCATAACTTCTAACATGCATTTGTATTACTGGCGCTTTTTTTTTTTTTTTTTTTGGCTGAGTAAGGTTGCTACAGCCTTATGTTATTCCTTGAAGACCAAGAAAAGACCTTTTTTAGCTATAAAAGCTGCATTGCAATAAAATTCATATTTTGGGCTTCTTACCTATGCTCTTCCTTTTCAAAGGAATGGGCAGATTAAAAAGTTAAAAGAAAAAGGTTCCATCCCTTTTCCCTCTTTGTAATTGTCACTTCAAACAATTGTTGCTGAATACCAAGATTCTTTAAAGTTGGCTGTACTGAAGAGGAGGAGAATGTGATTGACAACTTTAATCCCCAAACACAATGGCCCATTCTATTGCCAAAGTACAGCAAGTTCTTTGTGGTCTGTGCAGAGCTTTCTTGAGAATTGATGGGGACCATAAAGTGAGCTACTGCTTTCATTACAGTACTCTTCAAATGAAAGCAGCTTCAGCTACATCTTCTCTGATATAAATATAAACCTAAATCTACTTGTGCAATTCTACACAAAGTAGTACATCACACAAATGCTTGCAAGATAATGAGTGACAAAATAGCAAGAATTGAGTGCTCTTTTTGGCATAAGTGCAGGATGATACCAACATAAATGCTTCTGAAATTGGCTTAAGGTGACAGGTTTTTGGGAAACAACCTATCAGAAAGGCATAGAAAAATTTCCATGAATTCAAAACCCATTAAATAAAAATTCTCAAGAGAAATGATTGACTGATGAGACAAGAATGGAATTTCTTTGTTTCACAAGAAAGAAAGAAAGTTTGTTTGGGATGATCTGAAGAGGCAGAAACAGATGAAGTCATCCCATATGAAACATTGTCTAAAAAAACCTAGAGAAACAATTATCTCAGCCTCCTCAAATATTTTTTTATTGCATCGATTTTTACTGAGCCTGACTGACCCCTCAGACTTGACTATCTGTTGCCCAATTTACAGAGATGAAACAAGAAGGATACAAAGTTTACAATATAACAAACCATTCTAACTTAAATTGAATAACTGAGAAATTTGACTTTTGATACTGTGGTATACCATGTTCTTCAAATGAAATTATGCAAATCGGATGTTTGGGCTATTTATTTTCTCTTATCCCTGTATATAATACTAAAGCTCATTCCTCAAAAAAAAATGGGATTTAAATATTTCTTGAAATTCTTTGATGAAAATACATATATTTTTAAAAAATAAACCTAAGGGGGGAAAAAAGCAGGTAAGGAAAAGCAATTTATAAGAAGCTCCTTCATCAAAAATGAGTGTCAATTCACAACTAGTTAGACACAATAGGAGCTGATGAAACAGCACAATGATACAGTGATCATTAAGATGATACAGTTGTACTTTTGTAAGTAGATCCCATTTTCCATGCTTCCAAAGCATTGGAGCACAAGTTTGTCTCATCAATTTACATAGAGTCTTGAAGGGAGGGTGCAAAGGGGAGGGAGTCCTGGGGGCAGGACTGGAGGCAATGGTCACAAACCAAAATGCAGGAGGTTCCCTGTGAACATCAGGAAAGAGTTTGTGAGCTGTGAGCATTGTGGCGTGCATCCTACCACCGGTGATCTCTCTGGCCTGGCTGGCAGCAGAGTGGCCCGAGATGGGCTGGCAACGACACCCCGAGGGATCTGCGGGGGGCACGGGGAAACCCTCTGCTCTCCAGAGTGCAACAGTGGTGGGGTCATGTGGCACGGCCACAAGGAAGGGACAGGTACAGCTGAAGTGCCAAAACTGAAGATATTTATTAAATAAATAAAAAAAGGACACAAATGAGGGTGCAAAACAAAACATAAAGATGCTGCTCCAGAAAACCTCAAAGTGGGGCTCACACACACACACACACATATATATACATGTATGTAGTCTCTCACAGAATGTTCTAGAAGCCTTCTGGCCAGCCACAGGCTGGTGATCTGCATGGCCACTCCCAATTGGTCACTGAGTCCTTTGCGAGTCCTTTGCTCCTCAACATAAGCTGCCTGGATGCCATTAGTTGGGGCTTCTCATTTCTTGAGGCTTGCTGTTGGTTGGCTGTGGTGTGTCTGTGTGTCCAGTCTCCAGCCCAACACCTCCAGGACAAGCTCCCACTGTGAGAATGACCAGCAGTGGCAAAGTTTTGCCAGAGAGATGGTGAAGTATCCATCCCTGTGAATATGCAAAAGTGGTCTGGACATGATCTTGGAGAACAGGATCTAGGTGTTCCTGCTTGAGCATGGGTTTTCAATTGGGTGACCTTCAGAGGTGTCAGCAAGCTTCAGCTCTCCTAGGATTCTGGGATTCTGTTGCTTTGATCTACAGTTATTTCTGTTTGTCACGAAGCATAGCCAGTCTAATCAGTTTTCATGTTATACCGATTTATTGAATTTCAGCCATTAGCTCATAAAAGGCTATCCTCACCTTGGACAGTGGCAGCCTCTGAAGTGTGTGGTCTGTGCCTGATTCCTCCTTGTTCTGATACTATCTCCCTCCCCAAAGTGTGAGGCAGAAAGTATTCAACTAGAAATTGGTAACTGCTACTACTTCCTGTCATTCCTAAAGTCTTGAGTTTTTCACTATGTTTGTACACCACTCCTCTTTTTTCAGTATTTATTCTTTTCCTTTTTTTTTCTTGTTACATTTCCATCAGTAATTACCCATCAGTTTCCCTGTAAAATGCCTCTTCTCAAGTCATTTGAAAATAAGAGGAAAACCAGAAATTTAATCAAATTCATGTATCTGTTCCCATACTGTAAGTGAAATTCCAGTACAGAAGTTATTTTACGGGGGGAATCTATCGACTAGTGCACTAGTTAGTGCCCTGGGGCAAGGAGGGCACAAACAAACAAGGCTCTTCATTTTAAGTCTGAGTAAGTCAAGCAAAAGTTTGAACCCAAATGTTAGAGTTGAAACCCCAATTGTGAGCTTTTTCTGTCCTACTGACCTGATGGTAAGAAACTCTGGTAAAAGTTTCTGAGAAAGAGATGTGTTCTTAAAGTTTCAGTTTGTTTCAAGGTGCAGACATTTCCCAGACTCTCAGGTTTGCTACAGACAGTTGAAGCTGTAAATTACGTTTCAATATTTAAATATAATTCATGAACTTTTTCATACTTTATTAATCCCATTTTTGAAATTTCAGATATTTTAAATAGAGTTCTATATCTTCTACACTATGAAAGAACAAAGATACTATACCAGCAATAAACAAGATTTAGGAGAAAAGATTTAAAAGGGATTGTTTATTCAACAAATATTCAATTGTAAACATTCCCTCTCATCCAGTTCTTGAACAATTCACATGTTGTGGAAGTTCACACAATCTGAAAGGTAACTTGAAAGATAGTATTGGTTCTTTAGGAAAGCTACCTTGTCTTCTAGCAGATGGTTAAAATACTTTACCAAGCAAAAAGATCTTAGTGTGGAGAAAGCATAGAAAATTTAAAAGAGCACAGTATTTTCAGCACTACAGAAGTGATCAGTATTCTGTGTTTTAGTGAGGCTGATATAGTTACTATTTAGTGCAAAAGCTGCAACCCATGGGCTCAAGGCAGTAAAGGAAAAAAATAAATACAGTGGGAAGAAAATAAACAAATGTTGACTAGTGCAGACAGGGAAGTGCACATAGATGTGCAGACTCTGAGCATGCCATGACTGCTCTGTAGATTTGCATTATCACAATCCAGCAGGAATCATTAGATCTCCTTCTCTGCTGTAAACTACAGGCCTGTGAGTGTAGAACAAAGCTAATGAGATAAGTATTTTAAGGGAAAAAAAGGAAAAATACAAGATACAAACAAACAGAAAACCACCCAGAACTCTCCCCCAATGCCTCAGACTAAAAAAACACACCCAGAAAAGGATTTAAATTTCTCTTTTTGAAACCTACCTCATCTTTACAATAGTGATATGCTTTTTATTTTCCTTACTTTTATTAATTCAGTTTTATTAATTATCCTGACAGCTAGAATGTGTGTATAAGTAAAATGGTAATTTTGGACAATTTTCAATCACGCACATCGTCACACTTTGTCACTAAAACCTGTCATTTTCAGCTATCTTGTCTATTGACACTGTTCCCATATGTAAAGATCATGCTGGACTAAATTGAACTTTTCAACTCTCATTTCATGGGACTTATTTTTCTCATCTTGGATAATTCTTTTACCTTCTTTTCAGAAGTGTTACATAGCTCTCTTCACATTGTTTTGGCAAAAAATTGACCTGAAATATACATTATATTTTAATAGTGGTCTTTCTATGTATGCACAAATATATAACTTTTTCCTTCCTTTTTTTATGTCCCATTCCTTCATATTCAAGGGCTAATTCAGGGTTTTTTCCTTTGTCATATTAGGGTATTGAAACTTATTTTTGAGGCAATTTTCTGTGATGATTCATTAGCAGTTTCCAGAGAGAGAGTAATTTTCAGAAAAAAGTGTGCCATCATAAGAGAAGACTGGATCATGAAAGAACTTAATATTGGGGTATTAAATTTCCTTCTGTTGAATTGCTCTACTTTCATTAGGAGATAGATTAGAGGGTCATTCTACTAGCTGTGTCTTGCCTTTCTCATAATTTACTATATAACCAATATATATTTCACCTGCATGCTCTCCCAGTATTTATTTGACCTGCAATTTACCAATACAAGACTATGGACAAACCTTAATTACTCAGAATTCTACTAAACAGGAAAAAATTGCCTTGATTCCTAGGTAGATATTTTTCTTTCCCCTCAGGTAAAGTTTAATGAACAATTTAACAATTTCATTTTTGAATCTGCCTAATATGAGATTATACATTAAACAAGTTTTCTTGAATGAAAATACTGCTTATAAAGGAGATAATTTAGAGAATTTGAGTATGCTGTATGAACTCAAACACATGTATCAATTCGATGTTTGATATAGACACCAGAATATCTTGTCTATAAACACATAATTTATGCAACTAAGGTGGGCTCGTGCTGATGACATACAGTATTTCCTAAACTCTGTTATGACACTTATGATTTCCAGGCATCTACATCAGAGTAACTATTCTATAGAGATGCCAAAGCTTTATCTTTTTCTATACTATCCCATCTTCTGAGAATTAACCTTCTTTAAAAAATAATTCTAGCAGTTTAAAATCATTCAAAACACTCTTGAAAGATGTGTCATCTCAAGTTTCTCATGGGCTCGTGTTTGAATACCTTTAATTTCAGCTGATGTTATGTCCTCCTTCACTACAGATGAAACTCTTCAGTCATTTGAGAAAGAGGGCATCTGTTCTTTGTTCACATAGGTTTCTGCCTAAAAGGATGAGCATGGGGAGTAGTCTGACTACAGAGTCTACACAAGAATAGCAAAACCAGAACAGACTCTGGGTTTCCCTAGGTCGGTCCAGTGTCAGTGTAGTAAAGCAAAAATTAATTCTGGCCTTAAGGCAGGGAAGAAGACCAGCTGTTAGTACAGAGATGGAATGAGCATTTCTAAGTGGGAATCAGTTCCTCTTCTGCTTGAAGAAGGCTGCTATAAAAATATCCTAGTCAAATATATTCCTGTTCCAAGAATATATGGCATAAATTTTAAAAAGAGTCATCATATGAAATTGAGAACATAGTTTTATACAAATTTAGGTAGGCAAGAAAATAATGTAAATAGCATATACATTTAGGATAAATTTTATGAATGTTACATTTGTTTTCAAAATATGTTGACACTTTCCACATGCAAATTACAAAATCGAATTATCCATATGTATAAAAGCTGCATTTAGGTAAAATATTCTTCAATCCAGAGTTCACTGTATAAAGTGTTTCTTTCATAGGCTCCGGAAGTAATGCACAAGATGTAAGAAGCTGAAATAAAATTTACTGAAGCCAAAAGTCTTCCCCCATGCCAATAACAGAAAACAAAATATTTTTAATATTAAGACTTCTGTCATTTTTTGAAGGAGAATTCAATTCAGTCTTCAGTCAATCAAATTATGTTTAAAGGCAGGACATGCAGTAATTTAAAAATTATAATTAAGTTCCACCTAATAAAGATTGCATGCACCAATTTTGAAAGAAATGAAGTATTGATATTCATCTAATAGCTACAGAAATACTACAAAAATTGAGTGCGACAGATCAAACTCTCAGGGTTGCTCTTTTCCCTATTCAACCCCCATTAGGCCAATTTCTGCCTGCAAAATCTAAAGCCAAATATAAAACAAATATAAAGCAAATATAAATATATAGCCAAATATAAAGCCAAAATATAAACCAAATTCAAATAGTGATACATGACAGAGATCTCAAAATAATGCTGGCTTACGTATTCCTAAGTACAGACTCAGTTCTTAGAGAAAATCAGACTTAAAAAAAAAAAAGCAACTAACATGTATGAACTTGGTTTTTAGCTACAGTTCTATTTTAATACAGCAATTCTTAAGACCTATTAGTCTCTTCCCATAACTTATTTTCCTGATAATATCTTAACCTCCAGAATAATTTTGATTTTCTGTGTCTTGTAAGGAATAGGCCTGAAAGTATCAGGCCTATTGGTTTTATTCAGTTTATTCCATTTGGTAAGATGCACCATTAATTGGAAGAAGGGTGTTGGTTCCTAATACTAACTGCTCAGTACCTTATGAGGTTTCTTTTGGCAGATTCACCTTTGATTTTTATGATCTGAAATGTCTTTACCTTTAATATCTCTTAGGTCCCAGCATTTTAAGTTCTATTCAAGAACAGAAAACACAGCTATACTCGATGATTTTTAAGAGCTCTTTAAATCCTGTACTTTTTCATTGTACCAATATCGTGGCTCAATGCTTATTATTATTGCTAATGTGGAGAAGCAATGGAAGGCAGGCTAATTACCTCTCAGCACAGGTAAGGGTGGTTGTTATATATTGTTAAGCACCAGATGGTAGATGACATTTATGTTTGTAGCCAAGTGAGAAGTTATTAGCAGGACTGGTTCACTAGGCAGCACAAGGACTGTCTATCACTGCAGTGTCTACCTTCAGACAAGAAATAGCACTAGGATTCCAACTTTTCCATTTAGGTGGAAAAGAGAAAAGATATGATGAAATGTCCATAAGATCTGCAGAATGCTTTTACTAAACTGTTCTGACCCAAGATATGATGAAATGTCCATAAGATCTGCAGAATGCTTTTACTAAACTGTTCTGACCCAAACAGAAAGAGATAGGGATATCTTGCTGGATAATTACATCAGGATTAAGAATAAAAAGAAAAAACAGAAAAAAAAAAAAGAAAAAAGTAACAGAGACAGGGAAAGGTGAAGTTCTTACCAACGTAACACAATCTTTCTAATTCCACACTTCCCAAATTAAAAATATGGGTGTTAAAACTTTTGCATTTTTTGTAACTTGCCAAAGAGAAATATATTGTAAAAGGACAAGCATCCAAACAGTGAAATATTGCACATATTGCAGAGCTGTCATATTACCAATGGGCATCCATCATATCTCACACATGAACCTCTATACTACAAAGGCAACAGGCTTGCTAACTTTCTTAATATAAGCTTATTCCTTCTCTTTTTCTCCCAAATTTCTGGATTCTCTTCCTTCTGTTATCTTGAAAATATAGCAAGAAGTGAGGAAAGAGTATAACATGTAATCTCAAAGCAAGAATTGCTGCTAATATAACAGCAGTAAACACTTGGTAGTTTGGAAAAAGACTGGCATGTGCTGTTTTTGATTATACTACTCTGGATTGATTTGGATTTAGTTCTATGTCAAAAAACTGCTGAACAATGGAGCATCGGTTCTTTGGTTTTGATCAGTTAATTACTAAAATGACAAAGGAAGGGCTTTGTTTGAAAAGGATTTTGATAGCACATTACAATTGTTACTCCCACTTTTTTATTGCAAGCAAGATTTTTCTAATTTCAGCATCTCAGCAGATACTCCCTTGGAAACAGTCAAAAGCAAAGCACATTGAAAGTGAATAGGAGTTTAGAAATAAATCAAATCAGCAAATACTTTTAGACATTCATTTAATCAAAAAGCAATGTTTGTACTACTTATAGGCAAAGCAACTGTATGATTTCTCTAAGTTCTGGCTAAAGAGACACTGCCCTGGTAGAGATGCCAAAAAATAAAAACTGAAACTAAAGATTTTCCAAGCACTAGTTCACAATTAAATAAAACAATTCAGCATATAACCCCAATTATCCAGACATCTGGAAAGACATAATAAGAAAACTTTAGAAAATTGAAGAAGTCTGCTAGAAGGCCTATAAATTCCCTGATCCCAAACACAGCATGTCCAAACTTGCTAACAGCCTCTCCTGCTTGGTTGCCAAGGCTCAGTGAAGGATGGTGCATTTGACTCTGGAATGCATGCCTTGTAAAGAGGATCAAATTCTGATGTGATGACTCGAGTTCATAAACTCCTCTATGGTCGTGTCTGACTAGTCCAGTCTTATGCTCTAGACTAAACCATGAAAACCCAATTTTCTTCCTACAGATTCCTAACAAACAGGAGATTAGGAATTTGAAGAGGTCAGGAAATGAGAGAGTTTAGGAAAGCAAGAGGGTGCCAACACATTGCAGCCAAAATTATAGTATTATTTAAATTGATGCTTTTTCTGACACAAACTGCAGTGGAACTGAAATTCCATTCCTGGCGATTACTACTGCCATACCTGATTAACTACAATTAGATTTCCAGATGTGTCAGGTACCCACTCACATCAAACACACTGACATGCACAGATTCCCTATTTCCATCTGCTACTATCCTTAGAGTACTCTATGTACCCTCATTTGGACAAGACTCCTTCAGCCTACAAAGCTTTGCCTGTTCAATTTGGTTTGGAGGGAACTAGATGGCAGAGGAACAAAGGAAAGCAAAGCCCAAAGGTCAAAAATAAAACCTAGGGAGATACTGTTCTATCAGTCCCCTAGCAAGCCCACAAGCCACCAGCTGTCCAGTTTTGAGCAGACTGTTTAGCACCTCCTAAGGCAGATGGCTGCAGAAATGTTAGCTTAAAGTTTACTTCACAGTATAATCATCGCAAGTACTAACTTTCTGTTCAGTTTGGTAAATTTCCTCCATGTTTCAGAAAAGCCAGGCTGCTGTTAAAGAACAGAATTCTGCAAGCAAATGTTTTTCCCCTCCTGAAGAAAAGCCAGGGCTTTAGTGTTCCTCAGCTACTATCCAGAATCGATTTAACCTTAAGCCTCCCTTGCTCTGTCTGAATGATAACTTTTGATTTTTCCTTGAGAAGTAAAAAAAAAAAGCCCAAAAAAACCCCAAAAAACCACCCCCAAATGTGACTGAGTGACTAATAGTTCTGTAGGTTATTTCATATCACTAAGTCAGGATGTGACTTTAAATCCTAATGATTTTATTGTATTAAAATACAAGGATGACAAGTTGCCATATGCACAGCACATTCAGTAAATGAAATATCAGTGGATGCTGATCTGTGCCACTCGGTGATGTAAATGTCAAACACAAAATTCTCCCTGTCACATGAGGAAGATGCAATCCCTATGCCTTGATACAGTTATGGAGCAGCTGAGGAGAGAGGCTGAATATGACATTTGGGATTGAGGAATTTAAAGAAGGCTGCTAAACTGTGTTGGGAATAAATGGGCTGATATATATATATAGCTCAGAGGTGGAAGTGGGAGGCTAAAATCCCTATAACTCCTTCCTAAATTATCTTGTCCAGTAAAGGTACATCTGCATACAAGACATCAAACATGAGGAAATGAAGAATAAATTAATATCATATTACCTAGGTTTGCTCCTAAACACCCCTGGGATCAACACCAGACAACTGTCATATCCTTTCCCAAAAGAGTAGCAGACTTCAGCAAACCTATCACGTACAACTTAAATCTCCTCTCCTTTCCCACAGTTTTTTTCTTAAAATGACTGAAAGCCATAAACTATGCCTGAATAAAGTGATTTTTGTAAGAGTTCAAAGAATTTAATAGTAATTTCTAAGAATCTTAATCTGAAAAATTACAAGAATATTTTTCTATCCTCTTGCTATTTTCTTGCTATTTTTGTAGTCCTGAGGTTGGTAGAAAGAACCCACATGATGTATTCATTGTGAAGCTCACACTCAGTACACTTGGGTACAACTAAAACTCAGAATTACCACTGCCAGAAGATTTGTATCAAATAATAAAGAATGGTATGTGCAAGATGTGATGTCTCTGCTTGCACAGCAACTTATTCACTGGACTGAGCCTGTTCCTGCTGTCTCTAGGAAGAGCTGAAATTTAACCTGTGCCAAGTACTGGAGAGGACTACTTTAGTTTTTTTAAGGTGAACATCAAATACATTTTAAGATGCAAACTGTCTGAATCAAACCAGAAACAATGATCTTCTTCTTCCTGTGTGACTGGGTCACTGTCAGTGTTAAGTGAATTAAATGCATAATTTATTAAATGGTCTCTCTGAGCACTGAAATCTGTCAGAATTTAAGTAGATTCAGTTTGCCATCATTATATCATAAGGAGAGAATAATTTTAATTATTTCTTCCTTTTTCTGTTCAATGCTGTCCACAGGATAATTTTTACAGATATCCTTCAAGTGCTCTTTTATGAGTGGAAACTAGTGTGTTTATTCCTACAAGATCCAGGTTTTGCAAGTTCTACCTCACAGGCACTTGAGGAAAGAGCTCCCAAACACTTTGTGGGCATCATGTATTGATTGTCTCATTGATAAATGGTTATGTGCTGAAGGGTGAGGATCAGAATTTATCCCAAATCCTTATTCTATCCAATTCTCAAAATCAAATTATAGCCCTACTCCAAGACAAAAAAGGAAACTTCAGTGGAGCAACTCTTGCAAAGCTATAGGTTTCACACTAAACACTATTGACACTGACAGTGACAACATTCCAGAAAATGTGAGGCTGGCACAATGCACTAAGCCACAAATTGTTTTGATGTAAACAACCACTCCACGAGACAAGTACCGTTCTTACTGTTAGTAAGAAAATTAACATAAATGTTTATTGCTGGTTTTAACTTCTCTGAGATTACTTTTGTCTTGCTGTCATGTAGGTAGACTTGTTTTTCCAGAGAGAAATCCCTGCAGAGTTGGCATGCTGGGATCAGCTGGGAAGAGAAAAAGAAAGAAGGCAAGCACACTAATTCAATTAGTGGGAGCACCCAGGAGGACTGACATTGCCTTCCTTTGCTGAAATCTATTTTTCTCCTGTTGGTCTTTTGCCACCTCATCTGTTGGAAAGCAAAATTATGACCTCAGATCATTCACCTGTTTTCTAATGTCTTAAAGGAATAAATTGATTTTTGATGTTTAATGCACATGGTTAAAAAAGGCAAGTGGTTTGAAATTAAGTTTTGTTATTCTTAAAAGCAAGTTCTAGCTTTAAAGGGTATGCATACACCCATACATTCTTCCCATACACATTTCAAGATAAAATTATTCTATATATGAAAAATGTATGTGAAGAGCATAAATGTGAACTTAATATTTGGTGTAAAGCTGACAGATTACACAGCTCTGTTTTCTTCAGCACATTTTAAAGAAAAGGCCTTAAAGGCTGAAAGAACAAAGAGGAGAGGAAGGGAGACCAAGGGCTAAGGAATGTGCCTTCAGAGGCTGTGTCTTTCTTTCTTTGGGCTTCTATATGGCCTTCTTCCATCATCTGCAGCATTTCCAAACATCCTTATTAATGGGACAGAGCCAGTTCTACAGAGTGGGTAAAAAATGTACCTTGTAACATGTACCTGCTCCTCTGAAGCTCTACAAATCTCTCCAAGGCCAACTCCCCAGCCCCAACTTCACAGATGAAGAAATTTTTCTTGAAGGCACAAAGTTTTTATGACTGAAGCCACATTATCTTGCCTTGCTATTTAGAAGAGCCACATATTCTGCTCCCATTGCAAGAACCCTGCCTTTAATATTTTGTTCCTCTTAATTTGATGACAATAAAATTTGAAATTTCTTAGCATATTGTTACTGAAATCAAAGAAATCTCTACTAGAATTAATGATTAAGAGGTGGCAAAAGAAACTAGAATTTCCTCTTTTTAATTTTTTTCCCCAAAGAGATGCAACTGTCTTCTCCCACACTTCTGCCCCCTTATAAACACCAAGACATTATCTGGCATTTTTCTGGGAGGGAGCTTTTCTTTCTTCTGAGGGAAGGAGGAAAGCAGAGTTGTGGGATTTCTTTTCATGTTGTTAAAACCAGAAATATATAGAGCTTTGGAAAAACCAACAACCTTCACACTTGAAGATGAAAGCATCTCAGCTTTACGACAGCTTGCCAATTTTATAGAAGGAGTAAAACAATATCATGAGGTTATATTTAATTGGCTAACATGTAGCATGTGTGCACAAATAGTAAATAAACAAAAAAATATTGATATGAAGTGATTTTTCATTTAGGCAAATTGTAACTATTTATATCCTGTTTACTTCCTCTACAGAGGACAGCATCATACTTTCTGAACCTGTAGATTAAATTGGAGAAATTTATTTTCAACAGACAGATAACACTTGACCAACAAAGTATATGTAATACCTCCTATAAATAACTGAACAAAATGTAACATTTACACAGGACCTAGTCCTATCTCAATAAGAGTGAAAAAGATGCTTTTTTAAATTTTTTTTTTTTTGTGATGAGCACTTTTATGTCATTAGGCATATACCTCTACCACTGTTTTCACATTTATGCTCCAGACGCAGGCAAACAGTGTCACAGTGCCACAGCTGTTAAGTGATGGAGTATCCAGAAGTACAATTACTGTTAGAGCTAAGGGCTACATTAGTCCATGAAATTTGCATCCAGACACTGTAGCTGTTAATGAAGCTTCTGATTTCCCATATTCTGCAATTTTTTTTGTGAGAAGCTGACTGCAGCAGGAATCACATCCTGCATGTCTCCATTGCTCATTTATCCTATCCCAAAGTTCTTTCCTTCCCTGCAGTCCTGTAGGTTTCTAAAACACTAATCCAACTGTGTTTTTTTTTCAGACAAGTTTAACAATCTTTTCACAAATAATGTTACTATGATACTCTTCCGATATCATTATAGAAATGCAAATGCAATTATTCATTGCTACTGAGAGTGTCTTGCTGAACATGAGTAACTTTACAGGTGTTTTTCAGTTTGAAAAAGGAATTCTGATTCACAATAGGGTTTAGATATCAGCAGTCTCTGTCCAAGATTAATGAGAATATCAAATTAAAAATGAACCCTATCTACCAGTTTAATTAAGCAAATCGTGCTTGCTGATTTTCTTCTCCACTTCAGAGGTGAGCACGGGGTTCTTGCTTAATTTCACTTCTAGCAGCTACCCTCACTTGGAATGAATACTACTACTTCAGTGGGATTGTCTCCAGCACACCACGCCATGCTCTGATATCAGGTCCATCATATAACCCAACACAAAATAATTCAATAAAAATAATACAATACAAAATAATTCAACTGCATTTACTGATTCTTTAGTAATTGTGGATGTATGAGTACAGATATTACCAGTCCATCAATTGCCATGTTGGGCGCATGCCTGCCCTCTCTACTCTAGATACAGAGCCCTGCATTGCCCACTGTAAAAGCTCAGCTCTAGTGATGCTTCCACTTGCTTGTGTTAAGTCAAACCCCCAGGGCAGTGCTGCTGAAACCCCTGAGAAAAATGACACCATGGCAGTTGCCCTTGACTTTTTGAATTTTTAAATATTTTAAGCTTAGTAGAAAGATTTAATTATTGCTAGCTCCTTGCCCATCCATGGGATTCCTTTTGCTATCCATTTATACTGCATTGCTGTGACAGCTATAATTCTTTACCTGGGAAAGGTATGTCTACAACATGGAAAACAAAATTTGGTATTACTCATGTCAGACATCTGTAGAAAATGAAATTGGCAATGCCAAGCATTATCCTAAGAAATCTTCTCAAGAAGCCCTCCAAAAAAGAAATAGTGCTTTACCACACAATTTGGATTAAAAAGTAATTAGTCCACTCAATTGTCAAATAGCAGAAAATCTGAAAATTAGCCATCAGCAATTGGAAGTGAAGGAATTATAAACAAAAACAACTAATGTAATACAAATTATTCCCTGAACCTTCTGTGGTATTAGCATTAGATGTACACTGACAACCTGAAAAATCATATTAAATGAAGATGAAAAAAGTTGGCATGTTACATGATAAAATTACAGTGCAGCAGCATCTCCATCCAATGGATCAGTTTAGCTCTTTTAATCACATTTAAATAAGTTAATGAGATTTTGACCATAAGTCAGTGTTTCTATAAAAAGAGTCAGAAAGAATTACAAGAAACAACCAAATCCAGGCAATTATGTATTTGTAAAGCACAATTTTGCAAAATATCTATTTTTAGAGTGTGAACTGGTTATCTTCTGTGCAATATGAACTCCATAGTGGGTAATGAAGATATTACACAATCAATTAATGAATTCTCCATTACATTTTTCTTGCTTGTGTGTTTGTTTAACCCAATAAAACATTTTTGATGTTTAAAAAATGATTAATAATAAAAAATGATAAAAAAAACAGTGTATGCCCTTTAAGATACAGCAATAATTTCTAATATCAAATAAAGCAATGATACTGGCATGAATTTTCATAGACAGTGATTCAATAAACAGCAGCATCCTGCCTTCTGGATGCAGTGCCACAGCTACAAAATTAAGCAGTAGACGTGAAATATGCTTTTAAATTTCCACATATTAAATCCTATGGAATGTTCTTCAGAGATATCAGACTATGAAGCTGTGCCCAGCAAAATTTGAACTTCAAATAGGAGTTGCGCCATTTCATTGCTTAGAGCTCTAAGGCAGCACCACAGTCTATCAATTTTCAACTCAGAAAACTAAATGCCTGCTCCCATCTAAGAAAATACTGAAATAAATTCAAAGCAGCTATTTTGTAATTGAGCTAAAATATACTGATTATCACTCAAAGATGTCATTTGCCAGCTTAACATAAATGGTCAAGATTTAATAAAGTCCTTTCCTGGCAGTCCATAATCACACAGGGGAATTTTTTTGCTGGCAAGGAAATTCTTATCTTTGGGCTATTTCTGCTGCTGTTGGGTGGTTCCTGCTATCCAGTTCTCTCTCTATTTATATAGAGACCCAACACCCAACAGACACTACATGAAGCATTTTGACCTAGTTAACAGAAATTATCAAGGAAAAAAGAACAAAGGGGAGTGGGGAAGGGTGAGGGATGGGTGATAGGTTTTATTCTGTTTTCTGTTCAGCTTTTTAAACTATCCCATTGTGGTGCCAGAGGAATACCAATGTCAGCAATGAGGAAAGCAACACAAGAGTGAGACAAGGAGAATAATAAACCACTCTTTTTCAGCAACATCCTACATTTTGCTCTCAGTTGTACTGTAAAAGTACACCAGAGAGCGTTCAAGTACCAAGAGGCACATCAAGAGTAAGTGTGAAGAACTCTTTCATCTTAATTCCCATGCTCTCAGTATTTCATTTTGCCATATTATGTTGCATATTTCTTTAATTTTTAATCACCAGAATGCCATATTATTGCATTGGTAATTTAATTTTAAATAATCACAGTATTAAAACCATAAAATTATCTATATTACTGTTTAATTACTTCATGCTAAGTAAATTTTAAATACTCTGAGTATCAAGATACAAGTATAACTGTCTTGAAGATCTTGTATTACAGGGCTTTATATGAAGCTAGATATGTCAATACTTCATTTTCCCTACTAATTGATTTACATGACATACAAAGAGGAAAAATTTCATAGTAAATAAGATGAAGCAACTTCCTTGTAAGAAAAGACTAAACAAGCTATGACTCTTCAGCTTGCAGGGACTTGAGAGGGGCACAAGCAGCGTTCACTAACTCTTGCTCTGGTATGATGAACATACAGCTCTTGTCCTATCCTGACAAAACCAAAGTACATGGTGCCTGACAAACTGTTTGGAGATTGCTTAAAGAAAGGGAAGAATGTGCCACTCTACACAGCAAACACAGAATGATTGAAATGTGGAGCCGTGGAAGGTGCTGAGAGCAAGCTGTATTGGCATGCTCTGAAGTGGATCTGATGGAACCAGCAGAAGTCAAAAAGTGTTAACACTGGAAGGGCACTGGCCCACAGGAGATGGCCAAAGTCACTTGCCTTCCCCCTCTTCCCTTTCAAATATCTACTCCTACCACTACTAGGAGAGCAGTGGTGCAGGAGAACATTTAGGCACTTCCAGCTTGTCATGGTCCCATTCTCGGGAGACAAAGCTCTGAATGAAAGGAGCACTTTCATTGCAGAAATCCCAGAAATCCTGCCTTCTCATCTTGTCCTGCAGTGCTTGCCACAGCACTGAATTACTCTTTCATTGTTAGTTTTTCATAATGCTTGAATTTTTTAGATGTGACAGAGCAAAGATTGCTTCAATTATTTTTAAGTCAAAGAGAAAATCTAAACTTTTCATTGTGAAGTTAAGAGCACATCTGCATTATATGTTTCCTATTTGCATTAATCTAAATAATTTTCTACTTTCATTCATTGGTGAGACAGTCATACAGACTGATAAATTATGGACTGGTATACCTTTGTGTTTTTCACTGCAGTGCCATGGCCCGAACCGATATTCTCTTCCACTGCTTTAAGATAAGATAGCTCCTTCTAAAATACAAACCTAGAATACCTTTACTGTTTTCAGACAGATATAATTTGCTTATTTTTCAAAGTTGATACATATTCTTGTACAGTACTATTCATTCACTAGTGGTTTTCTCTTAGACCATGATAAGATGGAAAATATTTCTACGTTTACAGAATTGATCTTCCTATTTATATATATGGCACTTTTTAATGGAAAATTAGCTGGATTTGTTTTGTGGGACAGCATATATTGTTACATTCCAGAGTGGGGCACTTTAACGTTATGGATATCTGTTCACTACTAAATTTAAAATTTGAATTGCCTTTGAAGCAATTGATTTGGTAAAACTCCTAGATGAATTGGTACATAATTCTAGTTGTTTAAAAGTAGGTATTTTCTCCTTCTAATTTTTGTCCTAGGAGTGATTCAATAAGCATACAAAGATAACGTGTAAGATCCCGTTCTGATCCAAACACATTCTTCCAAATTCCTTCCATTTACAAACGTGAAGGTGTCAAATCTTTTTTTCCATAGGATACTTTTCTTGGTCTTCCACAAATACTCACAAAAGTGAACACTGTTTTCTATAGGCATGTTTACTATTTTTCTCAGTTAGAATAATTGATTTTAATTTTCTAAATCCAGGTATTTGTCAAAGGTAAACAGAATATGGAAACTTTAAAGTGTTACAAAAAAGCACTTGGAAATCTCAGAACACTTCTAATACAGTTGTTCCACTTAGTTTATCTATGAAATTCTTAGCAACTACAGGAGCTGACCATGATGATTGAAACAGGGTGCTGAAGTCACACCAATAAAGGTGTTTAATTCTAACAAAAAAAACCACAAGGAAAGGTGAAAGAGTTTGTTTAATCATGCTTTTCCTCTAAGCCCCAGTGCCTAAAATACCTGGCCAAGGAGAACATGGCTAAATCTTTGTTTATTAAAAGTACTGCACATCGATTGTCTGTATGCTTTTCAATTTACAGCGCATTACAAAAGTAAAAATTCTGAAATATTATTTACATTCACCACAACAATAGAATGATTGTGTTTTTGTGCCATAATTGACTCCTTTGACAAGAATTGAAATCTTTAATGCAATTTCATAAGGAGTATTTGGCTCAGCAATAGGAATATAGACCAGACTAACCAGTAGAAGAGGAGGAAATCCAGTAGAAGAGGAGGAATTCCAGTAGAAGAGGAAGAATTACAAGAACATAGTTTCTGTGCTTTCTGAAGTATCTATACAATATGCCCACTGCAGGCTGTGTTTTCCCCCTTCCTTATTCCCCAGTGATATTTCTAATAACTATCTATTTCCAAATCTGTATAACTCAAGGACTCTGCCATAGGTTAAGAATTATTTCTGTAGCTAATTCTTGACACTGTTTTAGAGAGTACACTTGCATAAATTGCAACATGCAAATTTCTATGAAACCATAGAAACTCTGACAAACTGTGTCATAAATAGAACTCATGAGATGGATGTCATCACCATAAATGATAGCTGAACATTTGAACCTTCTTTCTGTACATATTTTCTTTTCCCCCGTCTTTGTTCTTCGGTGAATAGTAGTACTCAAGAAGATAAGCTGGGAAACCACAAAGCCCAAAGATAAAGTCTAGAAAACATAATTGAAGCAGACTATATTATTCTACATAAGGTTATCCCATTTAGAAAAATCTGTCTCCCTTGCTCTAAGTCCCATGACAACCACAACATCAACAACTGCATAGCAGAAATGGAGGCATTCATATGTCTTGCACCTCCTTAGTCTGCAGGAGAGGGGGAAGGTGGGAAAGGGAAAGGAGGGAATGGGGAGGGAAAGGAGGGAGCAACACACAGCACACCACAATATAAAGAAAAAGAAACCAATGAAACAAAAATTTACCAGCAAGTTCAGCAACGATTGACTATACAGCAGATGCACTGATTTGCCTGCACTTGTTTTAAACAAAATTAAAAAAATAAAATTGCCAAAAGATACTCAATTATAATCCTACATGTTTAAAGAAATTACAGAAAACAGGTTTATTACCACCACTCTCACTGTTTAATAACTATGCTTAAAGATGTCTAAAAAGATTTAGATATTAACATCAAAATAAAGAAGGGCTTTTTATCAAAAAATTACCAACAAAATTGCCTCAAACCCCTGCAGACTTCTAGTTCCATCTAAATAATTAACAAGATACATGCTAGTAATCTGACACAGTTAATGGCATAGAAATAAATGTGTTCAAAATTTTGTAACATTTTTCTAAATCTCTCAATAAAACTAAGAGCACTGACTTCTGATGTACCAGCCAAAGTCTGTTCTTGCTGAGCTCTAAAGGCAAGTATTTGATTTCCATCAATGCAATGATTCTGACTATCAAAGAAATTTAAACCACTCTAAAGGAGATCAGAAAAACTACTGTCAGTGGCATTTCTTTAAACTTGTATTGATGTAACAGGATTAATATATCCTTGGAGATATAATCACACCAGCTGTCTTTCACAAAAAAATATCCTACACAAGGCAATAAGCATAAATCTAATACCATTTTAAAGGACTGAGGTGTCCATTACTGTCCATTTTTTTCCATGTCTCCTGCCCAAATCACAAAACTGATTTCTAAGAGATGATTGCTAAAATACAATCTCCTGCAATGACAGTCTTTCTCCCATGAAATTCTATGAATATGCAAGAAAGCAGCATCCTGCATGCTTGAATGTAAAGCAGTTTGATGCCAGGAGCAATCCATGCCTTCACTGCCACCTTGCGATTCACAAAGCTCTGTCTATTCACATCCTGTGATAAAATTTCACCTGTAAATCTATGGCTGAATACCCAATATGATCTGTCTGGTTGGATTACATTTCCCCATCATCCTCTTGCCATGGGGGGGGTCTCTCTGAAACGACATTCTCCATCAGAGGATTGAAACATTTCATTGCAATCAGTGCAGATACCTGCAGGCACCAACAGATCGTAATTGCACAGCCCTATTTCAGCAGGGACCCTCATTTGTGCCCCCATGCACGTGGATCTGGGGGCATCTAGACCAGGACTGAGCCAGGTGCACTTCTCAGAGGTACACCTTTTCCCAGTCCTGCTCCTGCTTGTTCCTTCACTCTCATAAGGATTTTCCAGTCTGGCTTCAGGCCTGACTTGCTAATTCAGCTTTTTTTGGATTGCTGACTGCTGGATGGACTTGCCTGTCCACCAGCGGGGATTCACTCCCAGATTCCCCACTTTTGTGGACCAGTCCCTAAAGCCATATTGGAGCAACATGAAGAGGGCTGTTCCTCCAATAAATATAGTCTTATCACCCATCTCATTGTCAATGGGATCTTGATTTTCAGATTCTTATTCACCTTTTCATGTAAAAAAAATCTTTCAGGAAAAGAAAGGAATATATATATATATATTTTCCAAAGTCATTAATTTGCTAAAATATGCTTTTCATCCTCACTTTACATAAAATACTGATGACAGTACATGACAGTAAAATACCATGCTTAAGTCCTTTGAAATTGCAAAAAAATATTTTAAGTTATTTTTACATAAATCCAAAATGAAAAGGTATTGTAAGTTATTAGTGACCTTGTGCAAATGTGCATTAAAAGATTTTCATGCAATTGGCATAGATATTACAAAGAATTTTATCATCTTAGAACTTTTTTTTATGTGGTCATGTTTATGGATAGCTTAAGAACATCTATATTCTACTTTCCAAACTAATTTTTTGATTAATAGAGTTCTGGTGAAAGAAAGAAAATGCTATTAATATTTGCTAAACTTGAAAACTGTTCATGTTCTACTTTCCGTTATTGCAAGTATTTAATGTTACCTTTAGAAAGACAATACAGTCGATGTAAAGATACAGAATGAATCAAATTTAACTCTTAAGAAAACCCACTAATTTTATACAGTTTTCCAGAAACTGAAGGAGAAGAGGAAATATAGATAAAATTGCTGAAGCTTGATGTCATTGTACTCTGTACAAATACCCCTAAAACCCCTGTATGGTTATTTGGGTACTTTTGTTGAAAGCAGAAAGCTGGGAACAATCTTTAGAAGATGCTGTCTTCAACTTCCCAGGGCAGTTTCTCAGTGCTGATTCAATCAGAATCAGAGCAAACTTCCCGCTGTGATTAGGGACAAACAGACAATACCACGCAGTAAAGTTTTCATATCTGTAGAAAAAAGGGCATGGACTAAGCAGGCAAAAGAAAGATCAGATAAAATGTGAATGCACTTTGATGTTTACATTTCTTGGGAGGATGGAAGTGAAGCATATTCCCTGTTTCTATCAATTAATGAAGGAATACATCTAAGACTCTGGGAAAATAGGATGGTTTATGGTCTACTTATGTTTCCACAGATGTTCTAAATACCTTAAGGCTTTTTTTATAAACATGATTGCTTAGAATGCCAGGAGTTGTAAAAATCTGATAAGATTTAATTAGCATTTAAAAACACCCAGAATATCTCTGTTATTTCAACCATATTTTGCATAATAGTAAGGGACATTTCTGAAAGCATGGACAGCAACTAGGTACCTAGTTCCTATTTATTGCCTTTGTAGATATGAGGAGTATGCTAGGAAACTTAAAAAAGAACATCATCTAGGCTAGGCTAAAAAATTCAAATTAAGTGATATTTATTACCATCCTATCACATTCTAGTAGCATTATTGCTCTTCAATCAGAATTTCAATAATAATTTGTTTGGAACATCAGCTGAAAAATGAGAGAAATGGAGATGGTCAAAAGTGCCTGAGTAAACAGATTATCCTTTCTCAGGTCATGCCATAGTTTCATGCTTAAAAAAATCAAACCATAATTCCACATGAAGGCACCACAGGTAACTGAACCTTTGAATAGAGAGCTTTTACCAGAACTCAGGTCAAAAAAAGAGTTGCTGAGCTTTGAAAGAAGAAGCAGGAAAATGAGAGCTACAAGGATGTCATGCAGTTATGCAGGGATGAAACTAAAAAAAAAAATCTGTAAATTCTGTAAATACATCAGCAACAAAGAGAAGAGTTAAGGACAATCTTTGTTCTTTAATGGATGCAGAGCGAGACATAATGACAAACAGTGAGGAAAAGGCTGCTTTCTTTCCCTCAGTCTTTAAATGTAAAATAGCTGTTCTCAGAGTACCCAGTCCCCTAAACTGAAAGACAGGAACAGGGAGCAAATGAAGCCTCCATAATCCAAGGAGAAATGATCAGCTACACCACTCAGACACGTATAAGTCTAAAGGGCTGGGTGGAATTCACCCAGAGGTACTCAGGAAGCTGGGAGAAGTGCTCACAGG
Source organism: Leucosticte australis (assembly GCA_025504685.1). Lineage (NCBI taxonomy): Eukaryota > Metazoa > Chordata > Aves > Passeriformes > Fringillidae > Leucosticte > Leucosticte australis. The sequence continues at coordinate 75,848,534 of JANIJU010003056.1, read as the reverse complement.
GCCACCTGCAATAATTTACCCTCAGTCTTGTCTAAACAGGGAGATTCCAGTGGATTTAAGATTGGCCAGGGTGATGCCCATCCATAAGAAGGGTCAAAAACAGGATCTGGAGAGCTACAGGCCTGTCAGCCTGACCTCAGTGCCAGAACAGATTATGAGCATCATCTAGAGTGTCATCACCATAGCCTGTGCAGGACAATCAGGGAAAAAAGGCTTAGCCAGCATGGGTTTATGAAAAGCAGGTCATGCTTGACCAACCTGTTCTCTTTCTGTGACAAAGTGACTGGATTAGTGGATGATGAAAAGGCCATGGATGTTCTCTACCTGAACTTAAGCAAAACTTCTGATGCTATTTCCTGCAATGCCCTGGAGAAACTGGGTTCTCATGGCTTGTATGGGTGTACACCTCACTGGATGGCTGGGTCTAAAGTGTGGTGGTGACTGTAATTAAGTCCAATTGGCAGCTGGTCAAAATTGTTTTTCCCTCAGGTTCAGGTGAGGGGATAGGCAATTTTAATACCTCTACCAATGATCTGGATGAGGGAATTGAGTTCATCCCTAGTCAATTTGCAGCTGACACCAAGCTGGGCTGGAGTGTCGATGTGTCGGAGAATAGGAAGGCTCTACACAGGCTGGGTTGATGGGTTGAGGCTTATGGTATGAGCTTCAACATGGCCAAGTGCTGGGTCCTGAGCTTGGGACACAAAAATCCAGGCAGAACTGCAGGCTGGGTGCAGAGTAGCTGAAAAACAGCCTGGTGGAAAAGGACCTGGGGACACTTAAAAGACACTCCAGTCTTAATTGGAGGTTTTGAGGGAGCTAGTGCTTCAGTTTCTTCATTATGCTCATATTTCTTCATCATTCATTAGATTTCTGAAACATGGTGAAGGGTAAGACATTGGTTCCCTTGCGGGTATCCCTCCAATCCCTTGCTGGTATCCCTCCAATCCCAATTGACTTACTGAAGAATTGCCTTCTGTTACTTGATAATGCACTTTAAAACAGTATCAAAAGCAAATTAAAATTCCATTTTTTATGCAAAGTCTTGAAGAAGTTCAGGGGGAAAAAAATTAAGGTTTTTTAGAAAAATGTTTAAGATTGTAAACATTCATCGAGCACTATTTACATTCCTCAGTACAATCAGGACACAGAAAGTTTCCACAGATTTGTTTCTTGAAAATACCTCCAATCCCAACTGCATGCAACATCAGAGTAAAATTGGAATGTCGACCATTCCTGGTGGCCCAAACAGTATTTGAGAAAATAAGAGGTAAAGTCCCAAACCACTACCAACAAAAAAAACTCGCCCAAGAGCACCTTGAAATTTTAATTGTGTGTTAGCAACAGGAGAAATTCAAAATATAAAATTTAAAATAAATTATTAGTCTCCAGCAAATAAAAAATTATCACTTAGAGTATAAATTTCATGGCTGCAAATTTATATAAAAATTATGCTTTGAAGAGAACAACACACAAGCAATATTTGCAAGTAAATTAAAATTAATAGAACATGTCACTTTGAGTTTGAAATTAGTCTCTAGACAATGTTCCTACATAAAAATGGTTGAAGATCTTTTTTCTAAATAATGCAGAAGACTAACCAGATCTACTTTTAAATGTTCTTGATTAAAATGTTCCTCGAGTAATTACACAGCAGAGGGTCACTTTTACTGTAGCACAGACATATGCATCTCTAGCTGAGGAGCACAACTACTTTTTTGATCGAGCAGAAGTATCAAAATACAATTAATCGCTCCAAAGACATTTACGTGAACAAGTACACAAGCCTTTTAAAATTTTTATAAAATATTTAAATAAATAAGCAAATTCAGAGAAACTTGATCTGAACCAATTTATTATGATGCACTTGCACAATGTCCCTTGTCATTAGGAGATGGTCAAGGTCTACAAAATTTAGTTACCACAAGTGGTCTTTTTACCAAACTACATTACTGTGTTGGTGCTTGAAGAACAGTGTCTTATCATGCTCAAATTCCTGTATCTAGGAAACAGGAATAAAACTATCTCAAATTACACATACATCCTGATTATAGAGCACTTTGAGGTCTATAAATCCCAAAGTTTTCTACAGCAAGTTGGAGATAGGGTGGCTGTGGCAAGGAAACAATGTGAATCTTCAAGCCAATGAAAATCCACAAGTGCTGTAAGAAGGAAATAGGCAGCTTTTGAGAGTTGGTAGCTTTATTTACAGACTGCATGCTGCATTCTCAAGTTCTAAGCCCTCCTGCTTGCATGGTACACGAGCAAGAACTACAGATACTGGCTACATTAGGAAGTGGAGTAGAAACAGATTACAAAGAGAAGCTGTTAGTGTTGGGGACTCTATAACCACAATGCACATTTTTTATGGCATCTACTTCTAATTTCATCCTTTGATGAAGCACCACATAGCCACAAAATATGGGGCCATGTGCTTCCAGGGACCACCTTTCAGTTTATTCTTCTCTAAAATGGAATAATGTTGAAAGTCCTCAGTGATGTTAAGCAAAAAGTGACAGTTGTTAAAGACAGACCTGCTTCAAACATACTCCCACAGATATTTTGCAAATAAACAGCGGGTTAAATGTCAAATTGTTCAATTTGATGTAAAATATATGTATGTAAACCTCTTAACTTTCAGAGTGAACTCCATTAACCCTTGTAAAAATGTATAGGTGGGTAAGAATAGAGTCTTCATTGACTGACTTCTAAATGTCTTTAAATAGAGCTCAAATCTCTGAAAAGTAAACTGATGTCTACATTGAAAAATTTATCTAAAATTAGACAACTGAATTCTGATATTTACTTAGGAACAAAAGAATTCCTCTCTAGAACAGATCAAGGATTACAAATCTATCACTATATATGTACTTAAATTTAGACATCTGACAGTGAAATGATGAAATATTATTTCAACTACTGCATCTAACCTGGTGGAAGGTTTGAAGATTTTCTGCTCTGCCCTGAAAATAATAATATAATAAGTAAACGCTGTAAATTAATTTATTAAATCCTAGAGAAAGATTATGAAATATTAAGAATTACCTTCCTGTATTGTGCTTAGATACATTAATAGATGGATCTGTGTTTTCACAAAAACTGAGCATATGAATGTAGCCTAAGATAAAAATATCTACAATAGGAAAAAAAAATTGAAATTATTCTATATAATTTTATGTTGGTTTTTTTTTCAATGAAAAGTTCAAAACTACATTAGAATTCAATACTCAATTAAAAAATTGAGTGCCCTACACAACAGGAAATTCTCATTTACTTTAGCACATGCCTTTTGCTCTTTATAAGCTAACCTTAAAAGAAGAATGTAGAAACTGAGATGATATGCTTATTATGCATGTCAGAGGAGTTCAAAGAAGATCCAGGGGAAGACAACCAATTGAAAGCTAAATTCCAAATTCTCCAGAATTCTTAGAAGGAGAAGAATAAGAGAATAAGTCACAGAGAATTTCAGCTCGTATCTGGTTTTCAGTTCCCTAATCATTCAGTTTTGTCAACAGTAACTTCAGAGGCATTTTCACTTGTCAATTATGCAGACTTGCATCTGTATATTTTAGCTGGTCAATAATTAAAAAAAAAAAAACAAAAAACAACCAAAAAACCCCAAAACTATCCAACGATGCAAACTTCTTTTCACTGCAATTATACAAAAAATGAAACCTACTGCACTCTTATATCAGGTTTTTCACAGTTATTTGTGAAATATAGGCATTTTCACAAGTGAAACAGTGCCATCTTGTGTATTATGGACTTTTTTTGCTTGTCAAAGAAATATTTTTCCCAAGGGACATGAATATATTTTTTTATTTTCTCCTGAGAATAACACCAATTCCCATAGATAAATTTTGAAATTTACTGATGAAAATAGTTGTTCAAGTTGTTCAGCAAGCCCTATTAAAATAATTTCTTCCATTGAAGCAAGTAAAATGAAAACCAGTTTTCAAATGAAACAGCACAGGGAAGTTAGATTCAATTCTTCACAAACACATTTTAATAATATAATTTCTTAGACTTCAGTCTCTCTGCATAATTGTTGAGATTCAGTTTTAATTAACAGCTTTTGACTTTAATTTATATGGGATGTATCTCCATTTATTTGATGTCCCTGAGTACCTATGTAACTCCTTATCATACAATTTTGAAAGTATTGCTGGCCATCATTAAAATGAAAAAGGAAGCCAAAAAAATATTATTTTCAGTTTATAGGTACTATTCTAAACTCTTATTGTTGTAGACAACTGGAAATATTATAACATTCATATATCATATAAAAATGAGCAAGCAATAATTTTAATTAATGGTTCACATTTGCATTTCTTTGAATGTCAAAAAAACCTGAACCTCACAAGCAAGCCCACTAAGAAAACTCTGTTTAACAAATATTAATATGGATTCAGAGTATTAAATAACTAGAGCAGCTCTTGATGAATGCTTTCATAATTTTTAAATTTTGTGGTGACATGTACTGTCCATAATTTGGGTAGTTGTCTTAACAGTTGACAATTCAATGCTTTTTTGAAATTTCACTATTTCTTAAACATCTTGTAGGTTGGAACAAATATTAGAAAACTTTCAAAACATAAACAGGAGTTTTGTAATCACAGATAAACGCACTGCATTATTCAGACACATACTTCAAATACAAACAATTATTGTGTGAAGGGAAGATTTCTGGGGAATAAAACAATAGGCAAATGGCAAAATTGAATGTCATGAGTTGATATGTACCCTAAAGGTAATTATGAACTGAATCATGTTTAGATTAGGAAATAAAACTCTCTCTATCACAGGCATAATCTCAGGAGTACTCCATGTCACACTTCTAACTTGCTGTGCTGAAACTGCTAGAAATGTAACTCTAGAAAAATATGTATTCAAAGACCAAAAATAATTTGACACACTGAATATCAAGGAGTTTTACTGAGATTAAGGAACAAGGAATAGAAACTTTTATGTCTTCTCTCTGTTTCCCATGCAGTGCATAATAGCCACATTTCCAAACCAATAAAACAAAGGCAATCAGGACTCATTTTCTGTTCACACTTTACCTGCAAATCACAATCCTTAAGATATTCTAAAATTTTCAGACAAGAAATGCAGCATCTCACTAAGGAAAGTAAGCTCTCAAAAGGTTCAAACTGATATTAACACATTTCAAAATATTAAATATGTCACTCAGCTCCTAGAAGCAATTCTGGTGATGGGAGTTCCAAGCCCCAGAACTACAGAAGAGCCCTGCCACAGAGATGAGATTTCAAGCATCACACCAACTAATTTAATCTTCTCTGGGCATAGCTTGACACAAGGGGTAAAAGGTACTGAAGTAGAGTAACACTGAAATGAACAGCGGTTGCAGTTAGTGGGGAAGGGTTCTTGCTGTAGGTAAATAAAATTGCTTTGCATGGAGGAGATGATGAGAGCAAGTGTCTCTAGGTGAAAACTTTAGACCCATGAGCTTAGTTCTCATTTTTGCTAAATTTTTATCACTGCAATTGAAATACTATATATTTCTACATATGTAAATGCATGTGCACACACATACATACATTTGTGTGTGTCTTCTGTGTATGCATATTAGGTCATAATGTAAAAATGTTGCAACTTAAAGACTTTTTTTTCATGCAGAGGTAATCAATTTAGGCAGAGAGCCATGGTTCTCGGGTCCAAAGTGTTTTGAACAACTTGTTCAGTACTTTACCACGCCCTTGTCCTACCTATGTCTCTATTTTTCAAAAGTAGAAACAGGTTTACAAGTCCATATAAAGTTTAAGGTTTAAAAAGATGAAGTTTAAAAGTTGTTTGGAATATCACTAGACCAAATCAAAAAGTGGTCCCTAAAAAAGTATCCATTAAAAGAAAGCCAAAGCACACCTACAAGTTGGAGTTTGCTTTTAAATCAATTCCAATAACTTCCACACATGTGATTTGGTTGTTGAAATACAAAAATAAACCTTTAAGGATCAAAAGCCAACCAGGTAAACAATACAGATTTTTCTAGCTGTACTGCATGTACTAGAGGCCACTGCATGCTAATTTACTCTAGCTTCTTTGCACAGAATTAAAAAAAAATTAAAACAAACTAAACTTTACAGTCACTCAGTATTAAAAACCACTTTGCTTATGTATATGAGTTCAATATGTAATTGCCTTTAAAATACATAATTAAAATATGCTACTGTAGCTTGCATGCCACTGTTTGGAAGTAGTAGAAATAAGAGTAATTCAATTTTCTGATTATCTGTGATGACTAACTTGGCACACAACAGGCATACATTAGAAAGAAAATAGGTGTTACTCCATAAGCATAGTGTGACTGTATTCAGATTTCAATCCAGCTCACAAGAAAGTGAGAGCTCCATGTTATGATTATAACACACAGTGTTTTCTGGATCAGCTACCTAATAAAATTCCATCACAATAATAAGCAGTAAACTATATTTTAAGCTTTGAGAAGCATGCAAGTGCTACTACAACCTCAAAACATTATATTCTAATATTTGCATAGACATTATTCAACCTAGTAGTTGTGTACCTGGGATATTTGCAGTGACAGGCATCCTCTTAAAATAAGTAAAAATTTTTTAAATGGATGTACAAGGGCTATTAGGAAGCTCAAGAGCTGTTTTTACCTTTATAATATATTATTTTCCTTTTATATTTGTATCTCATATAGTATCTCATGCAGATCATGTAGTATCATCTCATGTAGATTTCTGACCATATAAATTAATTTTTCAGTTAGAGGAATTTGTATACACTTGCATTACCAAGGATGACTTACTAAAAATTCCTTGGTAAATCATTCACATATATGTCTAGTATTCATAAAAAAATCAATTTTGTCTAGGAAGCCAAAGCTGATTTTAAGAGAGTTTTCAAAACACTGCTGATTATTTCTTTACTTTTCTTTAGCTTTATTTACTTCTTTTTACATCTATTGCCTGAAAATTCAGGCAGCTTGGAAATAACTTGTAATAGCAAGGATGTCTGTCTCTTCTCAAAAGTAAAAAATGATAAGACAAGAGGAAATGGTCTCAGATTGCACCAAGGGTGGTTTAGACTGGGCATTAGGAAAAAATTCTTCCCAAAAGGGTTTTCAAGCACTGGAACAGACTGCCCAGGGAAGTGGTGGAGTCACTGTCCCTGGAGGTATTTAAAAAAATAGATTTGGCACTCAGGATTTGGTTTAGTGATGAACCTGGTAGTGCTGAGTTAATGGCTGGACTTGATCTTAGAGGTCTTTTCCAATCTAAACCATTCAATGATTCTATGATACTAAGGTAAGATTAGGCAAACTGCACCCATTGAAAAATAAGGGTGTGCTGTCTGAGTTCTATAATTTTGCCTACTGTATCTCTTCATGCCATCTCATATATCCTATGTGAAGAATCAACACAAGCTGAAAAAGTGTGGCAATAGAGAAGCAAAAGAGGCTTCACTAGCCAATAGATTATATCCTTTGTCTTAACTTGAGTGGTAAATTATTGGTAGAATACAATTAAAGTATGAGAACTATCAGGAGAATTTCTTTACTTCCAACTAATTTACTACCTACATACATCCACTGTGTTCATTGCCTAAGGCAGACAGATTCTCTTTCACACATTTTCTAAGTCTAATCTCGAGTAAAACCAAATTATTTTAAAAGTCAGCTTTGGGCAGGAGGTTATTAAGAGGGAATGGAAAAATAATTTTTCCATGTAATGGAAATGCAGTCTTTCAGTCACAGCAGGTAAGAGCTTGGTTAACACAATAATGCTGCAGATATTGTGAAAACAGATTTCAGTGCAGGCTGTCAATGAGCGACACGCTTCAGAGGTATAATACCACTGAAACCCACTAGATTTAGAGGAGAGAAATATTGCCTGTAATCTCACCTGCCAGTATATAGAAAGTGGGTCATATCCTAGTGTGATTGATTAATAAGCTACAGCCTTAACTTTTTAATTTGGTCAATTATTTACTAATAACATTTCTAATTATGTTATTTACCAATATTGTGCATAAACAATGTCTTAAAACTATTTTGTAGCTTGTGAAATGAGGGCAACTCACATACTTGTAATAAATAATGCACATCTAATGAATATGCTCATTATTTCAATATTTTGTCAGATACAATAACCATTGAGAGGACTTCTAAAATTACAATAGAACTGGAATCTAGCTTCTCATATATGCTTATTCAATATTTACTTTTTTTCCCTTCTTACGTATCATAAAGCACCAAGAAAGAATTAAAATCTTGCATGAAAACCTTATGTGAACTAATACTGTTGACTCAGTAATGATGCTGCTGCACCAGATTATATCAGTTTGCCCCATTTCATTACCCATCCTTAAAATGTGTCACCATCTCACATAAAATCAGACCATAACGCCTTTAAATTTAGCTCATCATTCAGAATTAATGTGTTTTTATAAATTAGTAATAGAATCAGATGAGTTGGAAGGGATCCACAAGGATTATCAAGTCCAACTCCTGGCCCTGCACAGGACACCCCAAAAATCACACCATGTGCCTGAGAGCACTGTCCAAATACAGCTTGAACTCTGTCAGGCTTGGTGCTGTGACCACTTCCCTGGGCAGCCTGTTCCAGTACCCAGCCATTTCTAGGTGAAAAACTTTCCCCTGACATTTAACCTAAACCTCCTTGAGCTCAGTTTCATGGTGTTTCTTTGAGTCCTGTCACTGGTCACAAGAGTGAAAAGATCAGTACCTGCCCCTCTGCTTCCCCTTGTCGGGCTGTTGAAGACCACAGTGAGGTCTCCCCTCAGTCTCCTCTTCTCCAGGCTGAACAGACCAAGTGGCCTCAGCCACTTCTTGTACATCTTCCCCTCCAAGCTTTTCACCATCCTCACTGCCCTCCTTTGGAAGCTCCTTAGCAGCTTAACATCATTTTTGTATTGTGGCACCCAAAACTGCACACAGAACTCAATGTGAGGCTGCCCCAGTGCAGAACAGAGCAGAGAGGGACCAGTATTAGGTAGTTCTGTTCTCAGAAATGGTTCCCAAGAACTGTGCTTGAGCTGGGAAAACTTGTACAGACAGTAATAATTCACCTATAGAGGTACCCAAAACAAACAAACAAACAAACAAGCATTCCAAACAAAATAAAACAAAATTCTAAGAAACCAAACAGAGATATTGTGGTTTGAATGAAAGTTCAGCCCTCAAATTTTATGCTCTTTCATGTAATATTTTCCCTCAGGAATAATGATCAAATTGTCACAACTCAAAGTAACATATGTAATAAACATATAGTTTATTACATATGTTACTTTGATAAAATACGTTTATACTGGTATAAACCAGTATAAACGTATTTTATCAAAGTAACATATGTAATAAGCTATATGTTCTCACTCTATTACTTATCAATGAATGAAGACTAAGTGTGTGAAAGCCAAGTGAACATGACAACTGAATATTGGGAAGACCCACTTGAAGAATTATCAAGCATTGTGATTTCTAGAGTGCAAGAGGGAAAGACTGGCAGCACTTGCAGTGCTTTGCTGGTGCAGGGACATGGCTGGACCTTCACAGCCTCCCTAAAGAACACTCACCTCAAGTAGTCCACTACATTTTGGTGAAGAGGACAACACTGAGTTTATGACAGTATCAAACTCCTCTTATATCCATTAGCCAGTTTTCCACATAAATACCTTTCAAAATTCTGAAGAATATGTATGCAAACCCAATTTTCTCTTTTTATCTGTGTTTTGATAACACAATTATCAGCCACTGCTATGGTGCATTTGATCTGGCATTTTAAGGAGATTCTAATGAGATGCAATAAAGCTTAGACACTGCAGATGATAAACATAACTGAGCCAGTATTTCCAGTCTCCTCATCTACCATTCACTACATATCATGTGCAAAGATTGCACAGCACTACACACGTAAGTGAAATACTTGAGATGAAATTAGTTCTCATAACAAACACACATACAATTAGGACAAATATGCTGATTATTGGAAGAACATCTGGGAAAAAAAAGAAATAAAACTCTAGGCAATTAAATATTTAAAATATTCATGGCAGAGGAAACAGAAAACATAAACACGAAGACCAGCACTGCTGTTGACTAGAAATATCTTCAACCCAGGCTGGTGTGTTATGTCATTGGATATATATAGAAACAGCATATTATAGTTACTCTCATTAACTTTGTATTTCATAAGGAAATTGCTGTTTGGATCTTACAATTAAGATGATGACCTACTTATTTTAGAAACAAGATGAAGAGGGATAAACCATAGCATTTCTAAATGCATTTGTGAACATAATTTTTTTTGTCTCATATAAATATAACTGAACTAAACCTAAAGAATTTCTACTCCTACTGCCTAATCTATATCTTGTGCAACTATGAAACTGGTCCAGTTTCTCTGATCTCATGAAATTTGTTTCTCTACAAGCAGAGAATCCAAACTTAATTCTAGCCTCATCACTCATCACAGCACATTTCTTGAAGAACAGTACCACAGGGTATCTTCTCAAAAGGTATTTTTTTAATGGAAAGAAAGAAATGTGAACCACAAAACCTTAAACAAGATGTTAGGGGGGAGGTGGGGGGGAAGTGATTCGACTTTTATATTAGAATAAAAGAGATGAGAAGCTCCAAAGTACGGATTGCAACAAAAGATGTAAAGAGCTAAATGTTCCTCACAGTGATGTATTTAAACTACTCTCCTATTACACAATTTTATTCACTAAAGGAAAGCATATTAGAGCTCTAGCTGATGTTCAATTGCACCTCTAAAATGGGATTCATGCAGCGCTATCATTCACATTTTTGTAAAGGTTCCAATGTCTTGCTCATCTCACTTTATCATCTTCACGGAGAATTTTTTTCTGTATATTTTAGTGGATAATGTTACTAATATAGGTTTTTAATATACCATAAAATTCAAGTTCTGAAAACATATTGAAGAGCTTCAAATGTGCCATAAAACAAATTATCTGTCCAATTGTTCTACTTCCCAAGTAAAAGGGCTTCAATTATCTCACACACTATAGCAGCCCCTGTTTTGGAGAAGTATTTCTTGATATTTAGCTTTGTATCTCCTATTTCTGCAGTGTGCTTCAGTAGTTAGTGACAATTTATCATTCCAGGAGTCCTGAATGTTATGTCTTTTATTCAAATTAATGCTTGTTAACAGTCTGTTATCCAAATATAAATGCCTAAAATCATCCCTATTTATTTCATTCGTGCTTAAGACAATTGACTGCTGTCACTGGAAACACTTAGCAGGTACAGCTTTAATGAGACATGGTAAAACAGGTCCACCCATTCATTAGGATCCCTGAAAGTCAATTTTAAAATTCCCTGAAGTCTCCCAACATGTAACAGAATACAAAATCCACCACATACAATGAAGACAGCTTCTCCAGAAGATTAAAAAATAAACTCCTCAGACATGTTCTGATGTAAGTCATCCTTTACTATACATATATGTTTAGGAGTAATAATCAGAGTATAAGCACACTGATCAATTTTATGCACTAAGTTTTTGAGTATTTAATGGAATCTTTCATACCAGTATTTCAGGATTAGTTAAATTTTGAAAACACAGGCATTATCACCATTTGAACTATGCAGTGTGTCCTGCAGCAGCTGTTCCAACAGGGGCACAATCACACACTGGACTTTGGGGTTTTTGGTATCTTCCTCCCCTTTGTGGAGGTGGGCAATCAAGGGTGCCCTGAATGACACACATCAGTAGCTGAATGGAGTCCCAAGTGGTGAATGCACTCAAATATTGGTGAAGAGGGCAGGGAAGAAGACAGAGCCTGGCTCATCTCTGTGGTGCCCAGTGACTGGCCAGCAGATAATGGGCACAAATTAAATTGCAATAAAATATATTTAAACCTGAGAAATAACAAAATTTTTCAATGTGGAGGTTATTAAACACTGTTATAGATTCTGAAAATATCAATATCCTTGGAGATATTCAGGACCTGAGTAAACACAGCCCCAGAAAAATCTGACTTACTTAATCCAGCTCTACACTTTCTACAACACTTTTTTTTTCCTCCTTGTTCTCTCTATTCTTAATAGAAATCCAAATATCTCAAGAGATTTGGGAACCAACAAATGTAAAAAAAATTATAGAGAGGGAATTTCTGGCATAATAACAACTCCTGAAGCAGTAGGTTAACATTAGCCAGGGTAGTTACATTACCAAAGGACCTGGTCAAACTAAAATATTTTACCAGTTCTGCACAAATCTTCCAACACTGCTACCACATAATATCCTTCAGATTGAAGAACTGTAAATTCAGGCCTGATGACAAAATCCTTTGAAAAATATGACAAGTGCTTGTCAGTTAATAATTGCCTTTATTCTTCCTTTTCTCCTTAATACAAAAAGTCAAATGCCATTGTTTTGAACCTGAGTTACTAAGGTTTATTTAAGAAGGTTATGGCTCAAAGAAAGGTGGAATTTTCTTCCTGAAGACCTTTTTAATTTTACTTTTAAGATTCAATAACTTGTCCCTAATAAGAGGGTATGCCACATCTGCTCACCACTGCTTTGAAAACTGGCTAATATTTAAAATGTGGATCTGTGAAAACAGCAATGTATGGTTTCAAAAGGACATGTCTGTTGATTGCTGCTGGGATGAGTGCTAGGTCATGTTTTAATTAAATTCCTCATTAACAATCTGAAAAAAAAAAGTATAAAACCATGCTAATTAACATATCCAAAATGAAATGTGCCTTACAGACCAAGCAACATAGGAGAGTGTGGAATGTTGCAAAGGAATATATGTTGTTGATTTGACATATTTTCCATTTTCTGGCAGAAATTTGAAAAATCAAGTACAGAAATAAAATTTTAACTCAGTGATTCTTTTTGGGGTTTTTTTGGTTTTTTTTTTTGAACCAATGTGAAAATGACCAAGAAAAAACAGTAACTGAACGGATAGATAATTGAGATGTATGAAGAACATAAAAAAAGTATCATAGATTTAGACTGGCAGCTGGCATTATTGAACTAAGAATGTTTATAGCAATCCAAGAGAAATTCTGTTACAGATTTTCAACATATTTTTTCACTTACAGGAGAAACATCAAATATTTTAGGAATTAATTCTTTGTCAAAATATATTTGAATGCCATAATGAGAAAAATGCAATGGGAATAGTAAGAAAATAATTTCAAGGTTAGGTGAAAAACATGTTCCTCTCATGCAGATGTATCTAAGTAAATATATAAACCAAAATCAAAATATTTTTAATTTTATGATAGAAAACAGACCTTCCATGTTTCCTTATTATCATATCATTATATTACCCAAATATTACTTACATTTTTGTTGTATTTCTTCTCTGCTGAAGTTGAGGGCAAAGCTTGCTGGCTCTTTGATTTTTAAAACTTTTAGAAAATGACAGTTTAGATGAAATGCAAAATTTGGCACTAGAAGTAATAAAGGCCACTAGTTTTTCCTGAGATATTGAGCAATTATTCTTTAAATTTAGGTCACTTTTAGAATTTTCCTTCAAAAAATAAAATTTGAATCAAAGCCCATGACAGTTTCATAAGTGTTTGCCATGATATTAACTGTTATACAAAATAAAAGAAAATACATTACAAAATGCATGAAAGCTATATAAACTGCATTGATTTATTAAATGCTTGTTTTCTTTTGCTATTGGTGTGCACAGATGATGAAAATGAATTTTGAATTTTCTTGTCAGTTACAGTTAAAGCAATCTGATTCATGTTACAGGAATGTGGTTTGTGCTTAATTTACCTTAACAGAGGCTAAATTTCTATAACCTTTGCAGTTCTGTTAACACTTTTTCTTACTCAGGAATCTTAATGAATTCCTCTTTCTAGCACTAAATTACATGGATCTGCATTTAATTATGAGAGCACTTACTAATTGAAATAGAGGATAAATGAACTCTCATTTAACCTTAACACCACTTGAAAACCATAGACGTCAGAGATGAATAATAAGTGTTTAAAGCTTAAACCTTCTTCCTCTGGAACTGCTAGAGTCACTCTATCAAGAAGAAACACAATTAGACTGCTAGGATTTGGCAGACTATGCAACTATGACCAAGTTACTTCTTGTTCCATAGATCATTGATCATGTAATGTAACAAAGTGTAAATTAGACAGGCAATTGAAAAGTATCACATCAGAGAATTTTCAGATCACCTGAGGAAGACCTTGTGGAAGGATAATTTTAATTTGATCCATGAAATGGAAGCCTGGACATTATATGCCAATTAGAAAACTCTCCGTCAAGAGAATAACACAGAATTTTTAAGAAGTGATTTCACTAAGTTGATTTAACCTTCAGAGGCTGTCCTTAGTACACATGAATTTCCTCTTTTACTTGCCTTAGCAGTAAATATAGCAAAAGACAGAACTTAAATTCAGTGTACCCTAAAAAAGGCAGAATGAAACAATGCTGCTCAACACCAGGGTTTTCATTAATTTGATTTGTTTTATCTTCTTTAAGGTATTTATTTAGCTCTGAATCACATTCTGATTGCAATTGATAGGCATTCCAGTCTTCAAACAAAAAACCAAAAAAACTACAAACAAAAAAAACCAAAGACCAAATCAGACATTCCTGACTTGTTACACAAAAACAAGTCAAATGCCATTGAATGAAACCTCCTACTCACTGTCAAATTCTAAACCAAATGACCTTTTAAAGAAAAACTTCCTGAAATACACAAATACTAACAAAAAGGTTTCAGTGCAATATATCTGTTGCATTTCTCAAGTAGAAGCTATTTATACACATAGCATTCCATACACTTCTAATTTAATATAGAAAAACACATGGGGACATGTTTCTTTCAAATTCTGAGCCATCTAAACGAAATACCATTCTGCAATTTTTGGTGAAATGGGACTATGAAGGACTTTGTGTCGTGCCTGGAATATTACCAAACCACAGGCTGTCAAACTAAAGGAAAAAAACAAAAATAAAACAACAAAAATAAATGGAGATATAAATGACCCTCTCTTCTCAACCATCACTCACTGGAAGGAAACTTACCCATAATATATTGTGACTTTAAAAGAGTTAGTTCAATGTTACTTGGAAACAGGAGTTAATGTATTAGTGAAAGATTTCTGGGATGGATGGGTTTTTCCCCTCCTTCACATGCTTTAGCTACAATGTTCAGTTCTCTGTCAATTATATATTATTAAAAACATAAGCTATCTTGGCTGCAGAAGGAGTTTAGGTATATTTCAACAGCAAAGTCATGTGCATATAGAACCTTGAGGGGGTGCTTGCCTGAAAATGTTTACATTCTACCCTCACCCATACCAGTGACCTTCTGTTTCTCAATTCCTGTATGTCTATTTTTTAAACCTCTAGTAATCTGTTATTATTATCTGTGCTTTTTATTTTAGAAACTTACTCTTTTATTACCCTTTTAAAATTAAGATTGGTCAGTCTCCCCAAAAATAGTCACTCAACCTTTGCCCCACAATGGTGACAATTGTAAGGTGATATATAAATTACCTTGGACAATAAATAAAACACATCTGCTTTACCCATTGATAAATTGCATTGATTTTATTTTTTTAATTTATTGTAAGTATTGAGTGTAAAAAAAAAAATAAATTGCATCACATTAGGAAAGATCCTAAGAATAATTATGTCTTGTGAGACTTAGCAATTCAGATTTTCACTAAAGGAGTGTAAATCTGCTGCCAGTGTTCAGTGTAAATTTTTTTATTAGGGATTATGCATGTCTATCAATTATTGCACCCTTCATTTACAATGCATTTCTTTTTCAAATTTGGATGATGTTTAAGCCTGCTTTTGAAAAAGTTACTTATGTGTATCCACTTATTTGTGTGTACTGAAACATGAGGTCCAGTTAAATTCAATGGGACTAAGAGGGGCTAAAATCTTTGCAGATGTCTTCTATTTTCCAGGTATCAATAATTATTTCACTGGTGTAATATAGCACATTGCAGGGATGCACAAAATCTCTTAATTCAGACACCTTGAGGAATTTTGGGATCTAAATCACGAAGAACTAAAATCCTCCATATATTCTGAAAAAGTTTGATATGAATGAAAATAAAACCCTCCTTACTGCAACCATGTACACAAAATGTAAACCAAACTGTTCATGAATAGATCACTGGTTTAATTCAATTAGAAAAAATTACTAAAATATTCAGTGAAAAGTTTGGTATGTAATTTTTTCAACTTAAAATTCTTCATTTCATCAAGGAGAAATAGATTAACCTATAGCAGAAACTTAATAGAAACAAGGCCTGAGGAGTCACATAATTATCTCAAGATAAACCCTTACAAGAAAAAAAAAATAAACCAAAACCAGTATGAAGAAATAGTCACAACCTTTACAAAGCAGTCTGTCGGTCAAGGATAGTCTAGAAAAACTAAGGAATCCTAAGAAAATTAAGCTCTGTCCTGGGACTTGCTCTTTGGAGAGCTGTACTGATGCCAGCCAAAGTCAGCAGCAATGAAAAGACATTGGGACCCCTTTAAGAAAACTTAAGGCACGGCTATGGAAAGGGGGTTAAAAAATAACAAGCATATACAGACAAAGACCCGCCTATGTGAGACTGCAGCAAACCTAAAAGTAACTGACTGCTTAATTTATTTCTGGAATGTTGGTAAAAGTTGTCCTGAATAAAAGGTTTTAAATAGATGAGTAAAAGCTTGTGGGAGCCGACCAGCAGATATTTACTGGTAATTGTCAAAGATCAATGATTTTTCTTTAGCTGATATATGTCCTTCAGGAGTGGAGGAAGGGGAGAAAGCAGAGTGAGAAATCTCCTGTCCACGTGTTTTAAAAAATTGAGGAAAAACATGGAAATTCCTTTTTTTCATTTGTTTTGTTTTGTTTTTAAAAGTGGTGAGGTGGTTTTGTTCGCAGATTTTTTTTTTTTTTGGTTGATTAGTTGGCTGGGTTTTTTTGTTGTTTTTGTTAAAGTGATCCTACATACTTCTGAAAGCCACAGGAATAGAACTAATGATGCCATAGACCTATTTAGCTCTTCATGGGAATATGTCTTCACAGCATAAAATAGAGATGTCCAAATATTTATATTCATCTCATTAGACTGCATGAAATATCAATCTTATCTCTCTTTTATCCATTCAAAATACTGTATGGCTGGAAATTTTGGACAGCAGGTGTGTTTTCACTCACCACTCAATTTCTGCTCGCAATTTTAACTCTGGAAGAAAATGAGATACAAACCCTGGCTAATGAATAGTAAGATGACCAGTGAAGGGTTGTTAGTATCCACTACTTTTTAAAAGTATAACTCATTTCTAGAGACACATGTTACAAAGAAACACAAGTAATTGTAGAAGAGACTATTTTTTGAAGCATGGGTGTTTACCTAAATTTATTTCTGCTTTCTCTCTCTCTCTCTCCTTGATGAATGGCAACTCATGAGATTTGATGCATTCAGATCTATTACTGAGCCACAAGCTAAGAAAGAATTCAGTCTTAGAGTTGAGCACAAAAGAAGGCGCTTCGGAAAAAAATTTATTCCAAGGATTCTAGCCTTAAAAATCAAATGGATGCAGGTATTTTTTAAAACACTTTGAGATATGCATTGTATCTAATTTCTGCTTCTTCCCCTGTCAGATCAGGTGCCAGTAAGCCATTCATCTTGATCATTATGGCTTCTGTATAATTTTGGATTAGAGCTTTCAGACTTGGATTAAGCCTATTCTTAGTGCTTCTAAATCAGTGTATTTGATTTTCTTTTTGTCAGGAGCAATACTGTAGCAGAATTTCATAGGGTATCCCTACTATTTTCTACATCAAACATGACACTGAGACCTCTCAACAGAAACAACTTCAAAACTAACAGAGGCATTAATTTGTCAGTGCATTTTATAACACTCAGAACTTACACATTGCAAATAGGAAATGAAAACCTGTATGTAAGGAACAGCATCAAAATGTTATTCACACAATGTTTCTTAATTTATTTGGAAGCAAATATATATATATATATATGTGTGTGTGTGTGTGTGTGTGTGTGTGTTTTTATATGTGGCACACATTAACTGAGTTCTTTCTCACAATTGTGATAGAAATCTCTGAGATTCAACTCATTCACAAGTCATCATTTACCAAAAAATTTACAAATCTTTATTCTCACACACAGGTATTTATTTTTATGCTGCAGCCTGCTGCTACAATCAGGTATGAGTTCTTACTGCCTTGTCCAACCTTACTCCTTGTAGTCCTCTCAAGAGTAAAGGCAATCTTATATCACTCAGCAGTCTCTCTCAAGCACAAACATATCTTAAGACATAATGCTAAGAAAAACATACTTCCTTGTTTCTTCATTCTTAACAACAAAATTCCTAAAACCTCAAAAGTCATATTTTAAACAAATCATCCTATAAATTTAAATCATTTTTTTTGTCTCCAAAAAGTAAAAGGAAGTAAAAAAAATAGGAAGAGGCTCCATAGCAACAAAATTTAAAAAAGCAGAAATGATTGCATCAATCTCTTTCAGCTGCAACATACAGCACCTCAATCATAATAGATTTAATAAGGATGAGTGAAAGGTTCTTGCTGTGTTTTGCAGTGTTACACAGAGGCAGTCTTGTATGTTCAGTTTAAAACACAGCAAATATTCTTAAATAAAAGACCATTCTAAGCTGTGTCCTTTGCTGGATTGATGAGCTTTCTATTTTTAGATATATAAGGAACTCATCTCATTATTTCTTTCCTTTGATCCCTTTGAATCACATGCTCTTTGGATCATGCCACGATCTCTGTCCATTTGACCATGAATTATAACATCTCTCTTCTTGCCTAATCTCAAAACATCTTGTCAGTATTTAGACTTAGTTTTTCTGCGTAAAAATTTTAAATGCACCATCATTTTATTCACATTGGGTCCTGTTCCAGACTAGTTCTAAAATAGTTTCTTTAAATTAGACACATGGACTGCAAGCATGTCTGTTTCCTCATGTACTCTGTGTTCTTCCTTCCTATTAGTCTCCAGACGGAGATATATTTATGTGGGTATATTGGTAAATAATTCAGTGTCAAGTCTACAGCTTGTTTAATTAGTTACTTGTCCCAGTCCAGGAAGCAGAATTTTCTATGTGTCAACATCTTAATCTCTATTAAGTAATGAAGCAGAGGGTGATGTCACCTAGGAAGCTAAGTGCTGATCTCAATCAGTCCTGTGACCTAATTACAGACCCATTAAAACTGACACACAATACAGAGCACAGAGAGATGCTCTGTGTCTAGTATATATTTCCTTTCTGGTTTCCCCTCTTTTTCCTCAAGTTAATTGTGTGCTATCTATAGATGGCTGGAACATTATCTCAAGAGCAGGGACTGATCAGCTTCAGCATTCAAAAACTGATCCATTAAAAATAAATAGAAAAAATTCCCAGGAGCAAGGGCCAAATCTGGACACTGTGATTTTAGAGTATTAGGGAAAAAAATAAAACTAGTCCATATTCCTTTTCAGGCAACCTTACAACTTAATTTAAACACTATTTTGCTTGAACTTGAACGTCTTTTATAATTAAACTCGCTTCACTGTCAGAGAAGGACAGACTACTCTTTCCACCAGAAGAGACATTCTTTTAAAAAGAATTTCATATTTTGAAAGAGTTATACTACACAATTTAGCTGTTTCTTAAGACAGCAGTGCAAGAATCCCCAACCATAACTGTAAGAAGCAAGCATCAAAAACCACAAGCAAGTATTTGCTGGGGAAAAAAAAAATCATATTGCTAGCAAATCCATAAAACTAGAACAAAGAA
Source organism: Leucosticte australis (assembly GCA_025504685.1). Classification (NCBI taxonomy): domain Eukaryota; kingdom Metazoa; phylum Chordata; class Aves; order Passeriformes; family Fringillidae; genus Leucosticte; species Leucosticte australis. The sequence goes on along the minus strand of JANIJU010003056.1, from coordinate 75,828,738 downwards.
ATAATAAAATTTTGGGTAAAAATGGATTATTGTGAATTTGTATATCCTAGAATTCAAATGCTGTTTGTGGCATTTGCTAAGCAGCTTCCACACATTCTCAAAGAAAAAAAACCATGTCTGTAGTTTTTTCACTTCCTGCAATTTCCCTGGAGCATAAATAAACACTTTGAGTTATATAGGTCAAGGAAAAACTGGTTATAGAAATCCGAATGTCTGTGTCTTTTTGGATTGGTTTAAAAAAAAATTAAATAAATTAAATTAATAAAAAAAAAAGATTTGAAATAAATCCTTTGAACCAAAGACTATGAAAGCACAGACAGCAGATCAGCATGTGCCAGTGGTAGCCAGTTAGAATCAAACTCCTGAATACAAACTGACCCCTGCCAATCAGATCACACCCAGTGCACACTTTGCAGGTGAGAAACAAGCCTGCTTTTAACTCTCAAGCTGCTCCCAAGGGTTCAGCTTCTGCAGCAGAGCCCAGCCAAAGCAGTGCCCCATTGCCAAGGCCCAGGATGGGATCCTGGATCACCACTGGCTCCCTCGGCAGCTACTTCAGCCCCGGTGTGGTGGAGCTGCACCCCTCTGCCTCTGCTGGAAGATACACCTCTTCTTCACAGGCAGGTTGACATCCTGGCCATTTCAGGTTGGAATCTTATGCTCTTTCCATCAACTGAAGAAATAATACAATTAATTCTTCCCCTTCTTCCTGATTCCTCCTGCTGCTACATTTCACGTGCAATCCTCACCTGTACTTCTGCTGCTTTAGTCCTAGAGTACCTGCCACTAAATTTACAGAAGAAAGCTATCTGATGAGTATATAACGATTTTCTTTATGACTCCAAAAGGGAGAACACAGGCTACTTTGAGCTGTGACTGATTTCACAAAATACCTAGCCTTTGTACTTTTAAACAAGAATGGTTGCACAAAAGAAAACTGCAGACAGGTTCCAAATAATCCAGCTTCTAGTTCAGACTAGTCATAGTAATGACTGACTTTTCCCTAAATTTTGATCTAGGGTTTAGAAATTTGCCTTGAAATCCTTCTCATATATTTGGATGAGATGGTTGAATATCTACTAGTTTAATGATTTTTCAAGAACACTTGCATACGGTGGTTGTTACACAACCAAATTAATAATATTTTCTGACACACATAAGCAATATGAAATTGTCTCAAAATATTTGTCTTTTCTCCAGATATACAGTGAGAAAAAGTTTTTGATTAATTCCTCTGCCTTTTACATTATTATCTCAAATGAAGTCAAATCCTTTTAAACCTGAGAATAATATGGATCAGTTTACACTGATTTTGAAGCCAGAAATTATTTTGGAGACAGAAATTTTTTGCAACATAATTTCAGTTTTTAAATTACTTTTAGAGTGAAAAACTTTGAAAAGCTCATATAGTCAAAATTTAGGTTGGCAGGTTTTTGTACACTTCAGTAAACTTCCTGATTTAAAATATTTTTCAACTCCATTTCACAAAAGACTCAAAGCATTTTGCAATTCTTCTGAATTTTCTGGGGAATAATATACCAATCAGTGTTGCAGTAGGCTAAAATCCAAGGCTGACTCAAAGTACATTACTCTAGGCAATTAATTTCTTGGTTTATATCTTGAAAAGTAAGGCCAACATCTAGCAACACTTGTAAGAAGGCTGAGTTCCTTTAGCCCCATCATAATTACACATCTGTCACAAGGTAGCTCAAACTTTAATTTGCATTTATCAAGTACAGCTTTTAAACAGACATGAAAGTATAGGCTGCTCCATGTATAAACTATTTTCATGTAGTAATTTTGAAAGGTAAATATATCAAAAGAATACAGTAGGCATTCAGTACTTTGGCAAAATTGTCCATGTGTTTATAACCATATAAAAAGGCAAAATATGCATAAGAGCAATGGGAAGATCAGGTAACTTCATTCTAAATTAGAGAAGCAAAATTAGATATCTGGGTTTGGAAAAGACAAATCTAAGTTGGACTATTAAGCATGGAGCAACCTAACTGATATATATAAGCTACAAACAGAAGTATCAGTCATCTGGTAGAGAGCCTCTGTGGCATTTGCAAGTTTCTATTTACTCAGATCATTAAGGTTTATTAAATCAGTAAGTCTGACTCTTTCAAAAGCTCCAGTATGAACTTGGTTAGTAGTTCCTTACACTGCTTGCTCAAGGCCTGAATCACCAGGAGATTTGAAAGTATAGCTTCAGATCACCATAAACTCATTTTTAAAACTCTAACATGGAATCTCAGAGAAAGACTTGATATACACATATATATATACATATACATATACATATACATATACATATACATATACATATACATATACATATACATATACATATACATATACATATACATATACATATACATGTATATGTATATATACATACACATATACATGTATATGTATATATACATACACATATGTACACTATATTGTTTGCTACTTAAACTACCTCTCCTTTATTCTGATTACTATACACACAAAGGCGCTTGCATGGGAAAGTCAGAGACTTCTCTGCCACCAAGGATAATGTTTACACTTCGATAAAGAGTGAGAAATGTTGAACTGCAGATTAAATAATTCACTCAAAATCCATTTGAAATCAGATGGTAACCTGTCCATCACATAATATCTAAAATGACAGAAATACTAAACTGAATAGGATTAAATAATCTGGCAGATGGAATGAGAAAGGGCAGACATGATTTGCTTCTTTTGTTTTCCCTCTTACTATACTATTTTTTGTCTGCTGTTTTACAATTATTTCTCTATAACTGAGAGAAAGCGAAGATTTTATAAAAGCTTAACAAACATATAATAACAAACCCTTTATGCATGGGAACACTCAGGGATCAGGCTAGACAAAAGCACATTAATATCACAAATAGATCTGAAGCGAAAGCAGACATTAAAAATTATTAAATATTTTTCTTGGTACCTTGTTTTAGACAGACCTAGTGAAGTGAGATCTATCTTTTTTTACACATTTCTCTTCATGACTCAATATAAAAATATTGCCTTACCATGCTTCTGAAAGCTACATGTATTTAACACAGATATGATGAGCTTCTATCCTCAGACTACAAATCAAATACAATCAGTAAGACAAATTGTGCCCTGAGGAACAAGTATGTATCTCAATGGGAGTCAGGAAAAGGCCAAGGAGATTTTTCATTTATTAAAAAACACTTTTCCCAGATGTCACTGGCACGTGTGTAGAGTCTCATTAAATTTTCAACAACAGTTCTAAATTCCTTTCTTCAATACAAAATTTAGGTATGCTGAGAGATAAAAGAATAGTAGGGTAAAATATGTGAATATTTGCTGATTTACCACTTGCCGTGTATTACTGTACTTCAAATATTCTTTCTCCAGGGAAACAAAAAAGACTGACAATAAAAGAGAGGTAAGAGAGGTACTTGTGGTTATGAATGTTAGGAGGGAAAAAATCTGAATCTATTCACTGTGAATGATATCATGCAAAGATAGTCTACAGAACTCAACTTCTCTATTCCAAAGGCTTCAAACCTGGTTTTGAACATCTAAACATCTAAAACAAAGGAAAAGAAAAGAATCCTATAGGTCAACAGTCTTGAGCAGGTATGTGGTTTTAAAGAGAGCTGAAATAAATATTGTATTTGAGGGAGGACGAAACTGAGTTTGTGTTTGTGTTTTGGGTTTTTTTTGGGGATTTTCTTTAATAGAAAATTATTTTTTGACAAAATCAGTGCATCACACTATAGGCTTGCAGAACTTAACAACCATGAGATGTTTGTCTCACCAGCCAGACTTGTACATGCTCCTTCTAACAGGCTGAATGTGAACAAAATTACACAGATCTGGTGGGAATGTAGAAGAGACAAGTTTCTAAGCTGGTGAAATATACCTCCTGCAAAAAGAAGAAGCTTCAGGTGAGGACTGAAGCAATAAAAGATAGAGGAATTGTGGTTTTACTGTTGTGAGAAAATACAAAATACCTTCTCTAGGACCAAACAAAAAAAAATCTTTTGAAATTCCATTTATTGAATGAAAGAGAAAACTAGGGATGGAAGGCATTCCATGAAAAATAAACTACAAAAGAATATTTTCCGAATGTAATAGAAATAATGCTTTCCAGGCCCCAGTAATTTTGTATGTATGAAGACTGTAATTTTTCCCTGTTTAAGCTCCTGAACATGCTAAGTGGTAAATAGACCTAAAAGGAAATTAACATCAGCTCCATTACCTTAGTTCCCCACAAGCTTTGCTGGTACATTTACAAAAGAGGAATCCAATTTACTGAGTTCAAGCATTTTGCAACTGAAAACCAGTGTTATATAGGCTATTTTTAAACTTGTGAAAAGGCAGTGATGAATTTCTTCAGCCTATCTTCCATTAATCTGCTACCTACTGATGACTTTCTATTGTCTCCCTTATGGAGTTATTAATAATTTATTTCTATACATTCTCTTTAACTTCTAACTGATAGAAATGTTTATTGTAGCTGTTTAAAACATAGTAATATGTATTACTTTTAAAATTTTTACAGCTTTTTCCTTAACAGTCTTATTTGGAAATTTTTCTCAGTACCTACAGAACATAAAAAAAAAGCAATTGTTAAGTCAGAAAAAATGTAGAATGCTTCTACATTTTTAACTTTGCAGGTGGTTATATCTAAATTTCTAGACAGAAAGATAGTGTCAGATAAAACAGAAGCACATTTACAACTAATTTCCCATACTTATTAAAAACCCACATATATATATATATATATATATATATATATATATATATATATGTATGTATGTATGTACGTTGGAGTTTCCTTTCAAATGAACAACATCTGAAGATGTGAAATCGTCACTAATGTTCAAAAGCACTCACCATTACTCTCATACATAGCGTCAAGATTATTAAATAATTAACAACATTTCCAAAACAAACATACCTCAAAGACACCAGTGTCTTAATTCTTCAGTAGAATTACTTCCTCAGCTGCCTTTTTGTCTTCTTGTCTTGAATTTGTTTTGTAGCCTAGGAAAAATAAATCTCAGCTTACTTTCAAACTGAAAGCATAAGGCTAGACCCAAGGAAAAAAAAAACAACAACACTTAATAGCATTGCAGTTAATTCTGCTGTAATCCTACTTCATTATCTTAAGCAAATAAATCTCTAAAAAGGATTACCTTTTTAAAAGCAAATTAGAAAACTGAATGTCATCTGTGCAGGGAGACATTCTTTTAAAATGCAATCAGCAAGGAAGCTCATAAATAGGCCGCTATATAAAAGTATTCCTGTCAGGCAATCCTTAGCAGATTTTCAACAGATGTGTGTGTAACTATGATTTCACAAATTCCTAAAATAAAATGTGTCGACATCGTTTACCACAAACATTCAAGAGTCTAAAAAAAAATATACTCATTTAGATTCTCGAGAAAGAACAATATCATAAAGATATATTCTTTGTGTATCTTCAACTGCAAGTGCTCTTGCCACTCCACCCATGTCAGGAATAGTAAATGCAGGGACTGGGAGAATGAAAACACTAAGCCCACTGTAGAAGAGGCTCAAGATCAAGACCAAGGAACGTCAGTGTTCAAAAGTCCATGGGAGCCAATGAGATTAATTTGCAGGTCCTGAGGGAGCTGGCAGACAAAGCTGCTAAGCCATTAGCCATCATTTCTGAAAAAAATGACAGTCAGATTTGTGCTTACAGCCCAGAAAGCCAATGGAATCTTGGACTGCATCAAAAGGAGTGCTGCCAGTAGACTGAAGTAGGTGATTGCCACTCCTTCCTCTGCTCTTGTGAGACCCCACCTCTAGAACTGTATGCAGTTCTGGTGTCCCCAAATTAGGAAGGACATGCAACTGTTGGATCCAGTATAGAGGAGGGCCACCAAGTTGATAAGAGGACCGGAGAACCTCCACTGTGAAGCTAGGATGAGAAAGTTGGGGCTGTTCAGCCTGGAGAACAGCCCCAACTTTATGTGGAAACCTCACAGCAAAATTCCAATATCTTTCCCTATAGTGAAACTGGAGAGGGATTCTTTGTCAGGAACTGTAGTGATGGGATGAGGGTAATGGGTACAAACTGAAAGAGGTGAAATTTAGATTAGATATTAGGAAGAAATTCTTTATTGTTGGACTGATGAGACACTGGAACAGGTTGCCCAGGGAGGTTGTGGATATCCCAACACTGACAACATTCAAAGTCAGGTTGGACAAGGCCTTGAGCAGCCTGGTTTAGTGGGAGTTGTTGGGACTTGACGATCTTTAAGGTCCCTCCCAACCTTTTAACATTCTATAATTCTATGCAAAACATAGCAAGAACAGCTATTTGACTGTCACTCTTCCCACTCCTGTGCAACTTTATAATTTTTGATTTACTGAGGATAATTATAAAAACCCAAGTAACAAGTAAGGTTGTTATGTTTTTACTTTATTTTAATAACCATCTAAAATGCAGGAAGCATAGCCCCTAGGTGCATCTTAATACTCATTACACATTTCTAGAAATGTACGTGGAGTATATAAGCAGTGAAGAAGCAGCAGACACTATCAAGAGAAATCAAACTTCTGGAGTCATTATTATTGTTAGAATGTTTTAAGTTTTCTCAGAAAAAACCACCAATTTTAAAGTGTCTTTTTAAAGTCTTTTTTAAAGACTTTTTGATAATATGTAAGGAATAGAAACCATGGGTTATCACAGTCCTAAAAAACCCCATCAATACCATTACAAAAATATTTTTTTTATTAAGAAACCAGTCTGTGATTTTGTGACAGCTTTATTACTAACTGAAAAGAAAACAACACACATTAATATAAAAAAAATTGACATTTGCATTTTTAGCTTAATTTGTATTGAACTTCTCAGTTTCACTTTAAAATACTCCTCGTATCTTAATCATCCTGCGAGTTACTCCTTTCTTCAAATGATTTCATTTGTCTGTACCAACACAAACAAGTTATGTTAAATAAAAACAACATAGAAGACAGCTTGCTAGAAGGGAATGTGTATATAACAAATATAAATGAACTCAGCTTTGGAGGTTGATTGTGGTATGTGTGGAAGAAACTAATGAAGAAAGTATTTAAATGAAAGTAATAAAAGATAAACAAAGCCAAGACAGAAATGAAATACAACTAAAAAGGGTCAATCAGGGTTTCATTTGTACCCACAAGCCAGCAATGTTAGGCAGAAAGAAGTCAGGAAACTTTCTGTCAATATCTGCTTCAAAGTCTTTTACTTCAGTGTTTCTCAAGAACAAAATATAGAGTCACACATTCGTTTGAATACATGAAAGCCAATGCAGAAAGCCAGATACAGAAGGTAAAACAAAGCATCCAGCATTCACAATAATAGAAATAGTGTATATTATGCTATCATTCAAGATTCTCTAAGAGCTAGGAACTCTGTACCTACAGTTTGCAAAATTAAAATAATCACACTGCTACCATTAAAGCAAATGTTGGTTTATCACTATTTTTATATCAGAATGGCCATGACTTAGGGGTTTTGTATTACATTTTAATGGTAATGTAATGGAGTCTCACACAATTTTTCTTATTCCTCCTTTGATAACAACTTTTGAGTCTTGCAAGTTTCAAGATTAACTGATGTCTCTTCAGCCAAAGCCTATTTTCATCTGAGTGCTAGAACATTTCCATGATACATTGAAAACAAGATAATGGAGTGACAGTGGTAAAAATAATGTTTGCTTGAAGGAAGAATATTGCTTGAATCTTGTTTTTAATCACTATTTAGGTGAAAAATGTCAAGAAAGCAGATCTCTTCATACTTACACCTTTATTTTTTAAATACTAAAAGGATTCAAAAGCGTTGTTTCATGGAACAAGAGCACATATTTAAAAGCAGTTTCTAGTCTCATACAAATCTTGATGTCTTTGTATTGCTACAGTAGCTGGAGTATTTTCATTGGATTTATTTGTTTTATGGTGTTTGCTGAGATTTGATGTTTGCAATGCCTTTGTGATTACATATTTAAGAAGAAAATCAAAGCAAAGTGTGCACAGTTTTTGTTCTACTAGTCAGAGAAGAGGAGAAGGAGAAGGTGAGAACATGTGAGGGAAACCACATGGAGACACCAAGGTCAGTGAAGAAGGAAGGGAGGAGGTGCTCCAGGCACTGGAGCTGAGGTTCCTCCTCAGGCTGTGGTGAGACCATGGTGGAGCAGCTGTGCCCCTGCAGCCCGGGGGGATCCACAGGGCATGCAGAGATCCACCCACAGCCCATGGGGATCCCTGGGGGATGCAGAGATCCACCCACAGCCCATGGGGATCCCTGGGGGATGCAGAGATCCACCCACAGCCCATGGAGGAGGTGCCCGTGCTGGAGTGGGTGGATGCCTGGAGAAGGCTGTGATCCAGTGGGAGACCCAGTGGAGAGGGGGGCCCTGCTTCCAGGCTGGAGCAGCCTGGCCTTGGAGGACTGCACCCTGTGGAAGAGTGACCCACACCACAGCAGTTTTGGGAGGACGGTGTGCCTGTGGGAGGGACTCAAGTTGCAGCAATTTTGGCAGGACTGCTGCTCATGAGATTGGAACCATGGGGGGAAGAAGAACTACCTCCCATGGGAGGGACACCACAGTCTCACAGGGGTAGGACTCCTTTCCCTGGGCAGTGAAAGAAAACCTCCGGTGATGAACTGACCAAAACCCCCACACCCTGTCTCCCTGTTGCCCTGGTGGGAAGGAGGGAGGGTTTTGGGAAAAAACATGGGTTTTAAGGGCTTATTTTACTTCTCATTATCCTCCTCTGATTCTTTTAGTAATATATGCACCTTGTACCTTTAAGTTAAGCCTGTTTATAGGAATGTGCCCCCTGTTGACAGAGTGACAAAACTATCCTTTGTCCCCTCAAAAAGGAAGGAAGCCCAAAAATTTCTCTCCTTGATTAGGTGAAAAGACATCTCACAGGGCCTGGGGGACTTTACCTCAAATTTAAGGATAGCTAATTGGACAGGAGCCAAAAAGTCCTGCCTGGGCAATTTACTAGAAAAAGAAGAGAACAAAGAAACTAAGTTTTTGTGAGGTGTTTTACCAGGAGCAAGAACCTCTTGCACCTGGTTCGGTTTTTCTCTGTTATTTTGCCTTTTATTAAACCTTTTTGTTTCCAACACTGCAGCAGAAGCCATCCTGTTGATTTTTATGTCTCCAAGGGTAGCTGAGCTATCTTGGGTGTGTTATAGACCTCCAAGAGCTTATGAGACCTGGCTCGAGAAGGCAGCTATTACACTGTTTTACCCCTGAAGTGTTTGCTCCTAGTCCTTATCTCAACTCATGAACCCTTCATGAATTTTTTTTCTCTCCTCTGTCCAGCTGTGGCAGGGGAGGCTGAGTGAGTGGCTTTCGTGGGTGCCTGGCGTTTGGCCAGTGTCAAATCACGACACTGCATTTAGTCAAAATTTTAAAAGCTGATGTTTTCTATCTTCTGTGCTTTCAGATGCATCTTCAGTACTACACACATCTGTATTAGCCAAACATTTAAAGAAAAATATAAAGTAATTATTCTTAATGATATTAGATTGTAAGAAACCCATGGATTTAATCTAGTCCCTCTTGACATTTGAAGATCCATATTTCTTGTCAGAAAGGTGTTTTACCCTTACAAAACCTTTTGGTTTCCTTTCTCCTGTCATGTTATTGCTGTAGTGCACAATTGTATGCAAGGTTAAAATAAAGAATCACTGATCAATTTGTACCCTAACATTCAGAAAACTTGAATTTTAGTGACATCTAGAGCTCCCCTAAGGGAAATTTCTGCCAAATACACATACTAAGTAAAACGATAAAAAAAAAAAAAAAAAGAATAAAAAAGAAAGAAAAGGAAAAAACAACAAAAATACAGAACTGGGTCAATTCTGTTATGAAGTACAGAAACATAATTTCAAGCATCATTGTGGTACTATGTTCTTGGAAAACATAATTTACTGGTTTCAGTAAAAAGAAAAATCAAATACTTTCTTTTACAAGTTCTCCAATGTCTTGTATCATGTGAAATGTCAAGTTATGGCTTCTAAGTTAGAAAAAACACTATGAATAAAACCAGACTGATTGAACTCATAATGAATTTATGTCTACAAAGCAAAAAACCAAACAAAACAGCCAGAAGGTAAAAATGTTAATCAGACTATGGGAGTACAGTTAACTATTTTTTTATTATCTTGATTTTGTGAGATCTTACTAGCCTCACTATCTAGTAGTGTCATCCACCCTTTCATGAAAGCTCAGTTTGTTTAACCACTGTGAACATGGACCATTAGCATTGCAGTACACAGATGAAAAGGATATCCCCAAGCTAAAAAAACTAGAAAAGACAGCTTTAAAAATCTCAGTTTTCTCTTGGTGTTGGTGCTCCTAAAGAGATCAAAAGTCATAAATATCTTGGCATTTCTTTACGTACAGAAAAAAGCAAACTTGGAGACAACAGAGACAATGACTAAAGTCTTCAGCTATAGCTTACTTATAAATTGAAATCAATGATCAATTACTTGTTCTCAAACAATTCAAGATGTGACTAAAACCACAATAAAATTCATTTTCTCGAGGCAAGAAGCTAAATATTTTGCTGCTAAATATTTGATTTATTACCACCTGGCAATAGAAAGAGAAGAATACCTTAAGCACCAACACAGAACTATGCTTACGTGGTGGCATTGACATCATTTAGATGTCTATATAACAAAACAAAACTAAAATAACCAAAAAAAAAAGGGCAAATATCTTAAAAACAAAACAATCTGATGTCATTAAAGGTGAAATAATAAAAAAAAAAAGAATAAAAACTTTTCAAATAACTCTTGATCAGTAACATGTGCTAACCAAGACAATGACAGGTACAGATAATTGGCACACTTTATCAGTCTAAATGCATTTACAGGATAATCTCCTGAACTATAGTCTATGTTCAAAACAATACCCTCACAGACCTGTAAAGGATTATAAGTTGAAGTGATGTGAAATACACAGTGGTTGACTATATATACAGTTTTTTTCTTAGTTTATGACATTATTTTTCCTTTACATCTGTTAAATAGATAGATTTCTAGTTGGACTCTTTATTTTTTTTTAATTAATGCCAAAGAGCAAAGCTCATATGAAAATGTTCCCCCTGAAAATGAAGATCAAGGTTCTTCATACCTATATTTTTACTACTGTCAGCATAATTTTCCTTCTCTTATTTTCCTTTATAAGTTGATTTTCACTAAACGCAGAATTGGATTGGACACAAATGAGTGTGAAGCAACTTAAAATCCTTCATTTTCCAAAGTTCAGGGAGGTGCACCTGATTCTTTCCATTTGTTTCCACTTATAGCAAAGAGTAACTTGATGCTGTTAGAAGAACTTAATATTTCAATTTGTACTCTAGATACATATTTTCAGCTAACCTAATGGACACTTTTTACACTCAAATGTGCAATGAGGTGCCAGATACCTGAGATCCTGAACAGTAATGAGTTCTGAACTTAACTTTGCTCGCCACTTTTCAGCTGTTTTGTTCAGTGTAATGATATGGTGGTACTACAAGAAACACCTAAACATACCTAGGATAAAAACTTGCCAGATTTTAAACTTGATTTTATTTTACTAATCTGCTTGACAATAAAAGAACTAATGAACACAGATTTAGAAAAAAAAACCAAAACAACACACTAGGGTATTTCAGATGGAAGGGACCAGCAATGATCAAGGCCAACTACCTGACCACTTCATAGCTGACCAAATGTTAAAGCATATTAACAAGGGCATTGCCCAAACATCTCTTCAACACTGACATTCTTGGGGAATCAACCACTCTTCTAGGAAGCCTCTTCCTGTGGTTGACCACCACCTAAGTAAAGAAATGTTTCCCAATGTCCAGCGCAAAGCTGCCCTGACAACCATTCCCATGAGTCCCAGGGAGAAGAGATCAGCACTCCTTTTTTCTATTTCCCACCTCAGGAAGCTGGAAAGAGCCACTCAGCCTTCTATTCTCCAAACTGGACAAGTCCAAAGTCCTCAGCAGTTCCTTTCTTCCATCCCTTTCACCAGCTTTTTTGCACTCTCCTGAATGCATCCAAGGCCCTTCAAAACTTTCCTAAATTGTGGGGCCCAGAACTGCACACATTACTCAAGGGGAGACTGCGCTAATGCTGAATACAATGAACTAATCACCTCTTTTGATCTAAGAACACACTTAAAATTATTTCTTACAATGCTATTTCCACAGAGCATTAGTAACTATAAAACATAGTTTTGTAAAGGCTTACTTTATATTTATCTTTCCTGATGAAAGTTCCTCTCTTGCCTGCAAGTTAAATAACATATGATGCATTTTTTTTTAAATTTCCCACTTATTTTGGAAAATTTTATTAAATGGAAATTATAAATAAATTTTATAAATGTTATATAATTAATAAGATAATATTTCTGTTATAAATAGAAACTTCCTTTCTATTAATAAAATGTTATTTAGATTTTATAATTAAGGACATGTATTTTATAGGGAAAATCTCACCTGTCTGTCATTTGATATCCATAAGGCATTAACATCTGTGTGGGCATGGAAGCCTCTAAAATGGAAAACTGACATTTATTTTATTTCTTTACTGAAAAGGAATGAAGCATTCAGAATTTTTACTTAGAACTACTAATGAATCATTAAACATTTAGCAGACTTCTCATCAGTAAGAAAAACAAATGAAGCAAAGGAGCACTCTTGTTTTACCATATCTAATCTTTGTATTCACTTCTGAAAAGGCATTCTTAAAAATTTTTTTCTCGTATGTCTGCTTCTCTAAAGATCTATAGAAATACTCATAAAATATGGAAATTAGCTCTACCACTACACCAATTAAGTTTAACTATATGAGATCAGGGACGAAATATTGGTGGATATAAATGTCACTATATCAATGAAGTGGATATGTGAGCATAAGAGGTTCTCGAAAATTGTGTATAGAGCAGTTCAAGAGAAAAGCTGTGTGGAAGTCAAGTGGACCAATAAAATAAAAGCATTTTGAGTAGAAATTAGATCCTGAAAGTATTAAAAATATTATTTTTCATGTATTAAGTTCAAGGCTCTACAGCCTTATGTACATATTGAGTCACAGAAATTAGAGAAGTGCTGCACTACTAAGGTGTTCTTTTCAGCTAAATTTTTAGAACCCAGATCTTTTCTTGTCAAGAACATAGCCTTGCTTTTTTCCAGTTTTTGATATAATTATTTCTCTTTATATTGTATTAATATATGATCTCACTTATTTGGAACCAGTGTTCTATCAGAAAATCACCCTTGACTAAAGAGCAATTCAGTTATTTAGTGAAAGGAGAACAGATTCCAGCCAGCCTGAATTCTGTCTCTGCCACCACTGTGGAGAGGAAAGCAGCATTGATTTTTCTTTTTTGTTCCCATACACGAACTCAAATTTATATTCAGAGGTGTGCAAAGTAGAAAGGAATTGAAGGGTGAAGGGAGCAAATGCAAATGAATGGTTGAGTCACCGTCCCCAGAGATATTTAAGAGATGTGTAGATATGATACTCAGAGGTGCATTTGATGCTCCTAATGATTCTATTACTCTATGAAAATAGAAATTAAACATTGCTTTTATAATATTTTTCCTTCTAAGCAAATGTCTTAAATTTTTAGTGCCTAGTAGCATTTTACTGTTTACACCTTAATTCTCATCATTGAATGTAAAATGCCACCTATAGATTTAAATACATCTGTATCATGCTTTGTTCATCATTAAATATGTTTTCAAGACCTGAATGAAATATACCATTTTCACTTAAACACTTTGCTTAGAAAAGCAGTTATGTACTGAAGTCCATACTATCAAAACCAATTCCTCATGGTCTATGCAAACATGCCCTGGAAGTGAAAAACTGGAAGCATAATGTAGGCATAGGCAGCAGGGTTCAGGTGTCTGGAATGATGACAAAATTTACTAGAACAGTCCTACGGTTGTTTTCACTAGGACTTATATATATAAACTGAAAAACAGCATTTAGAGAGCACATTAGAATTCCATTGGAAAAAGTGACCCTTCGTTTACTAAAGCTTTACATCTAATTTACAAGGAAGCCATACTAAATTAGTTATCTAAATCTCTGGCTGAAATAGATCATAGCTGTGTCTTACCAATTAACCTTTCAATGCACAAAACCCCAAGTGATTTCTAGCAATTTTGTTTCCAGCTCATTGTAAATGGAAAGTGTTCTCAAACATTCAGTACAACTCAACTAGTGAGCTCAATTAATTTAAAAAAATTCTTCACCTAATGAGATGGAAAAGAGAAAAAAAGAAAACAGATTTTACTATTTTAAATTGAATTTCACTCACAATTGTATAGATAACCACCATCATTTTTAAGTACCTTAAGTCCTTAATAGCAAAATCAGATCAAAGTAAAAACATTCAATACTGCTACTATCAGAACATTGAACAGCTTCCCAAAACAAAATTTGATCAAATTCAGTGAAGCTTATGTATGGAAAATTACATTTTCTCAAATGCACAAATATACTCTCTTGTTAAAATTCAAGATTTGCTTACTCCCAGTTCAGTCTGAGACTTCTGTCTGCAGTGACATTTTAGTTTACAGAACCAAAAGGATACAACTAAATATCTAGCGTGAACAGAAAACCAGACTCACTAAAAGGCAAATGCATGAGAAAGTGGAATATAATTGTATTATGCAGAAATGCCACCAAATAGAAAGCAGAGGAACAGCTTTAGGTTCACCATATCAGCGTCATAAATTTTCTTCAGATAATGGTAATGAAAGCAAAAACTGGTATGAGCTTATATTCCTGTCAAACAATCAAGAGTTATAGCATCTAATTTCCCTTGGATATATAGAGGCAAAAGCTCTTCTTTCCTTCAGACTGCTTGAAGTCTGACAGTGTTTATTGCATAGAAAGAAACATCCCAAGATAAAAGAAGCAAACAGGTTTTTTAAGCCATGTCTTAGAAGATAATTTCTGAGCTCACAGAAGGTCTCACAGCATATTTTAAATTACACACTGACGTGTATCTCATCTTCATAAAGTGTAATTGGGTCTTGGTCTGTTCAGTGAGGTTAAAAAACAATTTTTGATTTCCCACAAATTGACTCTAGGCTGAAAACAGTCTGTGACTTGAAGGAAAGGAAACAGCTTTGAACTTTGAACTTGAAACAGCTGAAGACTTTATTTAGTGTATGGTGCTGACTGTAGTCATCTGCATATCAGGAGAGCATAGCAGCCTGTGCCTGTCTTAGGAGCAAAAGGAAAAAGATTCAAATACAACAGCCCATGTACTAGGAGAACATTAAAATTTTTTTTTTGTTTTCCTCAGGCAGATTTTTTAAATTTCAAAAATACAGTAAAGTAAAAATTAAAACTGTAAAGAAAAAAATGTAGACTTCTCTGTCAACTGAAACAAAAATTTGAGGTGAGAAAACTCAGGGATGAATAGCCTGATTAATCATTTACTGCTGTATGATCATGAGTTTTGGTAGATTTTGCTTCAGTTTTCTAACCTATCAAAAGTGAATAGCAACTTCTTTTTTCTTTGTCTTGTGTTCGCATTTTTTGGCTCATGAGATGCTCAGGCTCTTGCTGGGGCTTGCAAAGGATGACACTAAAAGATGATACTATCCTTGGAAATTCAGCATACCACAATCAGAAATGTAACAAACAAAAGATGATTGCCTATTGTGACAGATTAAAAAAACCTCAAGGCTTAAATGTTTATTAAGTCAAATCTGAAAATTGATTAAAAATAATTTTCTCCATCAATCTGACATATTCAAAGAAGAACTGCATGCCTGAGGCAAGACATTGTTCCATTAGAGACATCACATAATGCCTAAAAATGTGAGAACCAGAGGCAGTAAGATTCTTGTATTATATAATAAGCACGCTGTCCCACCTATATTGGGAAGTGCTCTTGTCTTATTTGAAAAAAAAAAATCAGGTGAAAGACAAAATTCCTCTAAGAAAGCACAAATTCACTTGCTTCACTTATTTTGCTTGGAAATTTCTCTCCTTTACAGCAAACGAGACGTACACTATTCAGAAAATCTGAATGGTCTTGGATGGTTTCTGGTTTCTAAAGTTTAAAATGCATCCTTCAATAAACCTGAAACACAACACTCACTAAAGAAAACACAACTGAGAAGAAATATTTCTCCACTTTCTGCTAAATTATTGAACAAATGTACACTGGTATTTCTCCAGCTGACCAAGGAAATGGAAAAGATACCAAGCCTCTGCATGTTCTAGCCTATCTTTTCTCTTTTTAGTTTGAGGCAGCATACATAAGTATCTATACAAACAAAATCACTCTCAGTACCACTATGGACATTTTAGAACAGTCAGAAATATAAAGAAAAAGATTTAAATTTTAGGAGGCTACTAGTTTTATACCAACAGAAAAAGGTATGTCTATACAAGTAAATAATTAAAACAAAGTCACTTAAATCAATGTAAATTTAAAAAAAACCAGAAAAAAAATAAAGAAAAACCCCCAAACATAATTAAATATTTTTTAAGAGAAAAAATTCTTATTCATATTTTTAAGACAGTATTGTATTTACTCCTAATGAAACATTCCATTATTCTATGATTCTGTGACCAGTGGAATCTTCTGTGTGTTCCTTTCTCCCAAACAGACTTTATCTGTTAGCTCTGCATCATTTCATCTGCTGGTTTTGTATTGCTTTATATCTATTTGTTCACAGTTCTTTATATTGATCTGTTTGTTTGGGTTGTCCAATTCTGTTGTTCAGGTTACACCATTTATCTCTAACAACACTCCTAAAGCAGCCCAGGGCACCTTCAGGCTTTGTGTCTTACTTTGTATCCACCAGGTCCCACAGTTCCTTCCAAGCAGCTTTCCAGCTAATCAGCCCCCTCACATAGTCTTCCTCACTACACTGCCTTGGTTTATTCCTCTCCCTGTGCATGACCTCACATTTACCCTTGTTGAATTTCAGGAGGTTCCTGTCAGGCCATTTCTCCAGCCTGTCCAGGTTCCTCTGGAAGTTGTTACAGCCTCTGGTCATCCACTCCTCCCCACTGTGAAATCAACAAACCAGCTGAGGTTACACTTTGCCCCATCATCCAGATCTTTAATGAAGATTGTAAGAACAGCTGAACCCAGTGTTGACCTCTGGGGCACACTGCCAGCTACTGACCCCCAGCTAGACTTAATACCACTGGCCACCACAGTCTGGGCCTTTAGCCAGTTTGGAGTCCATCTCAATGTCTGTTCATCCAATCCATACTTTGTCAGCTTCTCTCTGAGAATCTTGCAGGAAAGAGTGTGAAAAACCTTGTGGACACCTAGGTAGCCTTAATAACTACCCAGTGCTCTACACTCATCTACTGAGACTGTCATTTTCTCATGTAAGGTTATCAGTTTGGTCAAACATGACCTCCCATCACAGCCCATGCACTTATGTGTGTCCATTTGCTTAACTGCTCCCTGACCTGATCGTCTTCCATCAGTACGTATTCCTTGCACCAGGCTTTCCCTGACTTCAGTAATTAGGATTTCTGAAGAATGATTTTGCCAGTTAAAACTAAGAGGAATTCAGAACCTCAGCCTTTTCCATGTCCTGTGTAAGCAGGTTCATTCAGCAGTGGGCCCACATATTCCCTATTCTTCCTTTCACACATTGAAATCCTTCTGATTGATATCCCTGACCAGATTCTGTTCAATTTGGACTTTGTCCCTCCTAAATTCATCTCTGCTCAAATGTTGCCTCTATACTCCTCCCAGATCATCTGTCCCTGCTTCTACCTTCTGCATGCTTCCTTTTTGTGTTTGAGTTTGCTCATGAGATCCTAGCTCATCTATGAACTGTTCCTGATATTTTTGGCTGACCTTCTGATGTAGGTCTGGACTGAGAGCAATAAAATCTAAAACAGATAAAGAACTTATCCAATGGTTACTCAGCAGTGTAACCCATGGGTGATAAATTCACAAAAGCATGCAGACACCTTTTAATAATATGCAGCAAATCAACATTGGCAGAAGGTAGAATTTACCAGTAGCACCATCTTAATTTTATTCTCCAGTCGCTGTCAGAGAAAAAAAACAAAACAAAACAAAACAAAAAACAAAAAGGAGTGCAGCTGCTGAAAAGATTAGGGAAATTTAATGTTCTGTGAAAAATTACTGAAGTGTTTCTTCTTGTGTCTTCCAAAAGCCTTTATCATAGTATTTCTGTGTCACTTTTTTTCCTGAAAATTGTTAAAAAGATCTCTCCAAGGACTGGTAGAGTCCAACATGTGAAGCTTCGACAACTGCTGTACAATCCTTCTACCCAAACAGCTAAGAGCTTTCAAAAAACACATACTGGAAAAACTCTCTTATTAGTAATTCACCTTTGCTTAAGTGCACAACTTATTGCTTTTCAGACTGCAGGTAGTTAGTTCAATTCCCAATAAAGTGAGACTTTATGTACATTCAAGAAGTACTTAAACTAAAGCAAGTGATTTAATGCTGCTGTCTGAATCATTAGTGTGCTTGCAGGGGACTCCCAAATCACTTGTTCAAGAACTACTACTCAGTCATTAAGGAATTTTTCAAAGTGCTGCACCAGCACTCAGGGAACTTCAAAGCATAAAGAACTTTTTCTGTACCCAGCAAGCTACTGACACTTTTCAATTACTGTGACATTTTACTCATATTTTGCAAAAATGTGAGAACTACACAATGTAAGGAAGAAATAAACCACCAAGCCTTCAGTACTCATTTAGTATTTTAAATTTTGTATTAAGTTTTGCAACAACTGCAGTTACCCATATTATTATTCAGTTGTGAGGAGAGTTTGTGACCCCTCTTCAGGGATATGCAATATAGCAGTAGAGCAATAAATTATTACCTCAGCCAGGGTACTAAGTCTGATTCGTGGAAGATATGTGCACAAGAGGGGCACAGAATAGAGCCAGTGACTGTCTTCTGACTGAGGAAACTTTTCTCATTTTAGTCTTTCCTCTTTTGAAATCACATGACAAACATAAATAATCCAAACAAACTGTTTTCTGTTTACATCCACACACATTTTAAAACATGTACTCCCACACTACATAGACAGCATGCTGATAATTTTGAATGAAACAGTTATGTTCTTAGCATCCTTTCATTTCTGTAGGTAGCATGGGTTTGGCATCCACTTTCACTAAAAACTTATGTAAAATAAAAATCATGTAATCTTGGGGAAAAGCATGGCAAAAAAAATTCAACACCACCACCTGCTGCATTGAACTCTCCCATTTAAAAAATTATGCCTTCAAAGAGACATTCAAATAAATATTTAGGTTATCTAATTGCACTTTTTATGTCTAGTTCCAAATTTATTTGCTATTTGTTGACATCCCAAATGCCATTTTTGCAAAATCTCCCTAAAATCCTTATGCACTCTGGAAGCTGTGATAAACTCTTATCTTTTCTGAAATAAGAGCTGACAAATTCCAAGCACAATGATTTCAAATAATTCTGCAGGTATGATGATTGTAGAGAGAGAACATATTTAGTTATCTTTTTTTTCCAATTAGGAGTCTGAGTTATTGTAAGAACTGCTGTTTAGGATATATCTTGTATTTCTACTGTTGTGCTTCTGGAATACCACCAGCAAGTAGAAATAAAGGTTAGGTTAGTTATTAAGCACAACATTCTTGCTGAAAACTTCTTCATTTTCTATGGTAGAATACAAAAATTATAGGCCAATAACTTGCTACTGTTTTACTGTTTTATTTTTTATAATGGAGTAAGAACTTATTGGGAAAAATACATCAATACAGGGTAACTCTCATCTGCATGGTAAAGGGAATGCTTTTCATCTTAAGGACTGCCAAGATAGTGAACACCATATGAAAACTAGTAACATAAGTCCTTCTCTTATCCCATTGTTACGAATAAAAAAAGGATTACCCATTTTTTTAAAGGTTGCAGAGTTACAAGTTGAGCAGGTTGCTGGTAGAGGAGAGTTCTTTGTTAGCTTCATGTTGTAATCACCTGTTAAGAGCTGGTCATTTACTCCCTACTGTTGAGAATTCCCCTTTTTGTCAGTACCACCATGCCTGCTGCCAGGAGGATGGCATCCCCCCAGATGGTGAAAAGAGGGGACAGTGGAGTTGACATGCAAATTACCTTGGACCCAGAATGCAGTGAGAGAGGTCCCCACCAAACCTAGCAAGGGACCCCTAAAAACAATGAGCCAACACAGATTTAAGAAATCAAAGTGATATCTGGACATGAGGAACGGAGTCTGGACTCTGCTGGGACCCTTTTTGCCTCTCACCCTAACCTAAAAGATGTTGGCTGGACAGAGGGCCTCAAATGTCAAACTGAAAATTATGGATCCCTGGTGCTCTTGAGGATGGAACCCCCAGGTCTGCCCATGGACTAGGGGACAAAGCTGCACTTACCCTCCTCCTCTGTGCATCTCCTGGTAGCAGAGGCGGTGTGAGCGCGCACCCGTCAGGCCTTCCCACCTGAGCTGATCACTTTTAATAAAGGCATTAAAAAGGAGAAAGATCTCCTGCCCTGTTTATTTCACCATGACACTGAAAACTATCAAATGAGAATGTAAAAACTATCAAAGGAGAATGTAAACAAAAAGTGCTCAAAAAATATTGTGCATCTGTTAAAAAAAAAGCAAGATCAAAGTCTAAATTCATTGTGGTTTTACTGAGGGTGTAGAACTCCCAGGCTACATTACAGTATCCCCTGTGAGTTCACATAACTCAGCACCATAAAGACTTGTTAGAGTCAATGTCTCAAAATTCTCACTGGCAGTGAAACAATGGAAAATATCTGTACAAATCTTAACAACAACAACAAAAATTAGAGTGAATTTTTCTAGTGATTCATTTTCTTGCCATTATAGCTCCTACGTTTTGTACTGTGTTCATCTTAGTAAGGCACTTCTTCAATATAATCTTACTAAGTACCTGCATTTACTCATAACATTCTTATAATTACTAGCATGTTCAAAGGGTTTGGAAAATAGAGTCTGATAAGGGTTATGTTTACACACAGTCTTTCAGTCTCCCTGAAGTAGCTGAATAGATTGAAGAGGGATTAATCTGACAAAATTTAGATCTTAAAAATGCCTCAAGCAGCTAGTTGTTTGGACCCCCTTTATGGTCAACAGTGGGAAACAGATATCTCTAACAGGTCAGAAAAATTGCTTACATCTTTCCATCAAATATAAAGGCTATAGCCAGCCTCTCCAGCAAAAATGGTTTTTAGGTAAACATTCTAAACATCCTCATGCTAGACCCTGGGCACCTTTTTAACTTGTGAAGCTGAAGTTCTAGCTCTGCCTCCCAGGAATTTCAGAACACTGTTACCCCCACAGTTCTGATATTCTGTATTGCCTCACAACAGGTGAAAAGGTTCCAGAACTGAATAGCTGAGGCATATTCTCTCAGATGTGTTTTACTGCAGCTGAATTCAGCCTTGGAAGGCAAACCATACATAGACAAATTCCTCCCCCAATATCACATATCTTTCCCTGCCTCTGAATGACACAGATTTATAGAGGTTTTCCCTAATTCCCCTTTCTTCAATTTTTCTCCCTAGAATTATGCTATGTACATTTTAGGGTTTTTTACAGAACACATCTCATTCTAAAACTCTGTATATACATACTTAAAAGATCTTTCAGAAGAAAATTTAGGTCACCTGCCCATTATTTAGGACAGAAATAAAAATTTGCTATAGCATGCCAATTCCGTAGATCCATTTTCTTTAAAAATTACATGGTGCATCCAGTGAAAGCAGAGGAGGCTTTTTGATACCTGTAGATTAGCAGTCATCAGTAAAAACACAGCATGAACAAGTTTTTTCACAGAGAAAAACATCTAAAATATTCTTCCTTCAGATTTGTATTTGTTCTTATTTTTATGACAATGCCATCAGCTCCCCACCATCCCTACTACATCCCTTGTGAACAAAAGATTGCGTATGCTGTGCCTGCAGCCATTTGTGCACTGAAAGGGTAGTTAGAAAAACTACAGTGAGTGGTTGATTAGCTGCTGCAGTTACAAAGTGTGATGCTCAGGTCCTGTCCTGTCTGTCCTCCCCTCAAGGGAACAGCAAAACTACTCCCACATTCAACCCATTAACCAGTTTCCCCACAAACCACGTACAAACCTAATGACCCTCGAGACTTCCTTACTTTGACCTTTACTACACACTGGCAAATAGAAGCAGGCAGCCTTGCTAAGCCACATTTAGAAAGGAAAACAGGCCAGGAGCAAATGAAGCATGCAGCGAAAGTGTGGATGAAGAATTCATTTTCTATAGAAGTTGTAAAGAGTCATTACAAACTGTAGGACAATACACACTGATGGAGTATAATCGTTATGCAGATCCTGCTCTGCCGCTCTGCCGAGATGGTGTTGATTGACTGAGCCCAGCACAGCACTGTGCATGAGAACTAGTTACAAAATCGTTCTTCACACTATGCTTGCCATATGTGCGTGCCTTTTGCTTAAATAAGCTATATGAGGTGTCAGTACAATTTTAGCACACTTGAAAAAAAAGATGGAAATTCAAAGCCTATGATTGCGTCCGTATGACCATATGGCCATACCTATAGAATTTATAGGGTGTGAATGCAAAAGGTAATCCAAAATTTTTCCCAGAACTCTAATATTAGTTTAAAAAAAGAAGCTTAATTTCTCATTTGAATTTTAATCTTTCAGTATATTTTTGATGAAATGGCACATGAGTAACATAAAAAATCAATACAGTGTCTTAAGTAACAGAAAAAAACCCAACTAGAGATCTCAGGGTTGCTCAAAGAAAATGTAATAAATCACAAAAGTTTAAAAGGAAAAAACCTCTACTTTTCTACTTAAGAACTCATTACAATTCTTCTTAAGTCATCTATTTAAAATTTATTTTTCCCCAGCACCAACTGTAGCTGAATTTTATTCTGTCATAAACATTTAAAGCAAAATAAGTTATTTCAAATAATCTAAGATTAATTTATTGGATCAGCATTCTCATTTTATAATTCAATGTACAAAATAATAAAAATATATCAATTGGTAACTGAAAAGATTTTCTTTCACTTGAAGAGTTTACAAATTATTTTCCTGTTTAAGCCAATATGAAGTGCACACTTTTAACTGACTGCAGGTATACCTGGTCTGAATTCTTCAGAAATTAATACATATCACTTTTTTTTTTTTTTGGCAGTAAAAAAGTTTTTTATGAAAAAGTTTCCTTGTAGAAAACTGGACAAAATCTAAATAATGGAGTTGGAAGTTAAGCTTTTAATTAAAAATTAATAAACAAAAATATGATAAAAATATTCAATAATATGTTAATTTATTCAGAGATGATAATTATCATCACAAGCTTACAAAAATAAAAGTGAAATTAAAGAATTGGCTGACTGAAATAAAATAGAAATATAGTAAGAAATATCTTGAAGTGCATACCGGAATATAACATGTATAAATGCAAAAAAATACATTTCTAACACATATTAGAAACTTTAAAACAACATGCTTTTAAAAAATATTTCTGAATTTAAAAATATTCCTTTTGAGATCAATACAAATATATCAATTTATAGCAATTGAATAAATTCCAATTAATTATCAATATCATTTACAGACTGTGGGAACATCCTAGCAAAATATTTCAAAAACTACATACAATTAAAAATGTACTGGCTTATTTCCTTAAAGAGTTTATATTAATAAAAAACTCATAACAGATAATGAAAATTACTATTCACAACCACTGAATAATCAGCTTGTTTCAGAGAACAGTAAGAACATAGATTTCATTTCTGTGTGATGATGGCAGTCCTACTCTGGAAAAATAAGGCAGCTCTCATTTGCTTCTTCTTGGTCACTTCTTGTAAAAGGAAATTTCTCCAAACTGTCTCCAACTTCTTGTCATTAGACCAAAGGTGAAATACTGACTTATTCTCTTCTCCTTTGAGTTTACAGCTCTAATGAAAGATAGCTGTTTACCTCACTAGACTGATTAACCAATTCACTGAAACAAACAAAACATCCTAGGTACCCTTCTGATGTTATAAGAAGAAAAATACAGTTTCCCAAACAGTCCTGATATTCTTGACTTTATCAGCTAAGCAAATTTTCTCTTCCAGTTCCAAATACACTTAAATCAACTTGTTAGACATCACTATTGCAGCATCCTTCAAACTTCAGGAGCTTCTTGGTCAAAGATAATTATCTTTTCTGTTGGGAGGAGTACTTCATGCACCATTATCTCACAGCCTTAAAATAAATAAGCAATTCACAGTGGTGAAGGGAAAATTGAGTAAAAGAAGGAGCACAGCTATTAAGAATAACAGAAGATCAAAAAAAGCCCACCAAACACAAACCCACAAAGGAAACTCACTTGTATCTTGAAACCAATGCAGAAAACTGAGTAGCACTTTCCCCAGAGACAAGCTATGAATAGGATAATGAATGTAATTAGACCATTTCATTATCCAGGCAAGTACTCCATTTTCTAAGATGTGATACACACGTGTCAATTCAAGTCTAGACTGAACTTCAAATCTATGGCTTAGGTAAATAACTTCATTCAAGGTGTGGAAAGCACACCCTCAATTATGCCACAAACGATACACAGCTGGCAATAGGATTAGTGACAGCTGCAACCAAACTCGTACAGACCATGATTTTATTTTATCTTCCAGATGAATCATACTGATAGTCTAACCAGCTGCAACACTTAGGTTCTTTATTTTGTACTACACACCACCTAAATCTCAGTTTCTAAAGATTTTAGTAAAGAGGATGTGTTCCTGGATGCTTGAAATTTAACAGCATAAAATACAACAATAATTAAGTGAATGAAGCTAGGGCATTAAGGTCAATAGCTTGCATTCTACATTCTGTAGTCTCATGAAGGAAACATTAATGATTGTAGTTAGTGAATGATTGGAACTCAAGTAACATCATGGTCTTTGAAAAAGACAAGCAAAACATTCTCATCAATACCTATGATTCATCTGATAAATGTAAGGCCGAGTCAGAGCAGTACTAATGGATTACTTTCCTTGGATCATTACTTGGTAAAAAGGTAGTGTGCTGGCAAGATACTTTATTGTAAAACATGCTCTTCACATGAAACACAATTTAAAAAAATTCTATATATAACAAACAAAACCCAAAAACTTCTTAAGAAATTAAATGGAATAGCATCAAACTCTCCCTTTTCCCCCCAATTACAGCAAAAATTGCTTTTGCATTTCTTGCTGTTGCTTTGCTCAGTTCTGATCACTTTTAAATTTAGTAACACATCACTGAAGAATATTTTTTGAGAATTAGTAATTTATACATATTCTCGTGTTTTATTCCCAATTTTGAGACCAGTGGGCAAAACCCCAAATGTCAAGTTTTGGAGAATATTTCCATTCTTAACTTCCAATTCACAGTTTTCAGCTGCTTGACTAAACATAGAACTAGTTTGTGCACACAGTTGACTATTATCACTCTAAAGTGCCTGAGACACAAGATATAGATGTGTAAAAATTCTTCATATAGTCTTATGTAACAAGTACTGGCTATTGCACAGTTAAATAAATTGATAATTTTAATTTTTACTAATTTATTTGTCCTTTTAGGAAACTAAGAAATGAACAAAGAATCCCTTGTAGGTTACTGAAATCCTTTATACCCAAGATGGATTTATTTTTTTTTTTAAATAGAATCTCAAACCAGTTTTTGGAACTATGACTTTGGTTTTTTAATACTTATTTTCTAACTGAAGCTTAGTTTAACATGGCCTCTACTTACCTAAGAAAATTCTTACCCTTCCAGCTAAAATCTCAAGGTGTGAAAAAACAACATGTGCTTGAAAGTGTTTCCTGGTCCCAAATTTATATCTTTACTGTCATTATTTTTTGTCTATTTATAAAAAATTTATAATCTCACAAACACAACATTGTAGAAATGCCTTTGTTTAAAACCAAAATTTCTTACATAAATTCAAAGATACTGGGAGTCTAGTTCCCCAGGCTAATTTGAAGATCAGAATAACCTTTCCTGCTTGTCATAGATACTAAGAATTACTGTAATAAATATCCATAACCCCATCCAGCAAAAAGAAAGCTAACGCAGAATTCTCCCAGGAGAATTCTGTCTCCAAAGCAAAAGACACTCCTGAACTGCACTTTTTGATGCTCTCTATGTGAGATGAAAGGGAGGGGATGTTGTAGCAGCTTGTTTTGCTATCACAGGACACTGGGGCTGCAGAAGGCAGGCCAAGGGGTGCGTGCCACTGTACCAACACTGCTCTCTCCAAACCTTTCACATCTGGGCCACCCACAGGAACTCAGCCTCATGCTCCTCAATCTTGCGTCCAAGCTGCCATTACAGTTAAGAGATCCACAAACTCTACAGCTCCAGGGACTCCAGGGCTGAAGGCTTTTGCCCTAGTGTCCCTGAATCTGTAGGTTTTGTGACTCTCTGAACCCCAAACCCAGTGCATTTTAAATTACAGGTTAATTTACATGGCTGGTAAACAACCTTTGAAATGATCTAGACAATAATGTAAAAATTTAAATAGAAGATAAAACTAGAGGAAAAACCCTAATGCAACCGATTTTATGAGCCTAAATTAATTCCCTGCCAAGTAAATTAGTAAAATATCTGTTATACACATTAATAGGTATTTGAAGGCAATAAGAGTGTGAAAAAAAAATATTCCTGCAGCCAAAATAAACATGACTTATCTTCTTCTAATCTTCAAGTGACTCTCACCTGACAGTTTATCACACCTAAAGGTCTTTTTCTAACTATTTTAGGGACCAAAATTTTAAAGCTTTTAAAAGTAACTTGTGAACCACAACACAATTATAGTCATTATTAGAGTAGTAGTAGTTTTTTGATTAGAAAAAAAATCCAAGGAATTTCTTGGGATATTAGTTCAAACTTAATTAATTCTAAATTTACCACCTTTTTGAATATGCCCTAAGCAATCTCTTCAATTCATTGGTTCCCATAGCTCTTTGCTTATTGCAGCTGCTTCATTTTCTGAAGGTAGTGACTCTGAAGTTCTCTTAAATACACAGTGTTGTACCACACAAGTTTCTGGTGGCACAAGCATTCCTCTTCCTGCCTTTTTACCTGTCACATTACAAGAAGTAACCAACTGTTAACAGAAAGAGAGGAGCTACAGTTAAACTTTTCAATGTTCATAGAACAGATTGGCATGGATTTCAAAAGATCCTGATTTCTTTTCTCAGAAGAAATGCCACTATTGAAAGAGAAGGAAAGGTCTCTATTTTATTCAAAAAACTCCACAAAACTGCCAAATTGAAACAAAATGTTACATAACAGAGCCAGGACCAAGACTTTGAATAAATTTATAGGTCAGTTATGTAGAAAGAAAAAAAAACCCTTGTCTTGCATGACTCCCCTTAACCAAATACAGAGGGTTTTGCAGCTCATATACAGTCAGATAAAGTAGTCTCGAAATTTCTGAGAAAAGAGCAAAAGTCATGAAAATAGAACTTAAAGCTTTCCACTTCCTCCTATATACAGAGTTTCAGACATAATTATTCAAATACTTCTGAATATTTAAGTGTATGTATAAAGTAATGTAGTAGTCTGAGTGTAGAAAACAAATCCTTTGCTGAAATGATTAATCATCTCTCAAGCTGATACACATTATTTTGATTCACAACAAACTGTCTCTTGAAATCTAGTCTTTTGAGATTCACATATGCAAAGCTGTTGTAATGACAACACAGAGCTATATATCAGCAGAGCATCAAATCAGTAATCACATTGCTTGCCCTGATGAATAAGCTGAAGTTCTGCAGAAATGAGCTGTATACACAAAAGCAGAGAGACAGAAAATTAAGCCAAAACCAGCTACTCCAGTGAAGGTCATTCTTTACTGATATGAACGAAAAAAACCCCACCAAATATCTAGAATTAGTTCAAGACACATTTTAGTAATGATTTGGAAGATAAGCAAAAATAATTTTCACTGTGTATAAAGGAATAACATATTATTCTACCTGAGCATAACCTGACAGTACTCTCACTAGTCAGCTTGCAATATCATTCTACTGTGCTCGTGATCAGTTCTCGTCTTATATGCAGCTTTTTTTAGAAGAAATATGCTTTATTTTATTCAAAGATACTTTAGATTTAAGAAAGAACAAAGCATACCAGCAAAAAGAAAAAAGGGTAAAAAATAACTTGTGTCTCTATGCAAAACACTGTTGATCTTTCACCAGTATTTTGTCTAGAATAACCTATAAGGTGTTGGTCAAGCTGCCCAATGCATTTGAACTCAAGGAAAAGCCTAGAAAAACTAGTAACATAATAATGGAATTGCAGGGACTTTTAATATAAGAAAACTAAAAGAACTTAACAAAATCAAGGTCAAGAGGGAAATTATTGCTCTCCAGAAATTTGTTAAATGTTACAGATTTGGGGCAGCAGAAAATTACTCAAAGTAAAAGAAATTAAAGATAGTTAAAGGAAACTTAAAGAATAGATTTAAAAACTCACAATCTTTCCCAAACAGAACCTTCCACAATTCTATGTGGACAATTTCTGGCCAGCAGCCATAGTCCTTAATGTTGGGGATGTCACCATCAATGTACACTTCCAGTAATCCATTGGCTAGGTAAACCTTCAAACAACCTATTAGTGTTCTTGAGTAAACTGATATATTCCCATATCCATCTGAAGTCACATCTAGTTCAGACTGGAGTATTGACCTCACAGATCTCACTGTGTGTTGCTCACCCATTGGCAACGTGCCCGTGTCCGTACAATAGTGAAACACACTTTTCCTTGGCATCTCTTCTCTCTCTTCCCACTGGCCTTGGCATACAGGGATTGCTGCATGCTGCCTCCAGCTCCACAATCAAACACCTGTCCTGCCTTGCCATGCATGAAGTACACTGGGATAACTGTGGAATACACCCAGTGTGCTTAAGGCAAGGCCTTAAACCTCCCCAAGGCTGCCCACAAGTGCCCTGGACATAGATTGGCAGAAAAGATAAAAGAGAGCTAGGTCTTGCATTCACCTTCAAAAAGGTCAAAAAGAACAATTCTTGAAACCTATGGGCTCATGAACCCCAATCTCATCCCTGGGAGAAATCACAAAGGGTGCCTTTTTGGTCTGCAGTCCTTCTACAGCCCTGCAGAGTGAGCCTTGGGACACCAAAGAGGGGGGAAAGGACAATGAGAACATCAGAAAAAGGGATATGTTCTTGCAAATTTTGTATGTATCTAATTTTAACAGAATATACTGAACTGAACCATAAGTTTTAGCATTATCATAACTGGCTTGATAGTAATAATAATATTCTTGTTAGATTAAATATTATAGCACTCAACAACACTGCCTCCAATTGATGGAAATTGAAGCAAGCTAATCTGCAACTTGGATTGGCAAAAATTGTATACTTATCATTTTCACTTCCCACTCAATGTCTTCTTACAGAGATAAAAAAATAATTAAACAAAGTAATAACATGACAATACTGAAATGCTTTATCTATATCTGATAACTTTTCTTTTTGTCTTACATTACTTTCCTATATCAATGCTATTCTAATGAAGACCCTTTTCCTTCTGATAAGCTAAGGACATAGTTGATTTGTTATAGCTTGAAATAAGCAATTAATTTAAATACTTCTAAAATGTTGATCATTACTAACTGTCTTATCATACAGTCATTCCTGAATATTTATTCCTATGCTGCTCCGATCACTTAGGGAACTAAGGATCTGGTTATACTGGGAGGTGAAGAAAGTCAGGGTTCCATTTCAAAATTGGCTCTCATAGGGGAAGGATTCGCTAATAAGCTGAATGATAGAAGCTGAAGCAAAAGCTTGAAAATGGGATAGAGGCATCCAAACACTGCTGTATTCAGAAATCATCTGGGCAATGTGCTGCCAAGGACCACTTCCTGACAGATGCAAAAAATTCTTAGTGAGGTGACTGCATTTTCAGAAACTTTGTGGAAGCAACACTTCATATTTTTCATAGTCACAATGAGTGAGCAATTTTCCATCATGGAATGGAATAAAATCCCACACAGACCAGTTTCGAGTCATTATCACAATGAAAAAATACCAAAACCAAAAAAAAAACCCACAAACCCCCCCCCCCCGCCAAAACAAAAAACCCAAACCCTAAAACCAGAAAGCAAACACACATAAAGTAAACCAAAAATTTGGGAAGAAGGATGATATGGCCAAAGTTCAAATACTGTAAGGATGAACACATATACTACATATTTAGTCAACTTTCATTTCATCTGTTGTTATTATATTTTAAAAAGTCAAGTATCAGAGTTCACTGAGATTGAACTTTTTATCTGGCATCTGGTATATCTTGTTTCATTTACCTTATAACTCCATATAAGTAAAAAATCTCTCATTTTTTTTACATTCAGAAACAATAAGACTACTGTAAAAGAGACAATTTTTTCTCAATTAATGTCATAATTTTTCATGGAGGAGATTCCTGTATCTGCATACTAATTAAAAAACCCCAAACTAACTCAGCAATATGTAACAGCAAAAACACCAAACACATTGTTTCAAATGAAATTATGGAAACGCTCATGAATATTTCAGGCAAATTTCAGTGTCAAGGGATAAAAGTTCATAAAATTTCACAGCCTGAAGACATGATTAACTTTTAGAAATAGCTCCTCTTTACTAAAACACAAGAGATTAATTCACTGCTGCAAAGTAAGGAACTTTATTGTGAGAACTGGGCTGTTCAAATTACAGGAAGGTACCCCTCTGTGATCACTAACAAAAGCAGTTGAAGCCAAAGAATGTGTCATGTCAGTAGTTAATCCTTTACTAACAGCAATTATTGAAAGACCCTACTGAGGATACAGGTTTTCAACCCTCAGTCCCTATCTCTATGGTGAGAAACCCAGATGTTGACTGGGTGATTATCTCAAATCCTCTAAAACTACTTTTAAAATTTAAGAGGAAAACTATTTAAGCAACAGAAAACCATCACACCAAGCCAACACTGAGCTTTAGGTTTGCAAGGCAGAATTAAAGGTTATCATCTTCAAATAGAATTTGTGATGGTTGCACTCCATAAGACAGGGACACAATGAAGATTGTGCAGCCTGCTCCTTTGGCAGCAAATGCTGCAGCCCCTGGAAATAATGACATGATAAGGAGTTTGGCTGCTGTGAACTCAGAAAATCAGAATTTTTCATAGTGAAATAAAATTTGCTGGTTTCCTGTTATGGATTGAAAACAACTCTAAAAAACCCCAAAGTGAAAAACTACTAATTTTTCTTACATATTCTACTCAATGAAACCCTATATGTTTAAACGTCTTCAAAACTGGTACACCATAATGCTTCTTTTTCCATTTGAGATTGGCCTCTCATCAGAAACTTCAATAAATCTGCAACTAAAGAAATGATCAGTGCCCCTGAAGAACTGTGACTCTCATATCTGTTGAACAAGGCAATAATATTTTATTATATGCACGTGTAGGCATGAGATTTAAAAGCAGTCTGGGTTGCAATGTTGATTTTTTCCCCTGTCCCAATAGAAATATGTTTCTCATTTAAGTGTTGCATGATTTCTTTTCTTCAGGGATGTTCTTCTGTCCTGAGAAATTCTTTTAACAGATTTAAATAGTTGGGTTCTGAAGTTTAGATTTTGACTCTTCCTTGACTGTGTGTGTTAAATGTACAAAGCCAAATTGAGTCTGCTCAAATCCAAAGTTTCTTTTTTTCTTTTTTTTTTAACTTTTGTAATATATATGATATAAAGGGAGATTGTATTATTGAGCAGAACAGATGACAGTTTATTTTGCCTTTTTAATGTATTAATATTTTTATTACAGTTATAAAGTCAGATTTGCTCAGTAACTCTTTCAAAGAGAACAAATAATTTTTAGACACAGAAGTTCACAATTTGTAGGAGAAAACAAAAATAAATTTAGCAATAAAAATATGATAATTTAAGAAAAACCATTTCCAATAAATTATCAGTACATAGATTTAAAATAAGTACTTTAAAACCTACATATTTGGTATAAAACAATTACTTTTACAATTAAATATAACTTTTAAAAAATAAGTGCAAACTTTATTTATTTAGAGAGGTTGTTTTCAGTAAAATTCCTTAAAAACTTTTCAATATTTTTTATCTGCAACATGCCATAACTATTTTAGTTATACTCCTTGTTCCAAACTCTCAGGAATATGTTTGACTGCCCTAACGGAGTTAGTTAAAAAGGAATGCATGCAGTTTTGGGAATTAATCTTTAAAATAGCCTATCCTGCTTGAAGTGTCATCAGTAATAGGTACTTTTATGGCTAATGATATTCCCATTATTGTCCATTTATGGTTCTATTGAAGTAGTCATCTTTGGGTTGTTTTCTGTACTGGAAAACAATAGTGCTTATTACATTTTCTCTGCTCCAGAGAAGAGCCTTTCTGTGATATGAGCTAGTTCAGATGAAAGTTCTTTTCTAATACTAAATTATCCTAAAATGAAACCACTTTATAGTGGTTTCATTTTAGGATAATTTAGTATTAGAACTTTATTGTGGTTTTTTGTGGTTTTTTTTTTTTTGTTGGAGAGTATTCAATCAACAACTCTCCATATTAAAATATAACTGCAAGAGTAAAAAGTAAAACATAAAGAACCCATAAAATGCAGAAAAAAAATCCCTAATTGTTGAAAATAGCATCCACAGAGTGGCATTGCAGCCATATAATGGCACATATATGATGTTTAAAAAAAATGGGAGGTGAAACACAGCTCAGCTGTACTGCTGCTGTGTTTGTTTTGTTTTCCTACACACTGACTTATGTTCCACAAGAATTCCAATCCAGTATGCAGTGCCAGTACATAAGACATGAAATCAAAACTCATTTTTCACTGGCATTTTTCACTGAGCTTAAGTATTTTGAGCCTGTGCCAAGATGGTTTTCAGCCTAAATTGATAGGATGCCAAGGAGCCTGATGAGAGGTGGACAAAATATTTTTTCTATGACAGCAATCATGTCCTTTATTTGATGGAATATTTTACACGCATTTTGAAAGTTATTTAAAGTTAAATATTATTTTAAAAAGATTTTGTCTTTACTGGGAAAACAAAAGAACATCCATTCTGTGTTAAAATTAATATTTTATCTTTCTTTCAACCACTCACTCATTTAAATGGCTTTCCATTTAAAAATCTGATAAACTGTTCTAAAAGCAATAAAATCGGGAATTGTCCAAATTCTTTTCTTCTCTTGTTGCAATCTCTAACAACATTCACAATCTAAATGTAATAAAAACTATGATGATACATTCCAGGAACACAAAACACAGCACTGATCTGTGAAACACTCAGGGAGGAGTAAATGAGCATAGGCATGAGCATGAGGTCCTAAACACTGTATGGATAAATTCCTCTCTGAACTGACTAGATGAATTTTTATGCTTCCTTTGTATGTGTCCATAAGAAGCTCTCTAAACACTTTTTTATTCATCTATTATCATTCAATATCCAAGAAAAGTGTTTGGTAGAAAACACACTAATTATAAGAGAAAGACCAGCAAATAGAGCTGATGTATTTTATATGCTTTGTTTGAAATTCAGAGTAGGATAGTGTTACACACACACACACTGGTGTTCTGTGAAAATGTTCACTTGTGCAGAGCCAGGTACCACATTGGACAAGCTGAACTGAATTTCTTCTGTTCACAATGACAGCAGATAACTCAGGAAATGGGGTAGGTGCCCTGGTGCCCCGTGAAACTCACTGTGAAATAAAACTAACCACATAATCAACCTAAAATACATGTGCCAGACCCTTAAGGATGTGTCCACATATTCTGGATTTATTTACTCCCTGCAAGGGCAAGGATACAGCATACACTTGCTGTGTGGCAAAAGCAATGCAATTTTACAAGTTCTTAATTAAAAGACAATGAAAAATCATTTTCTTTTTTCTTTTCATTATGAAACCCTGAACGAAAGAATATAGATGGATTAACTTTCATCTATATTTCTTGCCTCTCTTTTTACCAATACTTACTTTAAGATGTAAGACATTCTTTCCCTCAGATTTGTTTTCACTCAGTAACACCTTTCCAGCTATTCAGCATGGAAGTTATGCAATACTCTACCAATTCTCCTCCCTTTTTTTAATACTCATTAAATCTTCATTCCTTAGAACTATATATCTAAAACCGAAAGTATATACAGATTTTGTGAGATGCTCATAGAACACATATTTATGTCAAGAACTAGAAGCAGCACTTTATGAGAATCTAAAATCCTAGGTCCTACACCTGTTTTAAAACTATTCCCTTGTTGCTTTAATGATTTTTCAACCTCAGAATATTTATTTTATGCCTCTGTTTCATTAAGTATGAAATCATCCCAAATTATTGTGAAATTTTATAACCCATACTCTAAAACATATGTATCAAATCCTGGAATTTACAAAATATATTTGAGAATCTTGGAAGAACAGATCCATCTCATACTGGGTTTATCCTAGTTATCAAGCTGCGACAGAAGGCACTGAAACAACGAAGCTGCTCCTGAGGAAACAGATTAAATCTAATATAGGTCTCATTGCCTCAAGATATTTAGGAGGTCAAAAGCACAGATGTGTGCAGCTTCATAAGGACAACATTATCTTAATGGGATGGATCTTTTTCATAGAAGCCTAAGAGTGTATGAACTACAGAAGTTAGTAGGAGTGAATTAGTAGAAGACAACATATGAGGAAGATCCCTTAGTCCATGTTCATTTCTTATATTCTTCCATAATCACTACCAACTTGTCACTGACAGAGATATGGTAGTTGCCCACATGTAAAATTAGTTTGACAGTGTCTGACAAATCTTAAGCTGCATTTCTACTCCCGTGCTCATGTCATGTTGTGTCATGTCATGTCATGTCATGTCACTTTCTTACAAATGTTATTCAGCAAAATCACAGCCTCACACACTTTTAACTTTTCAAATGGGAGACCACTCCAGGCATATTTTGATATAAACCAGTTTAGCTCCTCCCCAGGTTAATAAGTTTGTGTATCACCAGTGTTTCAGAGATCTCCGAAGGAAGCTCATTACACTAGACAGACATGCCAAAAACATATTTTAACTTTGCAGAAGGACACATTTACAGGGGTCAGACTATGATTCAATCAAGGGATATGTGTTTTTTCCCTGAAAAACCCTCTTCGGTGCTCATCAACAATATTGAAAAGTTAATCATAATCCAACTCTATAAAAATAGGATTATCAGTCCATAAAAATTGTCAGCCTTAGATGTTTTGTGATCAGTAGGTGTCCTCATTATTAAAGTAACCAACTTTAAAGCCACAGATTTTGTTAGCAGAACAGAAAAGTTAATATTACTGCTGAAATACTCAATCTATATACTTTAAAACAGATAGGCAAAGAGGCTTCTAAAACTTCCCATTATGAAGAGAAAATAACAATATTATTTGAAGTTACTG
Organism: Leucosticte australis; assembly: GCA_025504685.1. NCBI lineage: Eukaryota > Metazoa > Chordata > Aves > Passeriformes > Fringillidae > Leucosticte > Leucosticte australis. The sequence goes on along the minus strand of JANIJU010003056.1, from coordinate 75,793,251 downwards.
GTCTATCCTGTCAGAGCAGTTAGCAATTAAAATCAAATTAGATTTGACAATCAGGATTTCAACTGCAAACTCATTTTGGGTAATTAATGTAATTAGCAGTCTGAAACACAGAAAACAATGTATTAGCATCATGAACATATTGTTTGCTCAGATGAAGCATTTTCACTGTGCTGTTTAGATGCTGTGGCTTTTTGCTTCAGATACACTACAATAACTGTATCATGTACAGATAGAGCAGAGGGAGGAAAATGTCTAGATTACTGTCAATTTTTTCTGAAGGACAAAAACATAATTAACAGTTATAAAAATTCACTTCTTAATATTGTGAAGAGCTACACAAAAAGGTTGAGCATCTACATCTAAAACTCTCTTATTGCAGCATGGAAATACCAGAGTTTGATTTTATGCCAAACAACATGCAACATATACAGAACATTACCACAGGCCTTATTGTAGACAGTAAAGCCTCAAAGATTGGCAAGGGTAATCACCCTGCTGGAGAAAGAGCATTTCCTAAGAGAAAGTTCTTTTAAGAGACATATGATTCAGGAAAATGGAACAAGAATCCATGTATTGTATACATTACAAAAATACATATTAGATTGATTACAAAGGCATAGGAAAAGTTGTTTCCACCTCATTGCTAGTGAGCACGAACTCCCAGAAGTGTGCTAACTTAAAAATTTAATGCAATGTCTAAAAATATATCTGTATCTCCATAACACATTCTTTTTGTTTCCTCAAGAAAGGAACATAAAGTGCAAGCTGAATCATATGAGGAAGTAAGTTTTGCTTCTACAAAGGTCTTTGGCAAATTTTCAAAATACTGTGTCTGTTTTTACTACCTCTTACTCCACAAATCATTACTGGGAGTAAGTCAGTCATTGTCACAAAACACTAAACATCTACAGTTCAAGCTAAAGAAGTTACCTCTAAAGATCCAGTATTTTATCATGAGAAAGGGCCAGGAGACAACATAATCAAATTAAATTAATTAATTCTGACTAAAAACCAGCTTTGTTTTCTAAGCAAAGGTCATGCAAATGATTGGCAGTCTATTGGAAGAAAAGAAAATTGCAAAACTGAATGGAAAGTTTTTCTTCTGAAAGAACAACCTCCAGTGTTACTATTTCAGTGGTTCCTAAAAAGCATAAGTGCTTTTTCCAAACATAGATAGCAACAACATTTATGTCAAAAACATTGCCTTTTTTTCCCCTCCCCACTTCTTTACTTTAGTTACCTTGGCTGGTGTAGAAAACATAGATGACAGCAAAAATCGATGAAAACAAATCCATTAAATACATAAATAGTCTGGGTTTTTTGGTTTTGGGGTTTTTTTTGACAAGGAACTGTGAACACTCTAGGTATTTTTCATTAAATTTCAGAGAATGTACGAGCTTTTATTCTAAATCCAAGTGCACTATAGAATGTAAGGGTATCTTCTGCCTGGTTTATATATGGATTCTTTCAGAATTTCAGGGATCTGTGTAGCTTTGAAAGTCTACTTCTGTGAGCTTGAGTGTCTAAATAGCTAGCAAACTGTGTCAACATTAACTCAAGGGAGCACTGACGTGTTTAAACATTACACTATTATTTTCATGAAGCCCTGAATTTCACAATGCTTCCCTTTATAGAAGTAGTCCTGCATGCTACTACAACACACCATCATTCTGCAACAGCCTCCTGGATGGCTTTCATTGGCTTTAAATGCCTTTCCTATGAACAGGAAGCTGAAATTATACAAGCAGCTCTCTTCTTACAGCTCTACAACATGTTCCCTGGTGCCCTTGACTGATCACTCAGGCCCCAGCATTGTGCAAAATCTGCCCTCATTTCATGCAGCAGGAACCCACCCTCAGGAGGCTGCCCTGGAGCAGCTTACAGGTACCTCTCAAATTTCCTTGCAATAGTTGTTTACTATCCCAGCCCTCCCTGTTACTGACGTGTTCCGCTCAGCGCAGAGACCCCCTCGGTGTGCCCAGCCAGTTCTGCATATTGATGATGATGACTTCAACAGTCCCAATCTTTGATTTCTGTTCTGACAGTAAATTCCATTTAGAGATTAAATGTTTTGCTGGTCTCAGTGAACAGGTACAAAAGGAGCGCCTAAAAGCTACTTTGAACTACGTGAATTAAAAAAAACCAAGGAACATTTCAGATGAGGCAGGATGCAAGACAATGGTATAAAATGGTTTTGTACTAGTTTCAGTAGTAGATCAAGCATTGTAGAAAGTAAAAATTTAAAAAAAAAATAAATTCAATAGCTTAAAATCAGCAACTACAAAACTATTTATAATTTTCCAGAAAGACTGGGGCTTTACAGCAAGAGCAAAATGAAATACCGTAAGGAGCTGGAGAGCTGAAACACTAAATTGGCTTTCCCCAGTGTTGGCAGAAGCTGATTTTCATCTCTTCATTTTACTGATAAAGAAAGGGTAGAAATGCCTATTGTTTTCTACCCACATCTTGGAAAACAAGGCAATTTGAGACTCTGAACTCAGTGATTTTTCTTCCTATCACAAATGATCTATAAGTTTCATTACTCTATGATCTTTGAATCCTCAGGCAGAAGTTCTGTTACATAAAATAAGCCTCCTGGAAACTGAAACAAAACCAGACATGCACAGAATTCCAAGAAAACACAAACATCTCAATAGAAAGCCTTATTGAATTTTTTTTTCTACTTATCTGAGCTCTGCCTGTAGAGCTGCTACCCATTGTCAGCTTGCCAGCAGCTTCTATAGTCATACGATTTGTTCATTCTCAAGCACAAGTACTTTTCTTAAAAGCAAAACAAAACAAAACACAAGCAAAAAATCCCCAGCTCTCCACAGTGAAGAACCAAGCAATCCAAACACTTCCCTCTGGCAGTGTAAACCATTCTCTTTTCATTGTCTGTTGTGCTGGAAGCTGGCTTTCATGCTCCTCATATGCTTGTTTTCTTGTTTCACTGGAGGGCAGGCACAATGATGTAACTTAATGATGTAACTAATAAAAATTCTAATATTTGTTGTTCTCATTATTGAAGTGTCATAACAAAAAAAAGAAAAAAGTGGAAATGCTTAAAAACTTGAGATGAGCTGGTTATTGGCAGTGACTTATTTCACTGAGGCCTCATTCACAGGCCGCAGTCATGATTAATAAAGCAGGTAATTTATTGTTCTTTGCTCTTTAGGGATAAATAAAATAATTCAGTGGCTAGAAAGTTATAGATGGTAAGTATAGCACACTATCTAGTTACAGCACAATCACAGGTAAGCTGGGGTTGCTCCGACACTGGTTTTGTTTTCACAGTCTTTGTCAAGTCAGAGAAGAACTTCTTTTAAAGAAAAGTATGAGAAGGTAAAAATATTGAGGAGGAAGGGTTCCTAGTGACTCAGATTATCATTTTAGACGTATTTCCATTACAAAACAGAAAACATTCCATGTAGCAAGGACAATTTTTGCTAGACAGGAAGACCACTTAAAATAGGTATATAGGGTTTGGTGGAGTTTTTTTTCTGATTAAAGTATGTTGTAACATAAAGCTTATGACTGCAGCAAGCAATTAGTACATCCAGTTGTTGGCCATATCCTGAGGTAGCTCTAAAATTCAAGCCTTTTTTTTAAAAAGGGAAAATAAAACACAAAACAAAACAAACCAAAAACCCAAGAAGACACCCCCCCCCCCCCCAAAAAAAAAAAAACCACCCAAGAAAAAAGAGCTTCTGAACTTTATATTTGCAATAAGCACAAAAGTGAAACAACTCCAGAAACTGACAAGGTTGAGGCAGTAAAGAGTCCTGTAAAGAACTCTGATTTCAAACAGTTGCCTGCCTCCTTTGGTATGCCATATTCAATAGGCATCTTGATTACTTTGGGAATTTTTTAATCACTGGAACATAAAGTTGTGTCTTTTTCCTGATTATTGCTCAGTATAATTATTATAATGCTATACGAAATGAAAAGGCCAGAAGCAAGAACAGCTTTGATGGAAAGAGCAGACAGTGTGAAAACAAGACTATGAAAACCAAAATTGATAAGAAGTTGAAAAAAAACCAGGTTCTGATCCTCATTCTCACTGACTCAGTACAGAACTTGAAACTGTCGCTGGGATTCCCGCCTTTATTACTGACTGGTTTTGTGTCTGTGTGACTTCCATCTACAACCTGAAAGGTTATGTCCAACAAAACCATTTTTATCTCTCTGCTTTTTATACTTTTAAATACCTTTTTCCATCTATTTATCTGCCTTTTCCCCCTCCAAATTTTCCTACTGAAGAAAGGGGAAGAGAAGGAAAAATAAAACAAAACAAACAAACAAACAAACAAAACCAAACAAGGTCAAACCCACAATGTTAGGTATAATGTAAAACAAAATAATTTTTTGGTTTTTTTTAAAGAGAAATTTTAAAAAAGAATTATTGCAATAAGATACAAGGTATAATTCTAAATATCCATGTGTTCATCTGAAAAATTTTAAAACCCCACCCAATCAACGAAGTTTCAAATGACTTTCAACATTGCACTGAATTGAAAGGTAATGTCTATACTGCAGAAATAGTAATATGAAAACAAATTTCTTACTGTATTACATTCTCTTTCTATTGATATATGGAAAAGAAAAAGGAACCTGGACACAGATTATGTAAATTAGAATTCTGTCTCTATATTTAGTTTTATCATGTATTCTACACAGGACTTAATATCAAATCTAGAGCTACCTTCTTATTTAGCTGAAGGGTAAATCAACTGAACTTATGTTTCAGTACTTCTAATTTGAAGGTGGCATTCTCCTGGTCCTCCTCGCAATCACTTGAGAGGTTTTCCTTTTAACACTGTTATTATCATTTTAAGCAAGGCAGTAAAAATGTTAATAATCAGACAGAACAATATACAGTTATGACACCAATACCAACCCTCTAATTAAAAAAAAAAAAAGAAATTGCTTTTCTGTCTGTCAAAAGCTTCATGATGACTTTCAGGCTTGACATGCTCACTGTGAATATACTGCTCTCTTTATTACTATACTATAATAATGGTCAAAAAAATGTTTTCATAATTGTATCTAAATGCTAACATCACAAAATTGTTTCAAAGGTTTACATTCATATTTTAAATTATAATTATTTGAAGCTCTGAGTAAAATCTTTTGAAGTCTAATAAAATAAACTATTCTGGTATTACTTTTATTAAGCAAAAGAAGTGAAAATGTAACTTTTTTTGTTAAATTTAATAAAATGCAGTTATGAAAAGAAGATATTGGAATAATATTGCATTGTGATATTGAGAGGTACATTCATTACTCAGTTTACATTTCAAAAGTTAATTCAGAACATTGCACACTCTAAAAGATCTCTGATAAAATAATAAAGATAATATTTCCAAATGTTCATATACATGAAAAATTTTCCTTGGCCAAATGGCATGGATGGTGCAAGCAGGTCATGGTCCATGGAGAGAGTACTCTTTTGTAAAGTGAGAGCAGCTAACTGCAGAAATGAGGAAAATCAAGTCCAGCTGCAGACAGGTGGGCAGGCAGTGCTGGAGAATGAGGGCAACAGCAAATGGAAACGTTTATCTAGAGATGCCATAAGGCCAACATACAAAAAGCACTCTGGAAGAGCAGACAAATCTCACAGCAGTGAAAACTGAACTGTTGGGAGAGATGTTTCATCAGAAGACAGTCAGGTACACACTGAAAATCCAAGATAAACACCTAGAGATTAACTTTCTGCCATTTTTTTAAGAGTAGTTTTTTATTTGTCTACCACTCTATTACTGAAAAAAAAGAGGACAACAGACATGAAAATCAAGCTATACATCATAGTGTTGAATCTAGAAGAAATAAGACTCTTCACATTTTTTCAACTGATATAGTAATAGGTTTGAAGCAGACCACATTTTTATCCATAAACTGGTAATATCTCTCACAATCTCTATTCTATGAATATTCAGAGGAGATTTGAGAACCCTATTTCCACTGTGGGGAGAACTGCAATCAAGCCTTTTGTACTCAGTATTTCCAGATAGTCCCTACATTTCATATAGTTGCAGACCAAAAGAAAGGGATGCCTCAAAAGCTAGAGAGTGTAAAATTTTATCTAACAAACTATGTCCTCTCCAGTGCAACCTCAATCATTAAATGAAATCAACTAATCAGGTGCCCTAAACATCTTTCAGTTAGATAAATTAATGGTGGGCAGGGAGCAAATCTTTCTAAAACCAATTAACTACAGAGACATATTTGGTAAATATATCTCTTTTAATCAAGTGTAAACCTCCAATTCACTAAATATCAATACAATATTCAAAATGTCATCCATTTTGGTAATTTACAACCATATGGGATGAAGTAAATTCTGGACCTTTTTGAGTTTTGATATCTGACAAACTTCAAAACAAGGACAAAGATGATAATATGATGTAAAATTCTTAAAATACAAAAAATATGTACTCCAATATTCTTTGTATCATAATGTGTTGAACTGTCATTCCTAAATTTATGTTGTGACTGTCAAATTCTCAGTTAAAGCGAAAAAATAGCTAATACTCTTAAAAATATCATTATATTTTACATCTGTGGAAGACTAGGGCAGGGAAAAACTACTGTCAGATGTGCAGTCTGGTTTAGAAGGCATTTTCTATTCTATTTATAAGAATATCAATCTGTTAATAAACCAACAGAGCAACTTATAAGATACCATCTAGCTCAGTCAGTAGTAAGGCCAATTCTAACACTTATTTCCATAATTTCTGTAAAAGCTAGGATATAAGATGTGCAGTATGGGAAAGATCAATAACACATATAGTTCTGAAAAAATTAATAATACAGAATAGTTTCAGAAGGTAATGCTAGGGAGGAGCCCATAATGCATCCAACAGCCACGCATAGCTTTACAGCTGTAATCTCTTCCAGATATCAGTGATGCACAAACTGATCACTCTCTACACAAAGACTGGCAGAGCTTTTTTTACTTTCACTCACACACATCCTCATATCTACTTAGAAATCTACTGGTGCTATTACCTGTGAAAGTGACCCACCCACACAGACCAGGTTACATGCTGCCTAATTAAATATTTTCATTTACTTGAAATATGATGTACTTCTTGGAAAGTACCCTGCCAATAAAGTATTAAAAAAGGAGGCTGCTTTGTGGAAGGTTTTTTTTGTAACAAGTGAACTTTTGAAACATGACCATAACCTCTGTATGAAACCCACATTATTTAATATTTCAGTAATAACTACAAAAGTAAAATTTCCCTAATTTTAAAAGTCAGGAAAAAAAAAAGAAAAAAAAAGAAGAAAATTATTTAATTGCCAAAAGAGTTTCTGGGCAAGTACTTTTCAATGAAAGAATATAACTTCTATTACATGGGTTATAGTTTAAGATCTCTTCATTTCCAAAGTATAATCATTTTGTAGGAGCATGTCTCGTTATTTTGCAGCATTCAATGCTTTCAAAATGAAATATCTCCTGTAAATTTGTAACTGTTTAAGCAGAAGAGGAAAAATGATTGAAAACTTTGATTACACAACCTTCAAGATCAAATTATGAATCTCTTTTGTACTTCCCTCTTTTGTTTATTATAGAAATTGAGCAATTAACTGTAAGCAAATATTCATTAGAGTTCTCTGGTAATTTATATATGGAGTAATTTCCCGCAAAGTCAAACATATCAGTTTTAGGCTATGATCACAAATCTTATTCATATTCTCTCTGTGCTTTCATTGCTGGCTTGAAATTTTTAACCTATATTTCAACATAAATAGTTTCTAATATTTTAATAGGTTTTTAGGAAGCATCGGTGACATGAAACAAAATTAAGGTCTTTTTCAGCCAGATCTGGTCATATTTTTTGTAATCAAAAGAGGTGCTAAGATTCTGTTGGTAATACACAAAGCCATTTCTTTCACATCCAGCACCACCAGAAGTTTTGTCTTTCATAGGTAAATATCAGCAAACAAAACTAGTTATCTTTCCACCTTAATCAAACAGCTTGTGGATCTGTGACCATGGATCACACTGTTGTATGGTTTAATTGTGTCTGCAGAAGACACATTATTCTCTGCCTTTTCACATTTCTTAGAAACAACTATAGCTTTCATCATTGTTCAGTTTTAAAGATACACCAGAATTATTTTTATTACCTAATGTCATCTTAGATTCCACAATGCTGACTTCTACTTGACAAAGCACAGAAAAAGCCTTAAAGAAGCTATTGTTTTCTTAACTGATCTACTTTTCCACTTTTTTTATGGTTTGGGGATTTTTTTTTCCTTTTTTTAAAGGAAAGTTTCCCATAGCTACATTTTAGTGATAGAAGTAGATGAAAGAGTGGGAAAACAGATGGAAAGGAAGATGAGGGCGGAATGGTTCATGTGGAAATGCAACTTAACCATCTAAAAATGAATAAATTTTAGTCTCAACTTCAGTTTAGAATCACAGCACTAAAGATCTTTCATGTAGTGGGATAATACAAAGCATTTTGTTTTGCATTCCACCGCACAAATACTTATCTGTGAAAAACATGCAGTATAAAATAAAAAGCCTGATCATAAAAAGCAATGCTAATTACTATTCTTCTGGATGGAATAAATCTACTGGAAAATTCATTTCAAATTAATTTTTCATTTCATTTAAGGATTGAAAACACTTCTTGAAGCTTCTGATGATACAAAGGATTTTTTTGGTTTTAAAGCTACTTTGTAATCACTGTTTGAGGTCTAAGACAAAAGGTGATCTAAACATCCACAAGAAATTCTTGGAAAAGAGAAAAGTGCCTCATACTCATTTATTCAAAAGTTCTCTAGAAATGGTAAAAATTACAGCATTTTTCTTCAGTATTCCTCTTTCTTTCCATCACAATATAGCTTTTTTCATTTTATAAGTAATGTGTCCTATTTAGAGCATTAATCAATCTCTACCAGTCTTTGAGAGCGTCCTTCAACTAATTTTTTCATGCTTTCACCAATTCTTAAGCTGAAAGCCAGGTAACTTATTTTCCCAGTTCTACTCTATGGCTTTAACCCCCTCCTACATAAAGAACCCAGAAAACATTCAGATCACGTAAGAGTGATACAGGGTAACATCCTTCTGCATTGATATTCTGCTGAGCCTGAAAGAAATTTCAGAAAGAACTCTGATAAGACCTTCACCTGGAAAATTCCAGGGTCTGCTATGAAAAGTTGAGTTTCTACCCACATTAAAAATTCCACTCATGAACACACTATTCACTTAGCTTAGTGTCCTTATGTAGAAAAGTATTTGTTGATTACAAATGAATTAATTTTACAAAAGATTTTTTTTTCACATGTCGTCTCCTTCTCAGGCAAAATGAGGCACTCAGAGGAAAACACACATATTAAGAGACAAAGAATAAAACATGAAGCCACTGCCACAATTTTGTTTGCAATATAAAAAAATGTTTGGTTTTGGAAATGTTAAATGAGAACTTTCTCTCCCTTTTTTTTTTTTCCTCTTTGCACTTTGTGAATTGTATGTTTTGTTAAAAAGCAGTTACTCCACACATAATTACATGCAGAAAATCTTTTTCAGTCAACAATTACAGTGTTCACTGTCACTCCTCAAAGATTTGATAATCGATACAGCTTTCCCTTATTTGTGAAATGGATGAAGCAAGTAAGTTTTGTTTTCTGAAATGAAAGACACCTAAAAGAATTGAAGAATTTAGAGCCATCTCAGATACCAGAAAGAAAAGTATTCTTTCAGTGGATCTTAGATCTGGGATGAAAGAAAAATATCAGAAAGTGTTCCTCAATTCACTAATAAAAGAAAAAAAAAAATTACTCAGCTCTACATTTTTTCTGTCTTCTCACATATAAAGCCTTACACTGATGTTCTCATTTAAAAAAATCTACTTAATGAATTCTCAGTTTTTCTTCTTCCCAGTTCACCCAACTTATTGATAGCATTTAGAGCTCTGTATTCTTTCCCAAATACATCAGATGCAACTCCTTTTCTGATGTCAGTCTTGTCCAATACAAATTATTTCTTCTTTTCAAAGGCCAGCAGGCCAGATATTCTCACCTCACTATGCCATGTCTCATTTATGTCCATATTTTCTTTTATTGATTTTGTATTCTTTTGTGTGAGCTGGGATTTGACAAGCTTCTTTCAGAATATTCTTGCTCCTCAACAATTAGAGCTGACAGCTAAACAAAATGTAACTCTTTCAGAGTTGAAATTATGGCAAGAGATTTTTTTTGCTGCTTGCTATGATACTAAGGAATATGAATGCAAAAGGAAAATGTGGCCTTTTTAAAAAGTGTTTACATTATTTTAAAGTAAAAAATGCCCCAAAACCAGTTTTGTTACACTGTCCTGGTAAGGATATGCTTGTACAGATGTAGTGCATTGGGTGTCTATGGGGCAAGTCTGCTACAGGACTTGGTATACAAAGTAACTCTTTTTGAATTAAATAAAAAGGGAATTTGCGTGTTAAAATATTCATGAAATAGTAATTAAAGTAATCATGGAATTAGGCAATGGTTTGGATTGGAAGGAACCTTAAAGATTATCTAGTTCCAACGGCCCTACCATGGACAGGGACACCTTCCACTAGACCAGGTCACTCAGAGCTATATCCAAGCTGGCATTGAACACTTCCAGGGATGGGGCATCCACAACTTCTCCAGTGTAACCTGTTCCAGTGACTCACCACTCTCACATTAAAGAATCTATTTCTGATATTTAATTTAAATCTACCCTGTTTCAGTTTAAAGACATTGTCCTTTGTCCTAGCATACACACCATTGTCAAAAGTCCCTCTTCAGCTCTCCTGTAGAGCTCCTGTAAGTACTGGAAGGGTGCAGTAAGGTTTCCTTGGAGCCATCTCTTCTCCAGGATGTACAAGTCCAGTTCTCTCAGCCTGTCCTCATAGGAAGGATGCTGCAGTCCTGTGCTCATCTCCATGGCCCCCCTCTGGACTCACGCCAGCAGGTCCATGCCCTTCTTGTGTAATGGTAAGTTATGATACATCTCAATCAATGTGGACATATTGCTTGCAAAGTTCTTTCAGCCTTTGACTAAAGTATTTTCATAAAACAGGAGTAAAATCACATAGCAAGTCATGAGTACTGCTGTATTCCTTCTGCTTACTTAAAGCAAAGAATAGTATCTCTATTTTCATTTGTCACGGCTCATAAACTTGTCATCTTCAGGATTAGCTTCTGTCCTCTGTAAAAGTTAGTCTGAATTCATTTCTACTCCAAGAGTATTACCTAGGACATATCAGAGATCATAACTGTTGCTTGTTCCTTCTTATGTGAACAGTCTTTTGTTATTAATGT